>JAJJMC010004870.1:214-58043 GCA_023531435.1 Papaver californicum
ATCAGCTGTTACAGCGTTATTCACCTTTGTAATTGATATTTTGAGCATTGAAATCAACTTTTGAGCAAGTTTTCTTCACCATGAGCTAAGTCTATTTATTGGGATGATGGATAAGGTAATTTTCTCAATTTTATGTGATTTAATTATTTTCTAATAATTATTTATAATTCTTTTATTATTAGAATTGCATAGTTTTAAATAGTAAAAACGGTTTTCTTTCAATAGTTGTGCTTTTGCTTGATGGATTATGCTTGGTTAATTAATTTTGATAGTCCATGCTTGTGATTTACCTCTGTTTGTTAGCATAACAAAACCAATTTTGGCAATTACTTGTGCTTCAATTAATTTAAAAAGAATTATCTTATTAATCACATAGGTTGTTAGAATTACCTGGTTCCTGATTCCTGGTACTTTTAAAATTATTCAAAAATCATATTTAGGTTATTTAGTCTTTTTCTTACTCCTGGAATTTTCTAGAATTATTTAAAATCATTATTTTCTAAAATCATTACCTTTACAAGTTCGAGAATCGAACCACTTTATTTACCACTTCTAAAATTACATCAAGTTCTGAGAGTCGGTTCTGTCGAGGGACTCCGGTTACAAGTAGTATAACATATTTTTTAACGATACTTAAAATTGCCATGCAAGTATGTGTAGAAGCTTGACCTAGGTTAAATCCGAGTGGTGCTTTACGCCGGGTTGCTTAGAATAACCTCAACTCACAAAGACCATTGCTATCATTGGGTTGAACTCGAGTGGAGTTACTCACTCAGGTTACCCGGTGCTAAGAATTCTAAAAGTGGCGCTTTGCGCGTTTTGATGATATTAGGAGTTTTGCCAAAGTAGACGAGATAACTGGCTACTTTAGGGTTTTTGGTATTACTAATGCATGAATGTTGAGTATTCTTTGATTGATAACATGTTGGAAAACGGACGATGAATTCTCTAACCAATGCTTTTTCTCCCTGTTACACGTTTCAATAACTTGCATAATTAATTTTAGCTTAATTTAGTTTTATTAAAACAACAACAAAACCCCCTTATTACTTGCATACGTGACTGAAAATTAGTGATAGTCTCGGCCTCCTTGTGGGAACGAACTTGTTCTTATCCCTATACTTCATTTTATTTTTAGAGAGCTTTGGATTCAAAGCGGGAAAATGACGCGTTTCGCCAACAATTGCTCAATCTTCAAAATCAAGGTTTTATTCTTTCTTCTAGATACTTTTTTCTTCTTTTATTTCACTTGTTTTCTGAATTATTTTATGGGATTAGCGGGGGATTCAGAACTTGATGCATCGTAGAATTACGCAGTTGAGAGATCATGTTGTAAGAGTTAATAATGAGAATGTGGAGATCAAGACGAAATTTAATGATCTTGTTAGTAGTCATGATTTAGTCAACCGGAAATATGATGAACTAGGAGCGCAGCATCGGCTTTTATTTGTGGAGAAACTTCGCAAGCAAGCTGAGTTTGAAACTACTTTATTGTGGACTAAAGATTGCGTTTCTGAAGCACGGACAATATCTAATAAATTGGAAAAAGAAAACCGCAGGCTTTGTGTGGAACGCAAGAATATTCTTGCGGGAACTCAATTATTTTGGTTGATTACGACACGACCATCAACCGACTCCGAATCCAAAAGGATTCCACCAGCTAAATGGGTCGGGTAGTTCTACTGAGCATGTTCAAGCAGTCATTACCCTCAGAAGTGGTAAAACAGTAGAAAACACAGTAGAACAACCTTAGGGTAGTAATCAAACTGAAAAAGAGTCTGAGGTTGATAAAACTCCTAGTGATACTGATGGGCCTGAGAACGACGTGGGCCCAAATGAGGAAACTGTCCCTGAGAGAGTGTTTACACCACCCGCTCCATTTCCCCAAAGGATTGCCAAGAAAAAGCTCGATATTTATGCTAAAATCCTAGACATAAACCTTCCCATGTTAGATGCAATTAAACATACGCCAATCTATGCAAAATTTCTAAACGATATGTGTACGGTCAAAGGAGACATGAGTGTCCGTAAAAGGAATTCTTGACCCAACAAGTTAGTTCCCTACTTAGACAATAGTACCCAGTCAAATTCAAATATCCGGACTGTCACACTGTTACTTGTACTATAGGAAATCAACGGATGGAAAATAAATTGCTAGATTTTGGGGCTAGTGTGAATATTTTACCGTTCTCGGTATACAAACAACTTGGACTAGGTGAGATAAAACCAACTAGGATTACACTTCAGTTAGCTGATAGGTCAATCAAGATTTCACGTGGAATTATTGAAGACGTGTTGGTTTAGGTAGAGAACTTTATATATCCACTTGACTTTGTGACAATCAACCTATCTCAGACCAACAAATCCACATTCTGATCATCCTAGGTTAACCGTTCTTAGCAACTGCTAATGCGATAATCAATTTTCAAAATGGTCAAGTGGAATTTTCTTTTGGAAATAAAAAAGTCTCGATGAATGTTTTTAAAGCTTTCCAAGCCCCTTCGGACCATGAACACTATGAGTCTGTATGCATGATTGATTGTCTAGTTGAGAATACTTTTAGCACAAATAGTGTTACTGATCCGTTAGAGGCCTGCTTGGCCCATTTTAGAGCATACTATGGTGAAGATAGTCATTTTAAATAAGTTAATGCGTTGCTAGATTCTTCACCAAATTTGGATTATGGGAAATAGCAAAGTAAACCTGAACCTCTTCCACCTATTACAGATAAACCCGTCCCATATTTAGTTAAAGCTCCCACCCTTGAATTAAAGTCGTTACCAGATACTTTGAAATATGTGTTTCTAAGTAATGAGAACACACTTCTTTCCATAATTGCCTCTGACTTAGAGCCTGATCAGGAAAGTAAACTAGTTGGTGTTCTCTGAGAGCACAAGACTGCCCTTGTGGACCATAACATATTTGGAAAGAATTAGTCCTGCTGACTGTATGCACCGAATCTACCTAGAGGAAGGTGCCAAAACCTCAAGATAAATGCAGCGAAGTTTGAACCCCAACATTAAAGATGTCACCCGCACTGAGGTGCTCAAGTTGTTAGATGCGGGTATCATTTACCCCATCTCTAATAGTAAATGGGTCAGACCTGTCCAGGTTGTCCCAAAGAAGTCTGGGATTACTATAGTCGAGAATGAAAACAATAAATTGATCCCCACCCAAGATACTACTGGGTGGAGAGTTTGTATAGACTACCGTAAGATGAACTCAGCCACTAGGAAATATCATTTTTCTCTACCATTCATTGACCAGATGTTGGAAAGACTAGGCGGTCATAGTCACTACTGTTTTCTAGATGGATACTCTGGGTATAACCAAATCCCCATAGCCCCAGAAAACCAAGAGAAAACAACCTTCACATGTCCATTTGGTACTTTTTATTATAGGCGTATGCCTTTTGGGTTGTGCAATGCATCCGCAACATTCCAACATTGCATGTTAAGTATCTTCTCGGACATGGTGGAACGGTTTCTTGAGGTCTTTATGGACGATTTTTTGGTTTTTGGTTCCTCTTTCGATGAATGTTTATACCACATTACACTAGTTATAGAACGTTGTAAAGAAAAGAGCTTAGTCCTTAACTGGGAAAAATGTCATTTTATGGTTAAATCTAGAATAGTGTTAGGACATGTGGTGTCTGCTAAGGGAATAAAAGTTGATAAAGCCAAGGTTGACCTAATTTCAAAATTAAGGCCACCTAAGAACGTAACAGATGTTAGATCTTTCCATGTTCATTCTGGATTTTATCGTCATTTCATCAAAGACTTTAACAAGATTGCCTTACCTCTTTCAGACCTACTTGCTGAAGCCTGTATTGAAGCTTTCAAGAAGCTTAAATATTCGTTAAATTTTACCCCTATAATCCGACAACCTGATTGGAACATCCCATTTGAACACATGTGTGATGCGTCTGATTATGCGGTCGGTGATGTCCTTGGACAACAACATGATAACATACATTCTATGATTTATTATGCCAGTAAAACCCTAAACGATGCTCAGATAAAATACATAACCTCTGAGAAGGAATTGTTAGCCATCATGTTTGCACTTGATAAATTTAGATCATACCTTCTTGGGTCAAAGGTTATAGTCTACTCTGACCATGCCGCTCTCAAGTATCTTCTGTCTAAGAAGGACTCGAAGCCTCGATTGATTAGATGGGTTTTACTGGTACAAAAATTTACTCTAGAGTTTCCTGATAAAAAGGGGTATGAAAATATAGTAGCCGACTATTTATCTCGTATCCTTGTTGAGTCTAGAGATGATGAGAGACCAGTCCTTGACACATTCCCGGATGAACAGTTGTTTTCCATCTCTCAGTTACCCTGGTTTGCTGACATTGTTAATTATTTGGTAACTGGTCAAATGCCTGAGCATTGGTCTAAACAGGATAGAGTAAAATTTTTGTTTGAGGTCAAACATTTTTCTGTGATGATCCATACTTATTCAAATATTGTCCAGACCAATCATCCGTCGTTGTATTCCTGACAACGAATCACCAGTGTACTCACTTTTTGTCACTCTGGAGCTTATGGGGGTCATTTTAGTTCAAAGAAAACAACTACTAAGGTCTTGCAATCTGGTTTCTATTGGCCGAATTTATTTAAAGATTCCCACATATTCTGTCAAAGTTGTGAAAGATGTCAGAAATTAGGAAAGTTGACCCGCTGTAATATGATGCCACTAAATCCTATCTTTTTAATAAAAATATTTGATGTATGGGGTATTAATTTTATGGGTCCCTTTGTTAACTCTTTTGGCAACTTCTATATTCTTCTAGCTGTTGACTTATGTGTCTAAGTGGGTGAAGCTATAGCTACCGAGACAAACGATCGCCACGTTGTGATCAAGTTTGTTAGAGACAATATTTTCCCTCAATTTGGTATGCCTAGAGAAATTATTAGTGATGGAGGGTCCCATTTTTGTAACCGTACCTTTGAATCCCTTATTAAAAAGTACTTCATTACTCATCAGGTTTCTACACCTTATCACCCACAAACTTGAGGCCAAGTAGAAGTGTCTAATAGGCAAATAAAACAAATTTTAGAAAAGACCGTAAACCCCACTCGGAAAGACTAGTCTTTGCGCTTAATAAAAGCTTTGTGGGCCTACCGAACCGCTTTTTAAGACTCTTCTGGGGATGTCTCCATATAGACTTGTCTTCCGTAAAGCCTGCCATTTTCCTGTAGAATTAGAACTCCGTTTTTATTGGGCTAACAAACGAATAAAATTTTACCTACTCACCGCTGGTGACAACTGTAGACTTCAACTCAATGAGTTAGAAGAAATTCTTAATGATGCTTACCAAAATATGAAAATATACAACGAGAAAACTAAAAATTTTCATGATAAATCGGTTATTAGAAAGTCATTTGAATTTGGGCAAAAAGTTCTCATGTACAGTTCTCGTTACATCTCTTTCCTGGTAAGTTAAGATCCTGGTGGTTGGGCCCATACTATGTCAAGATTGTTTTTCCTCATGGAGTCGTTGAGTAGAAAATGAGTAAGTATGACAGTGAATTTCAAGAGGCTCAAAGAGACTCGAGTGTATGCGAGAGGGGATTTAGAAAATCGACTAAGGAGGGCCTAACCCACCTACAAGTTCCTGATCCGATTTTTCATCTGATTGTTCAGTTCCACCAAAATCTGAGGAATAGAGAAAATTTTAAGTTAAAGGTCAACTGTTGAACCATTTTTTGAGTTGACCACTCATGCAGTTGAAGAATCAGAATTACGGGATCCTATCTATCAGGACTAATCTGAAAGGTAACCAAGTCTGGCTGAAGACATTAAACTTAACGCTCTATGGGAGGCAACCCATATGCTTTTGGTACACAATGCTGGTAATATCTTTCCCTATCTCTTTTACTTTGATCGGTAATTCTCTTTGTTCATACTTTTATTCATTATCTTTAGAACATCGAGGACTATGTTCAATTTAATTTTGTGGGTAATGGAGAAAAATTAAAAAATTTTGTTGTACCAAAAACTCCAAAATTTAGAAACTTGTGAACAATTCAAAACGACACTAACCATTCTAAGTAGATGGAAACAAATTTCATGGATATAGGAGTTGAGGGACCAGCTAAATGGTCTATACATAAAAGGACAAAGCTCAGGTATTAGAAATAACATGATAGTCGTCACCATATCTCGGAATCGTCACCATATCACATTCTGTTTTTATTTTGCAATTTTATGTGTTTCTCTAAGTGATTTGGTGGGGCACCAACATCGCTTTGTTATCAATGTTGGGATGAAGAAGAGTGATTGATATCAAGCCCCATTATTGTATATTATTTAGACCAAAAAGAAAAAAAATGAAAAATGAAAAATAAAAAATAATAAAAAATTTCAATAAATCGAGTCGATATTAGTATAAGGATTAAGACCAGTGGGACGTATCTCAATCCAATAAGATTCATCCTGGCATTGACCATTAGGCAGATATGGGTAACACCATTCACCTTAGTAAATATGTGCAAACTTCATCATCTCCATATCCATCTTCTTAATCTATTCATGAGATTATGGTTTGTTAGATTCCGAGTATTGTGGTCCATTGTACGATTATCTGAGTAGTACTTTGTTTTCTTATATATGAATTTTAGAACACTTGAGTGGAAACTCATGCAATTGGACTCAAAACTGGGTAATTCCTCCCATAGCCAAATAATTTCGTAGCCAACTAAATAACATGTTTAGTGTCTACCCTCAATCATTCATAAGTAGCTAAAATTTGGAGTAAAGGTTTTTTTGGTATATCTCTTGTAAACCCTCACGAAACAAAACTCATCCGATAGGGACACCTATGGGTTTAAAGGCTTGTTGCACACGCTAAGTGCAATCGCGATACGTGCGACAGTGAGTTAGGATTTTATTTTCTAAATTTGCTCGAGGACTAGCAAATAATAAGCTTGAGGGTATTTGATAAACAGAATTTTGTGATTATTTGAGCTCATATTTATATTGATATTTCTCAATTTTGTATTATTATTGTGTTTCTAGGTATTTTTGAAGAATAAATATTTTTGGAAAAATCAGCTCGAAAAGTGTTAAAGGAACCCCGGTTTTGGTTAAAGGCACTCATGCCCTTGATAAGAGCACCCCTTCTCAACATTCAAATATAAAGCTTGGCGGGAAAAGAACTCTCTTCACCCGCATAGATTTGGATCGAATTTTGGACAAGATTTTAGGTTGTTAAGACACATGTTATACTCTTTCCATATATATGGGAATGTTTACACGATTTGGAGAAAGAATATCACACTTTCACGTGACTTCTAACATCCCCTGTTTTATCTTTGGAATCAAATTTTCTAAGATTTGGTTTTTGATTGTATGTCTATCTATTACCAGGTTGTTGGAGATAATCATTAAATAAGAAGATCGAGTATATGTGAAAAGAAGAAACAAAATCAGGATCAAGATCAAAACAACGTGAAGAATTTCCGAGAAAAGGAAAATATCTCTCTCGAGATTATTTTTATAATAAGGGAAGATTCGAGTGGAGATTCGGGGTTAATTCGATGGGTTAGTATAAATAGAAGAGGTTTGGAGAAGCATTGGAGGCTACGAGAGGAAAGAAATCTCAGAAAAATTTCTCCACAAGTTCAGTTCGAAGATAGAATGGAAGAAGAAGATACAACACAGTGAAACTGTCGTTCACTATGTTACCCTTTTCCTTTAAAATGAACACTTTCAACAACAGTTTCTTCGGTTCCTGAAGCTTTAACCATTTTCAAGTTGTCGTTGTTTTTATACCACCAACAACAGTTCTTTTCGACTTCAACAACGAGCAATTTCAAAGCTGCGCTTAGGATCAGTTCTTCTTTCACTGCATTTGAGATTTATCGTACAAAAAAAATTGTAAGCTCTTCCCACTTTAATAAATCAATATGTTTAAACAATTTTCTTTTGTTCTTTTTGCTATGACTGCCTAATTCTCTTCTCTAGGGTGTAGGAGGAAACTATTTTTGATGTGTAACTACTAGTTTTTAATTTCTTTGATATGTTACACCATATTTGTTCTTTCAAAGATTCATAATTTTCTCTTCTTTAAAAGCTTCAAAATAATTGTTCTGAATAGTCTTTAGGATGTTGATATTTTATAAGCGAATGAGATTAGATTTTTGGAAAAACAACGAAAGGTGTAATATTATGTTTTAAAATTATAAATCTTCTGAAGCATGAGATTGGGTTCAATAAGGTTTTGAGTAATTAAAGAGTAATATTTAAAGTAATGATTAATTAGTTTTACGAACATAAAAAAAATAGTGGAATCCGAAACCCTAGAACTTTGTCCTATCTTTCAATCAATCAATTTATTTTAGTAATTGTCTTTAAATTTAATTCTTAAAATCAACAACAACAATTTCTTGTCTTAACACATAATTAGGTAATTACTTAGAAATATTATAATCAATTTCCGTGGACAAATCCGTACTTGCCACTTTTACTTTGTAGTTGTCGTGCGATTGGGGCTATAGGTTAAAAATCCTATCAATCACCGCAAATGTAGAGACTTAGCACTTAGATTCGATAACATCAAAAGAGAAATACGATAATATCGTAAAATTTGATGCATGGTTAACGATCATTATCCCCAAGTTTCTTGTAGTGAAAAAGTGAGTAATTGGACATGTTCATCTTTTCTCGTCATTTTTAATGTTTGCATAGTAACTTGTCATTCATTTAATTTCAGGTTAATCGAATTGCGAGCCTATGGCGATTACGGAATGGTGAACGATGGTGAATACGGAATGGTGAACAATCGTTCATGCACATGAAGGAATATACCATGTTGAGGAGATGTGCTCCAAGAGTCATTGAAGATGTATTTATGTCTGAGATGATAGACCACGCATACTAATAAATTGTATAATGCGCTAATTTTCTAAAACTATGAATGAAATTTTTCTATATGAAAACATAGCACAATCCACCTATATGAGAACCAACATCCACCGATTATATTAACTAACTTGGTAAGACTTTGTACAAAGAAGAGGTACAATCGGCCGATATGGGTACTCATATCCATCGATTCCTTGTGTTCTTTGTGAATGAAGAATATCAAACTGAAGTCAACATATGTGGGCTATCTTATCCGCCTATTCCAGTTTGATGTTCTTGTATAAATTAAAAAAAATTCAAGTTTTTAACGATTAATCAACATTAATTAATTTTCAATCTAACGTGATTATTTAACTTCAAATTAAATTAATTAACATTAATTAATTATAAGTAAATCAATCAATTACAAAAATCAGTGGATGATTTATAAAATCATTTAGAATGCTTAGTATTTTGTCTTTTATCATAGGCCTCAGTTAAATGGAATTGTGGAGGCCTCAATTTAGCTAGGCAAAAAAAAATCTTAAATACGGTATAGATAGACCGTTGAAATTTAGGGAACATGGAGAGATAGGAGCCGTGAGATACTAACAAAATTTTCTTGAGAAAACTTACTATTCTAAAAGATAATCAGGGGAAAATAAGAGGGATAAAAAACCGTTAATTTAGTTGAAAATGCCGTCAAAAATGTAGAAAAATGAATTCAAAGTGTTGAAATGCCTTGTTTCCTTATCTCTTAATTTTGGTTCTCCTTCTCTTTTTGCGTTTGCTCTCTCTTTTCTGAAAAGAATAAACTGATGGAACAAAACCTCGATCCTTCACCTGGATGGTACTTTTTCTTTTTTTCTTCTTCATTTCCTTTTAAATTTCAATTTGATTTCCATTTTGTGGGTAGTTTTTATTTTGATGCCAATCTTGTATATATAGGTTGTTGTAATCGGAATTAGTTTTTCTATATATTTGAGAGTTTTTGTTTTTCTGTGATTTATAATATTAGTCACCGTCACTATTAGCTCTGGTATCAAAATTCTTGTGTCGTAGAAGATATAACCTTAAGGAGGAACGTGAGACATTCTTTATGATTCGGTCTCTTCAATCAAAACATTATAGGGATTTTTAATAAAATGGCAGACTATTAACAACCGATATAATAAAATGCCCACGTTTTATTGAACTTTAATAAAATGATCAAAACGTTAGTAATTCTGTCAGGGCTCATCAAATTGGTAAAATCGCGTTTACTTAGTCAAATCTCGTATGACGAGATGATATTTTGATGAGTGTAATTACAGAGTTATCCTTTAACCCTAGTTTCATAAGAAAATAACAATCTTTTTCCATTCTCTTTTCCTCGTTCTTCCACCTCCTTCTATTTTTTTTCTTTGATGATTCTATTTCAAAAATAATTAGGCTGGAATTCATGGATTTAATTAGGGTTTAAAATGTAGGGTTATGATTTCAATTAGGATTGAAGTTGTTTATGAAAGAGAAAAATAGTGGAAGAATTGATCTCAATGTTGTTGGTTCGTTGATGAATGAAGGGTAAGTTGATTTAGTGGATCGGAAAAATATGAAAGATGGGTTGGGTTTGTATTTATGTTTGGAGAAGAGATTTAAGCGTTAAAAATCCTAAAAGTTACAGCTAAGAAGTATTTATCATCAACAAATCTTCTTGTCATGAATTTGGAATTGGGAGATAAATCTGAAAATTGGTGCATAAATCCAAGTATGTTTACAATGGGTTCATTTTAATTGATCTTATGTATGTTTATTTAAACTTGAATTGATTAATCATGTTTTCCAATTTTGAAATTTGGGGATTTTTTTAATTTAGTGAAGATTGTGTTTGATTGTTTGTTTGTTGATGTTGAGCAAACCATGACATGGATTCTGCACTTCTGCTTGCTTGTTAAACCTTAAATTATTGTGATCAGTTTGTTAAATCTAACACTTGAAAATGTGATAACCTAATTCTAATAGATTGGTTTCGTTTGTTTTAGAAGATCGCCTTGAATAAGTTGCATTTCGTGTTATTCTTTAAAAGATAAATAATCTTTTCTAACAGGTGGTTTGATCCGATTCAACTCGGCACTGTCTCACTCGATATAACTCGGTCATAATTAGTTGGATTGAGGGCTTAAACGTCTTTTTATATGGCCTATATATTGCCACATGTACATTAACAACCGTTAATTTTTTTTTAAAAAAAAACTGGATGGAAAAGGTTAAACTGTGATCATGTTATTAATGTTCCAAAAAACGTTATTTTATAAACGAAGGTTTCGTACATGGTCATTTTATAAATAGCCCCAACATTATATATGCACCGTTGTGGCAAACTGGCAAAACTAATATTTTATGACCCATTTTCGTTTTCCATGCCAGTGTCCAAGTTATTGTTGACACAACTTTAACTGTCTCTTTTCCTTGTTTAGTTTGGTGCACGTTTGATACTGAAATGTATTGATGTTATCATATTCTGGTTTCCTCTCCTGCATTTAGTATGTATAATGCATTAGCAGTTTTTTTCTTGGTTTTTTTGTTTTTTTGTTGATATGATCCTTTTTCACCCTATCAACAATTGCCTTTCTTCCTGTAGTGAAATTGGTAGTGCTTACCGTGGTCTAGCTATAAAAACACCAAAAGATGAGTTCTTTTCGGCTATTGATAAAAACTCGATTTCTCCACTAGCTTCATCTGCTTCCGCGCAAGGTAAACTCCAGTATTTACTTCCTCAATTATGCTCTCTCACTTTTACAACTAAACTCATAAGCTATAGTTTAATGCCTTCTTAGACTTCAGTTCTTTGGATTTGGTGAGGGCGAAGATCGATGAACATTCTCCTAGAGGAGTTCTTGGAGACAGCATAAGCAGCTTCGAATCAGAAGTAAGCTCCTCGAACACCAGCACATCAGATTGCGAACCTCAACCTCAACATCGCTGGCGAGGATTCTTTCGCTTACTAAAAAGTAGATCCATGAGACGCTTACCTAGCATAGCTGCTATGCGTGTTCCAAAATTAACACGAAGATACAGCAGAAGTGCGAGGGAGAACTCGGTTTCTACGTCAACTCTCCCTGAAGATAATGATTTTTGTTTATTAACTTCAGGGAAGAACTTCAGCCTCTCTGAACTTCAAACTGCGACAAACAATTTCAGTCCTGGTTTGTAATTCTTTCTTCACAATCAGAACTAATTAAATGGGGGTAAACATTAACTTGACTTCTTTAATCCATTAGAAAACTTGATCGGCAAAGGAGGCTATGCCGAAGTTTATAAAGGGTGTTTACAAGATGGGGCACTTGTAGCAGTTAAGCGGCTGAACCGAGCAACAACGGAAGAGACAGTTGCAAACTTTTTAGCTGAACTTGGGATTATAGCCCATGTTAACCACCCTAATACAGCAAAGTTGATAGGTTATGGCGTTGAAGGGGGAATGTACATTGTTCTCAAATTTTCTCATCTTGGGAGCTTAGCTTCTATACTTCACGGTTTGTCCCTCAACATAGTGTTGCTATAGCCCACAAGGTTTCTTGTTTAATTCGCTATATGTATCATTTTTTTAGGAGAATTAAACGGAATACTAGATTGGAGTGTTCGATATAAGGTTGCTTTAGGGACTGCTGAGGGCCTTCTATACCTGCATGAGAGCTGTCAAAGGCGAATCATCCACAGAGACATCAAGACTTCTAATATTTTGCTTACCGATGACTTTGAACCTCAGGTATTGGACACCTTTGGTTGTCCTAATAGTTTGCCAACTCATTTCTCTTGTTGCCCTTTCTCAAGTCATTATTAAATTATTAACAACCGAAGGAAAATCCCGTTGAAAGAAGCTTTTAATTGACTTCATCGTAGTATAATTATAATATAAACTTCCATTTCCCGAGAAAGGTATTAGCAGGGAAAATCTTTTGATATTTTTCTCCTGCCCTCCATATAAAAAGAATAAAGCAAGGGTCAAATTTAATGCAGATATGCGATTTTGGGCTTGCAAAGTGGCTCCCGAAGGAGTGGACTCACCTTACTGTCTCAAAATTTGAAGGCACAGTCGGGTCTGTTAATCTACAAAATTTTCATGTTTTCTGACTCTTGTTGGATTTTCTCATATTTGTTTTTCTTTATTTATCGTTGTCGCAGCTATCTAGCTCCCGAGTACTTCATGCATGGCGTAGTCGATGAGAAAATTGATGTATTCGCTTTTGGGGTACTACTGTTAGAGCTTGTTACTGGACGCCGAGCTTTAAATAGCTCCCAGCAAAACCTATTGATGTGGGTAAGTTTGAATCTGGTCTAATTTTGATTCTCTTTTATATAGTCCTTATTATTTAATTGATAATTGAGGATGTAAATTGTTTCATTTTACCTCCTGTTTGTAGGCAAAGCCGTTGCTTGATAAGAACGATAGAAAGGAGCTTGCAGATCCTTCCCTCGGTGACGAGTATGATTCACATGAGCTGAATCGTGTGCTCCTGACAGCCTCTTTATGTGTACAACATTCTTCTATACTTCGGCCTCGAATGAATCAGGCATGTTTAAATTCTATTACTGTGCTTTCATGCCATTGTTAATGTGTAGTTCGCCGATTCTTAACTGAAATACTAAAAGTCGATCTATTTTATATCATAATCATGAATTTCGTAGCTGACGTCTTCGCGTACAGGTGGTACAGCTATTAAGGAATGATGCTACCAGCTTGGAATGCATCAAGCAGTTTCAGAAGCCTGTGCTCAAGAGAACGTATTCTGAGGAGCTTTTAGATGCAGAGGAATATAATTCCACTAAGTATTTGAGAGATCTTAATCGACATAAACAGATTGCTCTGGAAACATGAAGTAAATGATAATCCATGATATCTTACTGCATGTTTATAGAAGAACCCATTTTTTTCGAGTAGTTTGTACACAAACAATTTTGGATGAAGAAAATGATCTGTATGCTGAGTGAGGCAAAAAGCACTTTCTACTGTACTGCACTTGATCTCATTATAAATTCTCCCTTAAAATGCCCAAGCAAGTCCAAGTTCGAGGTCAAGATCGATAGAGTTTCACATTCTGACTCTAACAAGTAAGCTTTTACTTGCAAACCAAAATCAGCTTGATTAGTGATTCTTGGCCATTAAACCTGCTAATTGTCATGCCAAGCTTAAGAATACAATCTTGCCATCTTTTATCCATAATCCTCCAAGTAACTTTAATAGTGGGGACCAAAAAAGTGCTTCACTGATACGAATTTATTCCAAAAGTGAGAATAAGTTGGTGATCAACATCCACTTCTACATGGTAACGATCCGTAGTCTAGAAGATGCAGAATAAATCTAAACTGCAGAGGCTTGTTGAGTGCACTACCACATACAAAAGGAACCATATCCATGAAGCCATTCAATGTGAATCTGTAAACCATATAACATCAGCTATATTGACCATAGAAAAATTATCTCCTGGAAAATTCAGAAGATAAATCAAACTGAAGCAAATTATAAATAAGCTAGAGAAAAATTATGGTATCAGAGCTTTATTTCTCCCTCAAAAAATAGTTTTAAAACAGGGAAACAGGTCTTGTAGTTTGCCGCTGTTTTCCGTTGTATGTTTCATGCCAGGTATTACAGCATCAGTAATCTTCTACACACCCATTATTGACATTCAAGTAACCACTTCAGATGCATAGAGGAAGGAAAGTCCAAGAAGATTAGTTGACCACATCCATAACAAGCTTGCGGGACTTCAGCACAGACCACCTTATTCGACGGTAATAACCAGCTTGGAGAAGGGCAAGGGAAAGCACAAAAGTCCAATTGAATCCCATCTGCATTGAACAATCATAAGTATATTGTTAAGACAACAAGGTAAATTTGCCCCAAATGCTAAGCAGATTAAATTGAGCATGCCCAGTTACCAGTTTCCGCTCTTCCATTTCTGGTTCTGCTGCCCAGGATAAAATGACACGACATCTTTACACATCTGCAGTAAACATTGTGTACTCAAAAAAACCAGTTACATTCTTTTTCACAAGTACTGTAATAGTATAATGAATAGTGCTTCCAAATCTAATGAGCTACCTACAAAAATATACAACAGCATGTATTAGATCAAATTACCTGAGCTTCTGTGGCAGGGGTGCCATCTTCGTACTCGATAGCACCATCGATAAGCATTTTGGGCATGGCTATTGCTCCACCAGGGAAGTAAGGGTTATAGTGTAGTCCTTCTCGAACCTACAATGTCATATTAAGGACAACTTTAACACACTAAATTAATGGATAGGACACATAACCAGCAACTAACACAAACTAACCTTGCCATTCTTGAGCAACGCCATAAACATTACATAGAAGAAGAAACAACCAGTTTTTACAAAATGACACAAATTCAAAGCCGGAAGGGACTAATTAGTGTATTTGAAGATGACATCCATTTTAAGGCTTAAACGCTAAAACTGCCAAGCCAGGGTATGCCTCAGGTTCCTGGACAGTTAGCACCAAAGCACACATACTCCAAATGCAAATAAATACAACACTAAGATGCAGTGAAAATGCAAACATGGTAGAACTACAGGAATAACCAAAAACCCCAAATTTTGAGATGTGCAATAAAGGCTATGAAACCGCTCAACCTTTCTCTCGCCCAACGAAAACCCTCATCTAAAACCAGAGCACCCATTTTAGCTCAGTCATTGGTCTTCCTTCGCCATGTGAAATCATCCAAAGCTTTTTCTCGCTTGAAATTCAATTAATTAATTACTACAGTACACTCCTTCAAGTGCAAATATTCCATAATAACTTTAACTAATTTGGCTCCTATCTATCAAATGATCTGATGCACCCATTTGCTAGTTCAGTCATTGGTCTTCCTTCAACATGTGAAACCACCCAACGATTTTTCTCGATTGATATTCTACTGGATTGACTAATACACACCTTCAAAGTGTATATATTCCATAATGTCTAACTAATTGTGCTGGTATCTCAAAGAATTTTTACAGATAACAACACTCTATCGTCAGTCCTTTTTTTAACTCTTTCATGGGAAAATACATAAAGCATGGGTTGTCTCATAGCATACAAAATTTCTCTTTCTAGGCTGGTACATCCGCACTTTATCAGTTGCCAACCTAATCAAGCTGGGAACCGCAATGCACACCTAGTGTTCAATATTTGCAATTTATCCTCCAAAATGCCTAAGCAAAAGACATCATTAGGGAGTTTTGATATATATATATAGAGAGAGAGAGAGATTCATGATCATTCCACAATATCCGCATGGGTCTTTAATGGATGACCTACTAGCTTTTACTAATATATACAAATGTTCCAAAAAGGTGGAGACCAAAACGGAAGACAGATATGCATTGCTTCAACCAATGAACTATGATTTCAAGATACACTATGGAACAAGGAGGGGATAGAGTTACCCAAACACCAGCAGGAGGATCACGGTAGCCAGTAAGAAGGGAAAACACATAGTTCTGACCATTGTGACGATACTGAAAGTAGGATGGGTTAAGACTCTGGTGGTATAGAAATAGCGGCATTAGAGGAATTCAAAGCTGGGAGTAAAATAAGTAAATACCTTAGTTCTGAGGCTAAGATCAGGAGGATATGCTCCTCCATTGGCAAATCTTGCTGCCTGTTCATTTGCATATGGCTGAGGGAGACGATCGCTAAGCTTCCCTGGGAGGGTAAACATCTCCCCTTTTGGCCCATCAACCACCTCAATATCTGCTGCCATAGACTTGGTCTCCTCTTCTGTGTATGCAACACCACAAGATCACGGTATGAAATCAAGGACATCGAATGACAAGATGCACAAACTTGCTGGTAAACTTGATGACCACGGCGAATCCTGCTCATGTCAATTTGAACTTGAAAGTGTTACGCAATACTCACAGTAACTCCAGGATCGTTTAACAATAAACAGCAATTAATTCAGAAGTACATTGACATCATTCTAGACTTCTAGTAGCAAAACAAACTAAGAAAACAGTTTATAATTTTCACAACAAAACCAGTAAATTAAATACCTTTGATTATTTAAAATAAAAAGGAAGTCATATACTTACGAGGAATGGTCATATGAACTGAGAATGCCTTCATGTGGCCATGGATAACTTGGACACTCCAAGCCACGTTCTGCCTCATCTGCAGTTGCTATTGTTGTAAAACCCAAAAACCCAGTAACACCGGCACCAAGAAGTGTTGGAAAATAATATATATAAAATATAAATAGATTCTGGTTTTCTTTTATGAATAAAAAAACTTAATTAGTCCCATATTGAAGAGTTTCCAATCTTAAACTGTTTTAAGAGACTATATAAAATTATTAGTCCCATATTGGGGAGATCTCTCTTCTTAAGTAGTACTAGGTTATTATATAAACAAGCTTCTTTCTCAACCTATAGGATCATTCCAAGGAAAAAGGGTTTCTCCATATTTTTGGAGAGACCAAAAGAAAAATATTTTTCTATTGTTTTTCTTAAACTTTCTCGATTTTCCTTGAGGGTTTTTCGTAGTTGCCAAGCTCAAGTTGAGCATCTACTACGAGTGCTAGTAGTAGGTGTAGTAGGGTGTTTTATCCTAGAGGCATCCGCCCTGTGGAGGCTATAGCATCACTCTTGAGTATAGCCGGGCGCTAATGTCTTAAGGACAGCGTGTTGAACACGTGATTCACTCTGTTTTCCAAAGTTTTGCCTTGCTTTTGCGGAGATCTGGGAGTTTATCCGTTTCATCAAATCGATCACTTGTAATACAAAAGAGCTAAGTATCAGTAACTTTTATTTATTTAAATTTTATTCATTTTGATTATTACGCCCAACAATCTTAAGACATTAGTGATATAGTAATAATCATTAATGAAGCTTTATTGTTATGTATGTGACAGATTTAGTTTATATGCCTTATAACTTGACTATGAATTAGTATCTAGTCTACTGGGTAGAAAAGATTAATTCTTAACCATTCATAATATCCCAAGCATGTGATATAAAGTGTGTTTTAGACATTGTTCATTTCTCAATTCCCTGTTAAACCCATAATAGCAAACGTGTTATTATGTGATAAAGTGGAACTTAAAATTTATGTCACGTAGCTGTTTGATACCTTTCCTGTGAGAAATTGTTCTCATACCAATTTAAAACCATAAATTTAATTTTGTATAGGTTGATTGGTTTGAAACGAGTCAAGTATTTGATCGGTTTCATGATTTAACCATGTAGGCGGGTCAATCCGATAGTATTCTTGCATCTATCAGTAGATCAGGTGTTTTATTCTTTGGTCAGCAGAAAGCTATCACATGTCTGGTACCTTCACAAGTGTATCAACATTTCGACTTGATACTTGGGAGAAAAAGATGACAGCAGCAAGCTATCATCTGGTCTAGTACTTACACGAGGGTATCGACGTTCCGACTTGATACGCATGCTAAAGAGCTGACAAGTGAAAAATGGAAACAGTTGGCATTTGCAGAAGCAAGAGGTCCTTTTGTTTCCTTCACTTATATGGACTCCACATAGGTACAAAATCTATAATCATGCAACTACCATAATCGAATGATGGAATAGGTAGAGTAATTTGTACTCTACTTAGGTACGTGCACTTTTTTTGGATATCTATAATTTATATTCATATTAATACTATGGAGAATGGTTTAAGTGAGACTATTGAATCAATTGACACCAAAGGTAATTATTTTTCTACAATTTTGTTTGAATTAGGAGAATTTGGCATAATGCTTAGCCAGACATCAGTATGTAAGAATTCATAGATGTTAATGGGATTTATTGAATAACACATTACGATTTTACTTCGAAGAAAAGGTTATAACTCTGGAGGTTCTAATCTGTCTATAGCAGACCAAAAAGAGTGAAAATGTTTCTGTTATACATTGGAGTTTTTCTCTCAGTTTGGTAGGGTTGTTAGGAAGGGAGACAATGTCTTACCAAGTCAATAGATGTACATAGAAGGCCCATAATAATCATTATCAAATGTGTAGTTAACTCTAGCTTAATTGATAAGTCATTTCTAGTTCAAATCTATGACTTGAGCTTGAAGAGTTGTGCTAGGTGGCACGTAGGAATGCACATAAGAACCGTATATGATAATGAACTTCTTATGTATTACTCTAATAGTGGGTGCATCAGATAAACAATGTTCTTTAGAGTTTACTGTTGAATTTAAAATGTATACACTAATAACGTAAATGGTTGGTGAAGCTCGGGTACAAGATATACCATAAATTGTGAGGTTCTTTCCGAAATTGTATCATATATATTTTTGAACAACTTTTGTTTTGATCACTAACTTTGGTTGTGAGTACAAGTTAGTCAGGTAAACAATTTCCGAACAAAAAATGAGGCGATGGATGTGGGAACAAAAACACTAGATTGTGCAAGTCAAATTGTGCTCTCCATCAACAAAATCATACACGACGGTACGAGTAAGTTAATGCGCAATTTACTCCATTCAATAATCATGCAAAGGTATTGTGGAACTCACGTCAGGTACCAAACCCCATCTAGAAATATTCCTTTGATTGCATGTTTATTTTGAGTTGTGTAAATCTCTTCTTGGAGTAAGAATTGATAACATATGGTAAACAGTGCTAAAACCATTGTTGTATGTGGTTGTTGTTGAGAACTATTTAGGTTGTATACCTTGATGATACTCTTTAGGATAATAGCATTCTAAATCGGTCTGGGAATTTTCAACCACGGGAGATGTTGGTCGGTTTATCATGTTGGTTTACTGTACTAGTTGCCATTTTGAACTTACTGAAAGCGAGACAAGTACTAAAATGTGGGGGCTAAGATCTATGATCTTTTAATCCGTACACCTCGACTGATGTGGGAGGTATATGACGAAAACTTTTAAGGATAATCTTGACTAGTCCAATGAATAATTTTTCTTAGTGGGTAACCAGAATACTTATAACAATAACTCATGTAGGTTTGGGATTTAGAAACATTCAGTTGTCATAAGATACTGAGAACATGATCTTGAGGGTTTGGATCTTACAAGAGAAATCTATTTCCCATGGAAACTTCATTTTGACTCTCTCTTTGTATTTTCGAAGAAAAGAGAGGAAGTCAGTTTTGAGACTTGGCTTAGAATTTATCGTTGAAGTCTACTATTAGACTAATTTTGAGTTTTCATTTAGAATCTGTTATAGATGAGTTTTGGAAATAAGTCGAAGTATGTGACATGAATCCATTTTCATTTATGTCAAATGTGCCTAATATGTTGTTGAAGTGGTCTAAAGGATCAGAAAGAACCAAAATCAAATTTTGATGATATAGTTTCTGTCAAATGTGTGTTATAAAATAGGTGTGCATGTTTCCCAGTTTATCATGGATAATTGCAGGGTTGCTCTGATCACAGGACCAGAAAATTGGGATGCTTGAGGTACATATTTAATTTCAAATATGTGATATATATATATATGGCACTAACCGTTTGAGGAAAATGTAGTGATCGTACTAGTATTTAGTACATGTATCTTGGATATGTCTTTATATGTTTTACAACTATCAAGAACACATGTGACTTTTACGGTTTGATTGAAAGGATAAATTTTTTTAGACAAGCATGATCTAAAGGATCATTGGAACCAGAAGAAATTCTGACGGAAATGGTCTTTGTCAAACTCGATACGTTTAATGTGTGTTGTAAATGTGCAGTGCATTCGGTGTACAAATACATTTGTGACCCCAGAAGAATTGCTGGGATGATCTGATCAGAAATTTGCAGTACTTGAGGTACATTTAAAATTATGTATGTGTATGATACATATTGGACTGACCTTAAGAGATGTTGTGATTTCAGGCTTTGGAGAGTCTTAGCCTATATGTGCGCCCTCTTAAGTTGTATCAGTAGTTGGAAATATTCCAACAAACATGAGGAACTCGACTGAGATGAAATCAGAGTTCGCTCGCTTAATTTAAAAGCATGAGAGGAAGTTGAATGGATAAATCTTTTTTTTAAGGCATTCCTCTGTGACCGAAGCCTGTGGCCACCATTGCTGAAACTCAATTGACTGTGTAATTCTAAAGTAAATGAGCAATTGGCAAAGTCTAGACAAACTCGGAGAAGGCTAATTCGGTAAGACAACTACTCTCTAATGAAGTGATTTTTGTAGACTTAGTGAAGTCAAGAGAAAAATAGTGGATCCTTTGACGAAAGGATAATCTAGAGAGATAGTTTGTTATTGCATCGAGGGGGATAGGACTTAAGCTCAAGAAATAAAATTGTCATGAAGGATACTCAACCTTAGTGACTGGAGATCCCAAGATCAAGGTTCAATGAGACAACTAATTTGTGGTAATTAAAGGTATGCATTATCAAGAGAATTACATTATTTGTCCCTCCCTATGGTGCATTGTTGTGATAGTGTGACTGCATGTGAAGGATGAGTTTTAAGAAGTCTTAATGAGTTCTATAGTTTCAATTTAAGATTGAAGTGGGGTGTAGCAGTAACACTCTTGATACAACTCATATATCTGAATGAGGAAGTGGGCCGCTTCCTATGAGAATATGAGCTGATTCTCTAGAGCATTCTGATAAACGGGATATTTGCTCAGGGCCAAAATGAGCACAAGGACAAGAGCTTGGCAGCAATCTTAGAGATATCATGCGCTGTGGTTATCGCGAATTACACCAAACGCTAGCATTTCAAGACATCGCGTTCACTGTCTCTAGCAAGTAGTTCAGGTAATCTCTCACTAAGCAAAGGTTCAAGACCTCATGGACACCTCTTGCTAAAATGGTATTTCCTATGTTTTATGTGATTTTTTATTTTTTATCGAGATTTAATTCATTTTGAGAAATGAGTTTTATGTTGTTTTTATGGTCTTGGTATTACTGATACTTAGGACCTAGGGTCACTAAGGGATCACTAGCTCCTTTTCACTTTGCTGAACGGAACCTTTAGTCCCACTATGGGAAACTAAAGATGAAAGCTCTCTATACTATTATGATTTATTCAATCAATAGTATGACCCTGGGGTCAACACACTTTTGTGTGAGAGAGAGGACGTTGGAATGGCTAGTATGATTTCAATACACACGGTTTGGCTGATTGTTCAGTCAGTTCGACCGGGTCCTGGAATTGGGGTAATGATTTACCAAGATCTATTTATGTTTTTCATGTTTTACTTAGGTTTTTCATTCATGTGGGGAATTGTTGGAAAACAATATATATAAAATATGAATAGATTCGTGTTTTCTTTTATGAATAAAAAAACTCAATTAGTCCCACATTGGAGAGTTTCCAATCTTAAGCTGTTTTAAGAGACTATATAAAATTATTAGTCCCACATCGGGGAGATCTCTCTTCTTAAGTAGTACTAGGTTATTATATAAACAAGATCCTTTCTCAACCTATAGGATCAATCCAAGGAAAAAGGGTTTCTCCATATTTTTGGAGAGACCAAAAGAAAAATATTTTTCTATTGTTTTTCTTAAGCTTTCTCGATTTTCCTTGAGGGTTTTTTGGAGTTGCCAAGCTCAAGTTGAGCATCTACTACGAGTGATATTAGTAGGTGTAGTAGGGTTTTTTATCCTGGAGGTATCCACCCTGTGGAGGCTATAGCATCACTCTTGAGTGTAGACGGGCACTAATTTCTTAAGGACAGCGTGTTGAACACGTGACTCATTCTGTTTTCTAAAGTTTTGCCTTGCTGTTGTGGAGATCTGGGGAGTTTATCCGTTTCGTCAAATCGATCACTTGCAATACAAAAGAGCTAAGTATCAATAACTTTTATTTATTTAAATTTTATTCATTTTGATTATTGCGCAAAGGCTTTTTTAGTAAAATGTCTATGCAGTTTTACGTACTAGTTGAGCAAAGGATTTTTTAGTAAAATTTGATATGGTGAAAGTATTTTATTTGAAATCTGGTTTACCTGAACTTCAAAGATGGATAGTGGCTATTACAGATAACGTATTACAGTTTTAAATCTCCGGTTATGGTGGTAAATGTGTAAACCTATATGTATCTACATGTATATTCTAATCACAATATGAACATACAATAATTAAAGCGGAAGCAATAAAAGAGATTGATTTTGTGTACCTCCAGCCATTGCTATTTGTAAGCTCAAACCGTCTTTGAGTATGCTCCAAAAACTTAGTTGATATGAACTTTGGTTCCAAACCCTCCTTCTCACTATTAGATGGTGTATTTTCTTATGAGAGTGAATTTGGTGACCTTAATTCTGATTTTTTGCTATCATTTTCATACACTAACTGTAGCCATCATAGAGTAGTTACATGATAGGATGTAATGGGTGGTTTTCTAAAGTCGGGGGAAGAGTCATGGGGAGTTACCTTGATCAATTGCAACCCCACTAAATGGATCACATTCTTTTTCCCTTAAATAATTAATTAATTAAATAAATAAATTATTGAAAAAATGTCTAATATTCTCCCACTTATTTCACGAGAGACTCCATATACGGATCATGGCGACTAATTCTCTTTAAGAGCAAGAATTAATTTTCCATGTATCACAATATATTTAGTCTTTCACCACTCATACTTAACTTAATGAGTAAACCATATGTTTACTCTAGGTCAAAATATAATGAAATTTCTCAATAAGATAACCAAAGTAAGTACGTACATAATTCCAAATGAAAAATAATCCAACTAAATGAAAGCTTCAAAAAAAACATAAAGAATGTTACAGAATGGGACCAAGTCCCATCCTTACTACATGATCCTTGAATCCTTTAACATGCATGCATTTAGTCAAGGGATCATCTATCATCAGTTCAGTGCTAATGTGTTCAATGATCACTTTCATTTCCTGCACACGTTCTTTTACGGCTAGATACTTTATGTCGATGTGTTTACTTCGAGTTCCACTCTTATTATTCTTAGCCATGAAGACAACAACTGAATTGTCACAATACATTCTTGTTGGTCGGCTAATAGAATCAACAACTCTTAGCCAAGATATGAAGCCTTTCAGCCATACACCATGTGAGGTAGCCTCAAAACAAGAAACGAACTCATCTTCCATTGTAGAAGTGGCCGTCAAGGTCTGCTTGGCACTCCTCCAGGATATTAACCCATCAGCTAGCATGAACACGTATGCTGATGTGGATTTACGTGAATCATTGCAGCCACCAAAGTCAGAATCGGAGTAGCCTACCACTTCAAGACTATTTGTTCGTCTATACATAAGCATGTAATCCTTAGTACCCTTAAGGTACCTCAACACTTTCTTCACAGCCTTCCAGTGATCGATGCCTGGGTTAGTCTGATATCTTCCTAATACTCCAACGGCATATAAAATGTCGGGTCTAGTACAGACCTGAGCATACATAATGCTACCAACAGCTGAAGCATATGGAACATTTTTCATTTGTTCTCTTTCAATGTCATTCCTGGGGCATTAGTCCAAGCTGAACCGGTCATGTTTTACAATGGGTGTTACGCTTAAGGTATATACATTGATCCAAAACAAGAAAACAAATCTTGCTCCCACTGACCTTAAGGTATATGCATTGATCCATAAGTCTGAATCTGTAGAATTTATAGCTTGTGAAAATTACATAGGATTATTATCGGCTCCAATATTACAATCCGAATCTCGCAGATACACTAAATAGTCACTAGAAATAATTGATTTCCTTGCTCTATTAGATCTCATCAAAGGAACTTGTTCATCCTCACGATGAACAGTTTGTTCCTCATTACCATCATGATCTATTAGATTGTTGTCAACTTGTGGAACCTCAATGGTTCGCTGACTAACACGCAATCTAGCTTGAGGTGCGTGAATGACAATCAACTTGTCACTTGAAACAGTAGGTGGAAGTTGATCATTATCTTTTTCAGGAACAATATCCTGAAATTGATCACTCCCACTAATCAAGTCATTCTCAAGAAATTTAGCATTTCTTGATTCCACAATTCTAGTGGTATGAAGAAATCTACCATAGTACTTTCCACCTCTATCTGATCTCACAATCTTAATGTGCTTACCACATTGTTTCTCTACTTCAAACTTAAACAATTTAAAGGCACCTAAAACTTCGTCTTTGGAACGAAACAAGTAAAGATACATATATTGTGAATAATCATCTATGAAGGTGATAAAGTATTTCGGATCATTAGCATTCATGTCTGGAAAACAAATGTCCGTGTGTATGATCTCTAATAGGTTTGAACTTCTTTTGGCACCAATTTTGTGTTTGTTAGTTTACTTTCCCTAATGCAACCAACACACGTATCAAAAACAGTAAAGTCCAAAGTACCAAGTAGCCCATCCTTTACCAATCTCTTAACTCTCTCAATGGAGATATGTCCCAATCTCTAGTGCCACAAAATTGAGGAGTCCTCATTCATAATACATCTTTTTAACCCAGTACTAACATGCATAGAATTATGAGTGATATAATTTTGCAAATAAAGACGATATAAGCCATCAGACAAAATACCATAACCAATAACTTCAGAATTTCTGAAAATACTAAAACCAGAATCCGAAAAAATTAAAGAAAATTCCTAAAGGTACAAGTATTGAAACTGAAATCAAGTTTCTAGTGAAACCTGGTACATAAAATGTCTTTTCTAAATGCAAAATAAAACCACTACTTAAAATTAAACTGCATGTCCCAACAGCTTCCACATGTGAACTCATCTGACTACCTGAATAGATGTAGTGTTCACTTCACATTGGTTTCCTTAGGTTTGTCATACCCTACAAGGTATTCGAAACTGGATTGTAGTACCAGAGTCAATCCACCATGTATTATGATTAATATTAACCATATTAGATTCATAAAAAAACGCTAAAAAATTACCTTTCTTCTCAAGCCAAGTCTTAAACTTAATGCAGTCCTTCTTCATGTGTCCTTTCTTTTTACAAAAGAAACACGTAGACTCCTTCTTTATGCCTTGGTTAGCTAAAATCTTTCCCTTTTCCTTAATGTAATCCTTTTTCTTCTTTGAAGAAGAAGCAGTAGTAAGGTTCACCTTTTCGCCCTCTTCCATCCTCAATCTCCCCTCCTCTTGAACACACATGGTCATAAGTTCATTAATTGACCATTTATCCTTATGTGTGTTATAAGATATCTTAAAGGGGCCATATTGTGGAGGAAGAGTCCATAAAATGAAATGAACTAGGAAAGAATCAGACATGGTAACTTCCAAATCCTTAAGTTGGGCCGCAATATCCCTCATGCTCATGATATAATCACCCACAAAATTAAACCCATTGTGCCTCATGGAAGAAAACTTCATAATTAAGGTACTAGCAGGAGCTTTTTCAGAACTTACAAACTGCTCATCAATGGCTTTATGGAGATCTTTAACCTTAGTATGCTTATCGACGGAACCCCGAATACTAGCACAAATTTTGGTCTTTATGAACATAACTGAAAGACGATTAAATCGATCCCACTTTTCATAAATATTAATTGCATCTAGAGTACTAGTCTCATTTATGCTAGGTAGTTTGTCTTTCCGAATAGCATAGTCGATATCCATGCACCCCAATTGTAAGAGCACTCTTTCTTTCCACACCTTATAGTTATCACACTTTAATTCTGAAATGTCACAATTGACATCAGAAATGTTTCCAGTTAAAATTGCTGCAAAATTTTTTATATACATGCTTATAAACAAAAAATTGAGACTTAAACTTAATCATGATTTACCAATGCAAGTCATGCATAAAAATATGAATCTAGTGACATAAAACTTGTCTGTGGGCTAAAGTCATACTCAAATTAGATTCATAACTACATGATGAAACTATTAAACCATATTCATTCCTTAATTCCTTGGGTAGATTAAGGAACATGATACAATATTTCACCCCAATTAATCATACAAATATAATAAAATTTCCTGTGGGCATATTTCATCATATTACATATGATTAATTACAAATCTATGTCTAGTTTCCACATGTGATTTTTTAAGAAAAATTTAAATAACTAAAAATGTTGTGGCTACTCTCTAATTACTAAAATTATTAGATCACTTGACATATCAAAACTTCACCTTACCGTGAGGGAAATTGATACATAAATAGCTCATGTTTAACTATGCCTTTTACAAACCCAATTAATCTGGATTTCCAAGATATCCAAATCAGCCAGTTTGCATCAGTGATACTCAATGGCAACCGTTTTGAATCACAAGGAAACTTATGTCCAGATCATGAAACGACAAAACCCAGGTTTATGTATATATTCATAATAATCAGTTTTTAAACATCAAGAAGGTTGCATACTACAAACCATAGCAATGGTATCGACCAAGTAAAACTTGATTCTTATGCTGAACTAGTCTTGAAGTTCTTCTGTTGACTGAAACTTGTCATATTCAAATTAAGTACGTCTAGAAACAATACTCCTATGTCATCATCATCAATTCCTTACCCTAAAGTTTAAGATCAAAACGGACACTGTCTCATTCTACTAAGGGTAGTAGCTGACAATAATATGAAGTCATTTAATAACTGTAGGCTTTGCTTATGAAAAATAGAAAACGAGACCAACGAACTTATATACAGAAGATCTCAAATCGCACCGTACCAAAACGTATACTGATAAACAGAAACATAACAAATATATCATCACCGTACAATATGTATACCTTCTCGTAACTAATCTGGTAATTTAATTGATGGTAACATGTCTATTCTTTTGACAACTATTTATTCAGTAGAATCTTACCTGCTGTGCATTCTGTTGTGCAAAGGTGTTTAGATTTATGAAGTTAACAAAACGTTTGAGCACTGCTGAATCGTCTAATTCAGAACTGCTCAAAACACATCTTAACTTGATTCTCTTATACATGTTATTGTGTTTTAGATACAATGTAGCCTAACAGGTACTATCTTCTTTATAAAGACATTAGAACTTTTCAAAACATCAACCTATAGCAATTGTTAGAAAGTCCTATGTGCATTAAAGTTCATCAAGTTACAAGGAAACAAACACATTTCCCCTAGTACATCAAGTAACACCGATACCTGATTATGTAATTGTCAAATGATAAATTAGCATGGAATTTGCACTGTTACCAATAAAGAAAGTACCAGAAACTTATCATATATGAAGCCATAAGAAATCACGTTGATCCAAAATCAGGTTAGAAACAAACCGAAACTTAAGTTGATGCCAAATGAGAATTTATACAGTAAGACTAAACATGCAGTCATTTTCAAGCAAACAATTTTACACCACCATAGGTTAAATGTTAATGCAATACACCTAAAGAGACCTTAATTACTACCATCAATAACAATCTCAATCGACAACCCTCCATTAAAAATGACAAAAATCCTCCATTAACAAAATCATTGAAACCAAACATGAGCAAACCAAGTATTGAACATTTTAAGACAACCCAAGACTACGAAATGAACATAATTCTACACAAAAAACATAAGCCTAGAGATTCCTCTATGCTTTCAAATGAAACATATCTAGTGGAACTACTTGCAAAAATATATATAATTCTATAGCAAGCAAGGCAGAGGTGATTACAGGCTCTGATACCAAATGTATCTGCATGTATATTCTAATCACAATATGAAGATACAATAATTAAAGCGGAAGCAATAAAAGAGATTGATTTTGTGTACCTCCAGCAATTGCAATTTGTAAGCTCAAACCATCTTTGAGTATGCTCCAAAAACTTAGTTGATATGAACTTTGGTTCCAAACCCTCCTTCTCACTATTAGATGGTATATTTTCTTATGAGAGTGAATTTGGTGACCTTAATTCTGATTTTTTGCTATCATTTCCATATACTAACTCTAGCCATCATAGAGTAGTTACATGATAGGATGTAGTGGGTGGTTCTGTAAAGTGGGGGGAGAGTCATGGGGAGTTACCTTGATCAATTGCAACTTCCCACTAAATGGATCACATTCTTTTTCCCTTAACTAATTAATTAATTAAATTAATTAATTATTGAAAAAATATCTAACAAGCTGAATATATATGCTTATTGCAGTTTGCATTAACATCTTGGCATGAGCTGAGCATTATAGGACAACAGATAGAGAATAGTGTCATCAATCCTACCTATATGTTGATGTATGAGAGTGCAACTGAGTTGCTTGATGTAATTTTTATAGTGGTAAATAAGGTGATCGTTTCTCGAACTTGTAAAGGTAATGATCTTAGAGAATAATGATTTAAATTAACTCTAGAAAATTCCAGGAGTATGAAAAAGACTAAATAACTTAAAGATGATTTTTGAATAGTTTTAAAAGGACCAGGAATCAAGAATTAGGTAATTCTAACAACCTATGTGATTAATCAGATAATTCTTTTTAAATTAATTGAAGCGCAAGTAATTGCCAAAATTGGTTTTGTTATGCTAACAAACAGAGATAAATCACAAGCATGGACTATCAAAATTAACTAACCAAGCATAATCCATCAAGAAAAAGCACAACTGTTGAAAGAAAACCGTTTTCACTATTTAAAACTATGCAATTCTAATAACAAAAGAATTATAAATAATTATTAGAAAATAATTAAATCACATAAAATTGAGAAAAGTACCTTATCCATCATCCCAGTAAATAGACTTAGCTCATGGTGGAAAAAGATTGCTCAAAAGACCTCTTCATTGCTCAAAATATCAATTACAAAGGTGAATAACGTTGTAACAGCTGATTTGATACGCTTATATGCGTTACAGGAGAAGGTTCAGCTGTTACAGGAGAGTTTTAAGCAATACAGGATTCGAAACAATACGCAACAGGAAAATTCAAATCAGCAACAGTTGTAAGTGTTGCTGAGTCGTCTTCTCCGACGGTGATGGATGAAGAACAGCCGGCCGGTGCAGTAGCAGTGACCGGACGTTGACGGAGCTTCACCGGAAATTTTCGGAATTCTTCTCTAGGTTTTTGTTGTCGATTTTCTTGGCTTCTCTTGGTTTATATAGGTAGTAGAAACCCTAGAGAGAGTTCTAAACCTAATATAACTCTCTAAAACAGCCCACAAATCTCAATCCTAATCGAATCATGATTCCGGCCAAATACATGATTTCCGAGATGATTTCACGGGATCTTTTGCTGTTTATGACTTGTGTGAGATATCTATTAGTATTTGGAACAATCTGGAAGCAACAGAACTTACGAATCACTCGATTTGAACACATCCAGTAGTTTTCCCGATGAGTTGAATCGGCTGATCCGGCTGAGTCGACTCGCTGGCTCGCTGGGTTGAATCGCCTGGTTGACCCGCTGGGTTGACTCGCCGATCCTAGGGTGTCCCTTATCCATTCTTGGGGTGCCAATAACACTTGTCCTTGGGTGCCTTTATCACTATTTGAGCCAATTTTTCCACAAATCTTTATTCTTCAAATGTACCTACAAAAGCATAAAAACACGTAATATTTGCAAGATCGAATACTAACTTAATAGAAACTAAGGTGCAATTTAGACACTAAAATGTGTCTATCATTGCTTCACTTAAACCTTGAAGAGGTATGAACTTAAACTGTTGTCTGAGGTTGCTTCTCTTTGACTGCAATAACGTCATGAGCAGGTTAGGCTTAAATTGTGATATTTCCCTTATCTTTTGTAATCAGACTTTTTTTAACTGCCTTGGACGATTTCTGTAAAGTTGGTAACTGAATTTATGAAACTCTCTGTTTTTGTTGAAAGTTACATGAAATTTAATTTTTTTCCCTCAGGGTGCAATAGACACCTGGTCAATAGAACCACGGATCAAGGTGGTTAATCTGGATGACCTGATGTTGGGTGCAATAATCAAAAATGAAGAAAACCAAATAAACAAAGATTGTTGATACTTAGCTCTTAACATAAGTGATTCGTCAAAACGGATGAGCTCCTCGTATTTCCGCAACATCAAGATGGTATGTAACAAAACTTAAAAAAAAAACAAAGTGAGTCACGTGTTCAACACGCTGTCTTTAAGACATTAGCGTCCGGTTACACTCAAAAGTGATGCTATAGCCTCCACAGGGCGGATGCCTCCTGAATAAAACATCCTGCTACACCTATTACTAGTACCCGTCCAAGATCAACTTGTCCATTCAAGTTAAGTCTCTTTCCTTGTCTATCAAGGCCACACCTGGCCTCATATACATATTCTTGTACTCAGCATACTACACATATGCTTATACTCAACATGATATACCTATTTTTCTACAAAAAACACGTCAATACTAATAACTTATTCAAACTCATATTATTCTTCATAAATATACTAAAATAAAATAAAATAAATACATATATTATTTTAAGTTGGTCTTTCTAAACTCATTAGGCTAGTCAAGCAAGACAGGTCTTTAGTCAAGAGACCAACTAAGCAGGCCTCATTCGACTTCACATTAGTAATATTTAATGTTACACAATTTACACGAGACATCAAAAATATCACAAATGGGGGGATATTCACTAGGGTATTGATCTGGCGGTCTACGACACGTGGTGCAGCAGTACACCAACTAAAGAGAAAGTCTCTAGAAAACTCGATCAGCTGTTGAGTAGAGGAGTGGTAGGTTGAGCAACCGCGCGCCCATTTATCCTCAGATGAAGTTGGAGCAGTTACTAACTTTTTCTTCACCATCTCCACTTCTCCATTACTACACTATCGACAATTCCTTCATGAGATGAGGTTAGGTGAACAGTTAAATTAGTTATATAAATAGATTTCTTAATACATTGAACAACAGAACGATATAAGTCGAGTAACTTGATTTCCATCTTCTCATTACAAAGAGTGGTTCATATCTATTCACACCTATTACAGCCTACAAAGTATGATAGTTTGACCTCAACCTTTCTCTCGCTTCCCTCCATAAGACCCACCCTTCTTCTTCTCCTTTATGACTAAAGCAAGACTGGAACGACCATTGCTTGGTTTGGACAGGATTGTACAGATTGATCTCACGAATCTAAAAAGTACTATTACAGTACAAATATTGTAGACCTCTTTTCTATTTGCAGGCCCCTTTTCTGTTTTTTTAACTCCGCTTTGACAATGCGCTGGGTGCATGCTTTGATCTTGCTTTTTCAAAGAGTGCATAGCCAGACACATGACATCCATGTCGTGCATCATTCCTGTGATGCAAGTGGCTTATGCAAGCTCCCTAACTAGCAATCGGGTTAGTTTTCTTTTCTTGACCATGCCCAATTTGCAATTGACGCATGCCAATATCGTATTGCTTGATAGGAAGTATGAATACCCAATGGATAGACTGCAACTACCTCATCAAGTGTGGTAACAATTATCTCTTACCTTACACTGCCGAACCAGATGATATGAGTTACCAAAATGTTACACTCATCTCTTCATTGAAGGATATGAACAATAAAGTACTGGACCATGATACGACATCCATGGGATCTCATAGGTCAGGGCAAGCAACATCAAGCCTTAGACCACCGGGAAAATTTACATCCCAAGGATATTGTTATAATAATTGAATATTTATATTAAATTAATTTTGATTGAATTAGATTTTGAAAAAGAAAACAAATAAAAAATATTTTTTTTGATATTTTTTTTTCCGTTGTATATAAGAGATGAATTTTTATGAAATCTCCAAGCTCTTTATTTTTTCTGGATACAAAAGTGGGGAATTGGGCTATCCCCCGTCGGTTTAACCAAGTTGTGAGTTCGACCCTGACACCTTTGTAGGCTCTTATGACTAAAAGTGGGTGCCCTAAAACTAAGCTCCTTTTATTTGTTTCTCAGTAAATGGGGCTCCAACTACAATGGGTGATCCGTAAAAATCCGTCGTCTCTCTAGTCCGAACCGACCAAATCTCTTCCGCTTCAGGGACTGGAGTGAGGAGCATTCTTCATTACCCATGGATATCTTGCGTTCTTCTTCTACTTCTCGATTTCCTCTGCTTCGATTCTCACAACCTTATTACTCTTCTTCTCTTCGCAAATCCTCGCATATCCTGACTCTGAGTGTCAGGTATTTGTGCTTCTTCATTAAAACCAATCGGCATTGTTTAGGTTTCCTCCGAGAAATTGATTTTAAAATATGAGATTTTCAGGTCGAGTTCATTTCCGCAGAAAGGAAAGTATCACAGAGAGCTTCAAGCTGCAGTGGATGTTGTTGAGAAAGCTTGTCGTCTTTGTGTTGATGTAAGTTTTCATTTGTGTTAAAATTTGTTTGTGGTGAAATTCCGGTTTATTTATTTATTCTTGTTCATGATATGAATTAGGTAAAGAAATCATTGTTATCTAGTGATGAAAGAATTCTTGAAAAGAATGATCAAACACCCGTTACTGTCGCGGATTTTGGAGTTCAAGCTCTAATTAGCTTGGGTAATTTCTTGATTTTTATGTTTTTTTCGCTTTAGGATCCAGAAATTTGACACATTTGTTGTCTGACTGTTCAGGTTTTTGCTAAAAATGTGTTTGTTTGGCAGAGCTTGGTAGATTGTTTCCGTCATATCCATTGGTAGCAGAAGAAGACTCATCATTCTTGACATCAAGATCTGTAGTGGATTCTATTGTGAATACCGTAATAGATAACGCAGATTCAACTGAGAAACCATTAACCCGGGATGTTGTCTTACAAGCCATTGATAGAGGGGGGAAGGGCGGGTTTACTTTTGGAGATAGACCAGCTACATATTGGGTGAGTCTAACTTTAGTTTATTGAGATTTGAATAACTTTCTACTTTACTTGTTGAGTTGGATAATGGAATAATTAATATTGTAGGTGCTTGATCCCATTGATGGCACGCGAGGGTTTTTGAAAGGTAGCGAGGCCTTATATGTGGTATGTTTTACTTGTTAACCATTTTTCTTATCTGTGTATAGTTTCGTACTTGTGTGTGGAAAAGCCTCTCCGGAATTGCAAAATATTGGTTGGAAGAGACAGTGTATTGTTGTTAGTTAACTTGCAATTCTTGAAAATGCATGATCGTAAAATGACTTGGTTAACGTTACATAGTGCACTACTATCAAAAGAGGAGCATAGTACAATATTTTAATATGCCACAATCAATGGATAATTGTATTACATTCATCATGAGAAACAAAACATGATGAAGCTTAATAGTTTTCTATGGCTGATTGGAAATCAAGTAACTCCGTGATTTTCAATCATTCTTCTATGTCTGATTTCACATCATCAAATACATGCCATCTCTTTGCTGCATAACTTCACTGAAAACTTAATGCTGCAACATACACATTGGTCTGCAATCCATACAATAGAAGGGAATGCTGCAGCTCTTGGGCCTATGAGTAGTTGTTCGTGTTAATGTCTCCGCACCTCCTATATTACCAAAATTTCACAACTATGGCTAGATGTTATCTCCATTTCTTCTTCTTTACAAAACTGTTAAGGGTATTTTCCAGGTTTATAAGAAATTAGGAAAATGATTGCTCGAAAACAATCAATCTTTTCTTTTCTTATTATCACTCTTCCGTTTCATGGTTTCCTTCATTGTCTAAGGAAGTATTCTGAAATTTCAGGTAGGTTTGGCCCTTGTTGTTGAAGGAGAAATTACATTAGGAGTTATGGGTTGCCCTAACTGGCAGGAAGATTCTTCCAGCAAATATGCCAATCAAGATCAGACAGAAAAATCTGGTACGCCACCTGTATCAGGGACTATTATGGCGGCCCATGTTGGTTGTGGAACTTGGATGAAGAGTTTATCAAATTCCCTGGGTTTCATGGTTGGTGTGGAGCCCAATTGGACCAGATCTTATGTGGACAAAAGTTGCTTGGTGCATGAGGCAAGATTTTGTATATCTGAAAGTCAGACCTGGGAATCATTACCACTTTCTACTCTTTACAGCTCAACTACTAATTCTGATGGTCTTGGGGATAATCAAGTTCTTCTTGTGCCAACTTGTTGTGGAAGGTTTATATTCTAAATCCATTTGGACCTCACCTTCTTTTGATTGCATCTAACAGAAATATTAGGGGTTCCCTAGGCAAGCTAGCTCTCATGGTCAAGAGTATAGTTTTGGTTTTAACTGCCTACAGTTTTGGATTAATAAAGGACCAAGATAGGAATCTTTAGTTATCTACTCAGAATACAGTGCGCTAAAATTTCCGAAATTGCTAGTCTTGATCAAAACGTACACAATGTGTTAGAGTTTCAAGTGTGAATTCATCTAAGAATATTTCAATTCTGTAGGTTCACTTTAAAGACACTAATATAACTAGAACTGTAAAAGGATACTTCAAAAAGTTGTAGGTTCTTCATTCTTATATGAGTTTTAGAAGTAAGAGTGCAGTGATTAATTTGTCCTTTCTTACACCTATCAGGATTGTGCAAACACGATGATTTGACTCTCTGATGTTGATACAGCTATTCAGGATACTTGCATGACTCTAAAAGGAGACTTCAAAATGTTGTAGGTTCTTAATTCTTATCTGGTTTTTAGAAGTTAGGGCACGACAAGAAATTTATCCTTTCTTGCGTCTATCAGGATTGCACGAACATGATAATTTTATTCTTTGATGTTGATACAGTTATTTGGGATACTTGCATGCCATTATTGTCCGTTTTTTCTAGAGCCTGACATTATTTCCTAGCTAAAAGATTTGCTCATCTTATACGTCCTTTCTGTTTGCAGCCTTTGTAAGTACTTAATGGTGGCATCAGGTAGGGCTTCTGTGTTTATTTATCAAGCAAAGGCAGAAAAACTTGTCAAGGTTAGTTACAGAAAGAGTTATTTGATCACATTTTTGTAGTAGATTACCAATCATAATAGTGTTTGGTAATGTGTCTGATGATTCTGACACAATTCTACAAATATAGTCTTGGGATCATGCTGTTGGAATAATATGTGTAAATGAAGCAGGGGGTCAGGTACACACTGTTCTTGCTATCTCCTTATGCCTTTAAATCATATGAACAAACAAATTTAAGTGTCAGTATCTAGAAGCTTTACCATGTTATATATTTATTTTTAATTTTCTTTCTTTCCGGTGTAAAATCTGGTGTAGCCGTTTATTTTCCTCTAGGTCTGTGCGCCATGCTTTTAAAAATATATTTGCGTAAATGACACAAAAGATGAAAAATGTATAGATTGAATTTTATGTGGTTTTCTGTTGGGATTTGATGTCTACATGAATAATAATAATCTAGTTATTGCATTTTTTTGACATATAGGTTAAAAATGTTGCAAGCACCAGTATGTCACCGAGAAAAAGAAAGAAAATAAACTGAATCTAAACATCTCATGCTTTCCGCTTATCACAATTAGTCATTAGTCATGATCACATCTGGTATAATTGTTAAATTTAATCCCTCTTTCAAAATCATAGGGATCTCATGGATATGGTTTACTGACCATTTCGAAACAGGTCACTGACTGGACGGGAAGTAAGCTTGACCTTGCTGCAGATCAGATCGAGAGGAGGCTCATCTTTCCTTCAGGTGGTGTGCTTGTAACAAATGGTAACGTACATAATGAAATCCTAGAGGTGATCTCCTCTGCTTTGCCTGTCAGTTGATTGAATCTTTGTGTTCATCCCTTCTCTTTTTTTCATCTCATTATTTTGTTCATGCTGCTATCGCATCTGAATGTATAATTGTTGTGTTGTGATTCATTTAATTATAGTGGCGAGAATCTAGCCCTATATATTCATAAAACGTTGACTTTGTAGTTGTTGTCTATTATTTTTTGTTATGTACTTCAACTTAGAAATGCCAAAGGATGAGGATATTCATCCCATATAGTAACCAACTTGCATGCAAGTAGTGCAGACAGGTAACGCCAAGTGGCCCAAGTCCCTGCTGGTCTTCCTTTTATTCTCAATCTCCTGCGGGTGAGCCGGCAAATTGACTGGCAAACAGTTGACAATATCATTTTTCCTATGGGATATCTAGTAATGTGGTAAATTGTTCTAACACTTAATCTCACTGAACGCAGAATTTAGAGAAAGCTTTGGTTCTGTGATTTGCTTAATCTATGTTTCTGCCTCTGGGATTGAGAAGCTGCCTATAGCATTTGTGGCCAGACCTGTTTACAAGCCTGGTGGCCAGACCTGTTTACAAGCCTGGTGGCCAGACCTGTTTACAAGCCTGGTGGCAGACCCATAACATAGGGCTCAGCGACTGGGCCACAGCCTGAAGTTGGAACTTGGAATAGGTACGCCAACCAACTCCAGACCCCACGAAGGCCCATTTCAATCCCATAATTGCCTTTTTTCCTAACATTGTAACGAATGCCGGAGCTTGTTCAGTGGACACACTCGCACACATGCGTCAAAAGTTCAAAACAAACAGTTTTTAGTACCCCTGCCCAAAATTATAACTGTCATGTCCTTGATTCTGTCTGATTATGCGTGTTACTTATTAATGTGATTACTTAATTATCTAAGTTAATCAGATATGTTCACAAAACCCGCGACGTAATCTTGATACACGTAATTACCGTGATTCATCGTCCTATCTCTAAAGACTTGTACATCAACTGATTTGATGAGATTGAATGATCTTATATATATATTAGAAAAAACTAAGTTGTTCCTATCTTCTCCATGTTTTCATATCTAAGATTTTTAGTTTATCTTGTTGGATCCAATCCATCCATTCAATTTTGTATGACTGCGAGAAAATCTTCAAATGTTAATGGAGTAGTTAAATAATACATTGGCTCTTTTCACCATCATGACATCCCTGGATATTTTCGTATCTATTATAAGCCCTGAAAAGGACAGTAATTCTGCATTGGTTTGAAGAACAACATACAGATTCATTGTAGATAATCTACCAGGTGTATTGAAATATTTATAAATTGCTTTGGGTCAGTTTCTCAGACCAATAGGTGTTTGAATGGCTTAGTTAAACAACATACCACCAATACCCTAAATTATGTACCAAATCAGCTTTTAGCCAAAAGGGGATATATCATTTTTTTAAGCACAAGGCTTGACTTATTTGCAAATAAGTTGTTTCCCTGGTTCGGCGCAAAGAGACATCAATCGCAAGAATTGATGGACCAAAACTTATTTAATTTCCTAAGTTGCATGAGCCCATGAATGGAGGATACAGGAAATATTGTTACTGGTTAGTGAATATCCTTGTGTCCGTATCGCCCGGGACCTCATTTTGTGGCATGGTAATTCCAGTCATATTATCGGAAAAATCTTTGTTTTCAGACTTCTATTTCAATCTACCATTCAATAGTATGAACGAAATCCAAACAATTTATTTGTCTTGGACAAATACTTTTTTCAATTCTAACTGTTTCTCCAAGTATGGTCACAACCAATCAACTGTAGAAGAATTCATCTACGTGCACCCTTACTAAACCACATTCCTCCCTCCACTATTGGTTATCTGGTTGTGTATCTAACCTTAGGTTTATCATGTTTATAATTTTTTACTTAAAGATAAATATAGCACATGGGGAAATGGAAAAGCAAAAATGGGAACTTCACCCATTTATACAATAATATTTTGTACTCTTCCCATAATAGGTTAATTATAAACACTTGTAGTACAACCTAAATGACTAAAGTTGTAAGGACATAAATTCATCAGTTTCACGTGTTTACATCATAAGAAGGAAATATCACATTATGATACACCGAAAAGTACAAGAGCAAAATAAATGATAAAGGAAGACAGCTATAAAACATTTGTCACACATTAACTGACACCGGAAGCAGAAAAGTTAGACTAGATTAATGCATATAAGACACGTGGAAAGAACACAAGAAAAAGCATCATTAATAGCCAATCATCTGCGCTTTGCTATCTCTTGCGCTCCATAATCATTGCCGCTCTGCTATCCCTTGCATTCCACAATCATCTGCGCTCTGCTATCTCTTCCGCTGCACAATCATCTGCGCCCTATCACGTGCGCACTATAAATTTCAATCATGCAAGAATAGACATGCTCCACGTCAAATTCCACATGTTACACATGCCAACATCCACATAATAAAGAAAAAGGACCAACAATCGCTCAATCCAAAGAGGAGTTGCGCATCAGCAAGCGGAATTAGTAAGAAGCATCACGGAAGGAGTAAAATGAGCTGCGCCCAAAGTCAAGATAAGATCAAACAGGTCAAATAGAGATAAGAATGAGTGAGGAAAAGGGACCCATCATATTCTGTTATAAATACCGACCCCTAAGTAGAAAGAAGGACACAACAGAATTGAGAGAAAAAACTCTGAAAGAAAATCAAGAAGTGGAAAAACCTAAGACTAGGTTAAGAACTCTATTGAACTTAAGTTCTATAATTCTTTATATTAGCATGTGTACAAAGTAAATTTTTATAAATAAGATACCCTATTTTCCCGTGGATATAGGCTTATTAGCTGAATCACGTTATATATTGAGTTTGTTTCATTTCCATTTGAACTTATGTTCTCTGCATTACAATCTCTCTGTATCAATTACACTTCGAATAATGTCACGTTTAAACAACTTAAGTTTTTGGTTGTAAGGACCCCAAAAATGGTCGTCGCAATTTGGTGCTAGAAACAGGGATGTGTAAAGTATTTATCCTACCTTATATAAAAAAAAATGAAAATGAAAGAGAGAGTTTTGATACAGGGATTTCGAACCCGAAAAAAGAGATGATTAAGTTCAAATGGTTTTTTGTCAATGGAAATCATTAATTTTTTGATTTATATAAAAATTTTGATTTATGCAAAGGGCATTGATGAGTAAGAAAATTTTTGAACTTTAGAATTTTGTGTTACCTCCTTTTTGTATGAATTTATGGACATTTAAGGAAAATGAAAGAATTATTCAATTTACGAAGTATCTATTCATTTAAAATTGGTTTGAATTACTTATATTTTTGATTGAATAAATAAGTTTTTTGAAAACATATAACTTTTATAGAATACTACCAAGGGAATTCTTGAAAGCAGCAGAGGATTGGTAATAGAAGAAAACAGAACATTACGAAAGGAAGACAAACAAAGGGAAAACATGTCACAAGCTGAAAATTCACGAAATCAAGGGAGTTACGCAAGAGGAATTTTTCAACAAAGAGAGATAGTAAATAACCCAGAGAGTCAGCAAAGCAATTCAGAGGATTACTCTTCAATTAAGGAGAATAATCAAAACAATAATGAATATAATCGTTCTCCATCTCAGGAGAATACTCAGAACACTATTGATCATATACAAAATTTAATGGAGGATATGAGTAGGATTCGCAAAGAGCAACGAGCTTGTGCTGAACAAATCGCACGATTAACTAAAGAAAATCAAACGTTGAATGAGACAATCCAGCGGGATGCGGGACCAGATGCCACAAGAACACGGGGACAAGAAGTAAGTTCCAGTAGATTCGAAGGCAGAAGAAAAAGAAATACTCGAGATCAAATAATAGTACTAAGATCACATCACAGCAACCTGGAAAAGAAAGGATGAATCGAGCAGACCTAGGACCACAACATGATCAATGGCAAAAATGCCTTGAAGCTATGGAGCAAATGAGGGAAGAAATAAGAAATCTAAAGAATAAAGAAGGTGGGCGAATAGAGGAAGTGTTAAAGGAAGCCAGGCGAACGCCATTGGCACCACATTTAGCATTTGCACCAATACCCCGAGAATGTAGCATTCCCGTTTTTGAGTTCTATGATGGTACCAGGGATCCGACCCCACATTTGAAATATTGCAACCGAATCATGGTGCGTTGGGAGCAAGATGATGCTGTAATGTGCCGATGTTTCCCGTCAAGTTTGAAGGGACTGGCGCTGGCATGGTATGATAAATTACAAGAAAGTTATATTCACTCGTATGCACAATTAATTCGAAAGTTTTTAGAGGCGTACATGTACAACAGACCCGTTGACTCAGGATTGGATAGATTATATTCACTCGCTTCATGGCTAGAAGAATCAATTCGTGACTATACAGCTCGGTAGCATGCAATCTGCCAGGCAATTGGATATGTTGAGCCAGATGCTGCCATTAACAATTACAAGTGGGGAATAGCTGACCGAAAAAGCCAGCTCTTTGTTGATATTCATAATATCAAACCGAAAACTGATGGGCGCCTTAGAGAAATAATCGAGACATGTGCGAGACTGCAAGACATACAGGGGCAATGTCCAAGGTTAGTATCGCAACAGCAAGGAGATGCAAAAAGAACAAATTCGATAGAGCCGTCGTCCGGGTCGGGGAAAAGATTTCCAAATAAAGCTGAAACTAGTGAACCGAAGCTTCCACGGACAGAGGGAAGGAAGAAAATTTTTTCAAGAACGAGTGTTTAAAAAAATTAACACTCCATATTCTAAAATTTTAAAAGTAATAAAAAATGGACTGGACTTTCAATGGCCACCAAAAAAAGAGCGACAACCAGAGCACACTCAAAACTCAAAAAAATATTGTGAGTATCATTGCTATCGGGGGCATTCAACCGATCGATGCAGAAACTTAATTTCACTAGTCCAAGGGATGATTGACGCTGGGGATTTAAAAGAATTTATTCATTCACCTGCACCACTGTCAAGGCTTGATAATGGGAAAGTTGTCAATATCCCCCACAACAATCAGACTATCAATATGATTTCATTTTCGGAATCAAATCCATCATCGATGAATGCAGCAATTGACAGGAAGTTGCACAAGAGAATAATCAACCATGAAGTATTTAAAGTTGCAGGGAGGATCACTAAAACATGGGAAGAATGGATGGCTTCCCCACTAACATTTTCAGCAGAAGAGGTAGATCAAGAAGTAGAAACTCACAATGACCCGCTGGTTCTCAACCTGCCTGTGTCTTGTTGGAATATCACAAAGATTTTGATAGACGGAGGAAGTTCTCTTAATGTGTTGTTCTATGACACATTTCTGAAAATGGGATTGAAAGAAGATTAGTTTGATCCATCTCGCTACACCATCTATGGATTCAATGGAGTAGCATCGAAATCAAGAGGAGAAGTAACACTCGAAATAATGACTGGACCCTTGAATGTTGCAACAAAGTTCAGTGTGGTAGAAGCGCCCTCACCTTACAATGCCATCATCGGGAGGCATTGGGTCCATCAGTTGAAAGGGGTCGCATCAACGTACCATCAGTACTTGTGATTTCCAACCCCTCAGGGAGAAATGGAAATTAAAGGAGATCAGAGCATGGCGAGAACGTGCGCCCTCACGGAAGCACACATAAATCAAGAAAGAGCTCAGCAAGTGAAAGCAAAGAAGAAGGAAAGGAAAGTCCAAGCTAAGGAAGGAGCAATAAATCAGTATTTGTCTGAAGTCGCAGCCAACAAGTCAAGCCATGAAGAAGGAAGAGATTTTGTAGTCAAAGGAGATGAGTTAGGAACAAGAAAAGGGGGTGAAACCTCACAATAGCAGCTCAAGGGGGATCCCACATTCTTAGGAGCCCCCAAATCTGCTTTTTCGGTTGTTGAGGAAACCAAGAGCATCAACAATGGAACGCCAGAATTTCCAAAGGCAATTAAAATAGGAACCCTGATGAACCCAGAAAGGGAGCAAGATCTAATCAGTTTACTCGAAGAGTATGCAGATGTATTTGCGTGGAAAATATGAGACATGCCAGGAATTGACCCAAGCATTGTTGAACTGCGTATACATCCGGGCACCATACCATTTCGGCAACGGATGCGAAAAGTAGCACCTGAATATCATGATCCGGTAGAAAAAGAATTGAAGAAGCTAATGGACGCAGGATTCATTCGAGAAGTGCGCTACCCAACGTGGATATCAAATATGGTCATAGTCCCAAAGAAGACTGGAGGGGTGAGAATTTGCATAGACTTCACCAATTTGAATAAAGCATGTCCAAAAGACATTTATCCACTTCCAAGCATTGATCAATTAGTAGATGCTGTCGAAGGACACAAAGTCTTTTCTTTTATGGATGGACATTCTGGATATAACCAAATTGCACTAGCCGGGGAAGATCAAGAGCATACTGCGTTTTTTACCCCGTGTGGATTGTATTGTTATACGAGAATGCCGTTTGGATTAAGAAATGCAGGAGCAACCTACCAACGATTAGTGGATGGAATCTTCAAACCTTGGATAGGACGCACATTGGAAGTCTACGTAGATGACATGCTAGTAAAAAGCAAGATAGAAAAGGATCATTTACAAGACTTGAGGGAGATTTTCCAAGCTTTGCGCAAGTACAAAATGAAAGTCAACCCGGTAAAATGCATCTTTGGAGTTACATCAGGGAAGTTTTTGGGTTATCTAGTCACGGAAAAAAGAATTGAAGTCGATCCAGCAAAAATACAGGCTATTGTAAATATGCCATCCCCAAGAAATGTTAAGGAGGTACAGAAGCTGAACGAGTTCATTCCAAGGTCATCAGATAAGTGCAAACCATTTTTTGATACTCTAAAGAAGGGAAACAAGTTTATATGGAATGAAAACTGTGAACAAGCCTTTCAGAACATCAAAATCTATCTTGCGATTTTTCCCGCATTACAGAAACCGCAGCCTGAAGAGATCTTGGGCCTATATATAGATGCAACAGAAGATGCAGTAAGCGCAGTACTGGTGCGAACAAATGATAAGGTGGAAAAACTAATCTACTACATTAGCAAGACTTTCAACCTTGCGGAGAGGAACTATACCAAGATTGAACAGTTAATATTAGCACTGGTATTTGCCACGCAGAAGCTGCGCACATACTTTCTAATGCACTACGTACGAGTACCAAGCAAGGCTCCTCAGTGTTAAAAAATGTAGGAAAAGGGGGAAGATGCAAAGTGGAATGCTCAGTTGGAACAATTTCACATTCTTTTTGAAATGCAAACTGCTCAAAAGTCCCAGGTTTTAGCGGATTTTCTTGCATATTTGCCATTAGATGATGATTTTGAAATCCAGGGGTTACCAGGAGTAGAAGAGGATGACTCTCACGACATTTTGGACCAGGTCAATTCTCGGAGATGGGAAGTTTTTTTTTTATGGAGCCCGAAATAAAGAGGGGGCAGGAATCGGGATTGTAATAACAACACCCACGGGGGAACGATTGATACATGCTTTTCGTTTAGAGTTTGAGCACACCAACAATATAGTAGAATATGAGGTTGTGGTTCATGCCCTCCGGATAATTATTGAACTAGGAATTACCGATGTACGGTTGACAAGTAACTCACAATTGATAATCCGACAAGTTGAGCTGAAATATCAAACAATTGATAAAGACTTGATTGGATACAAAGGTTTCGTGCAAAATTTAGCATCCCAAGTTCCAAACATCATTTTTCGCCATTTTTCCAGAGATAAGAATCGTCATGCTGATGCATTAGCATTTATCTCCTCGATGATCAAGGATCCGAATACATCTGCCGTCAAGATTGGACGCATTTATGAACCGTCAATTAGAATATGGGTAGTTGAGAACATGGAAGATGAAATAAGTGAAGATCTTGAGGATCCGTCCACAAAAAATGACGTAAATATACCCCAAAAACCAAAGGATAGGTGCGTAGAAGAAGATTAGAGGATTCCGCTACATAATTATTTGCAAAAAAAAATATTGCCTGTGGATACCAAGGAAGCAAGGAAAATACAATTAAAGTCTGTTAACTATCAGTTAAGGGATGGTATTTTGTACCGAAAGTTCTTCATGGGACCACTACTTCGGTGTTTATCGCGACCAGAAGGACATCAAATTTTAATAGATATACATTATGGTGACGCTGGGAATCATAGCGGGAGACGATCATTGGCCCTCAAGGCAAAAACGCAGCGATATTATTGGGTCACAATGCAAAAGGATGCCGAAGATATGGTCAAAAGATGCGAAGAATGTCAACGCTTTGATAAGAAGATCAGAGCACCGACAACAAAACTCAATTCAGTACTTAGTCCATGGCTATTTGCAAAGTGGGGAGTAGATATTGTCGGACCCCTACCTGAAGGAACACGGAAAATGAAGTACCTAATTGTAGTAACAGATTATTTCACTAAGTGGGTGGAAGCCATGGCACTTGCGCATATTAGAGACTCGGATGTGTTCAAATTTTGTTTGAAAACATAATTTGCAGATTTGGAATCCCAGTAGCAATAGTTTTAGACAATGGACAACAGCTGCAGGGAAAAAATATTAACATGCTTTTTGAAGCCTTCAATATCCAAAACAGAAAGTCAACTCCACTTTACCCTCAGAGCAATGGGCAGGCTGAAGCTACAAACAAGACAATTGCACTTAATCTCAAGAAGACTCTGGAAGGGCATCACAAGCGATGGTGTGAGAAACTTCATAACACTCTATGGGCCTATCGTACCACAAGGAGGTCTGCCCAAGGCTGTACCATACAAGATTTCGGTGCATACCGGTCGAGAGCGATACACTGGTACGCCGGTATACCGGGGAAATTTCGGTTTAAATACCGGCGAAATATCGGTCCATATATTTTATATTTATAATTTTATAAAAAAAATACTAGCTCACATTTTATAACTATAAATATATTTCAACACGTTATAAAAATTGTTTTTTCATCCGATATATATAGATCCATAGATTCCACATATAGTTCAAAGTTCAAACAAAAAACACAAGAAAAACAACAAAAACTTCAAAGTTCACCGTCTAAAGTACTAATTAAACAACCATATTACAATTTTAATCAAAATCATTAGATTCATTATAGATATCATCACAATCATCAACTATTAATCCTCTTTCCTTGTCCAACATCAATTGATCAGTATCGTATGCATCAATGTCAGTGTCAGTTGGATAAATAGACTTACTTCGAGAACTACGAACTGACCCACTTACTTCACCAATATTCTCCTGCAAATCATCCAAAGTTACATTATCACCTTCCACATTCAAGTCATCCAAATTTTGTGGATCCAACCATTCATCATTTTCATCCTGTTCATCCAGAAAAATAGGATCACGAGCTTTCCCATCATCGTTATATTGTTGGATTTCTTTCTATCGAGGATGTAATTTCTTGTTATATTGGATAAAGACACTATCATTCAATTTCTGTTGTCTTAAGCAATTTCGTTTCTTTGAGTGCAACTGAAATACGAAAACATATGACAGAATAGATAGTAAGGAAATGATAGAATAAATATGTGCATTTCAGTATGACAAGCATAGGGGACTAAATCAGATGAAATCAAAGATAAGAATACTTACATTCTGAAATGTGCTCCAGTTTCGCTCACATGGAGAAGAAGAACAAGTCAAACTCAATACCTTGATCGTAAATTTCTGTAGGCATGGGACATCCATTCCTCCGTATGTAATCCACCAATCATCTTCATAAATACATACACAAAGTTGTATAACACAAACATAATCATATTTTAAAATAACAAAATATAAAAAACTTACGAGGTTGATCTTTATCTCTTCTTCTTATGCAAGACTGACTTCCCAAGATCCCAACAACATCACTGTATAGTCTCAATTCAGACATAGCTTTATCTAGTTCATCTTCATCGGTTATTAGCCTTTCCATTGCTTTATGAAGACCCCTTTTGATTTCTTTATACTTTGAATCATTATCCATCTCACGAGCATCGATCGTGTAGAATATTGAAGGATTCAAATAACAAGCCGCACAATGTAGATCATGATTAAAGTTTTTCTTCAATCGGTTATCAAAGACATCCTGAATTATAACCCAAGTATCTGTTTCTTTACTGAAATTCTTCTCTATTTGATCCCATGTTATTCTCATTGCATCAATCAAATAAGGCATTGTAGGTTTGAGCTCAATATCCACTAACCTTACAACCTTAACAAAATCCTTTAGCATAGTACAAGAATACACAACTGATGTAATTTTAATATAGTGGTAAAAAGAGGTTCGATTCTCGAACTTGTGAAGGTAATGATTTTAGAAAATAATGATTCTAATTAACTCTAGAAAATTCCAGGAGTAAGAAAAAGACTAAATAACCTAAAGAAGATTTTTGAATAATTTTAAAAAGGACCAGGAATCAGGAATCAGGTAATTCTAACAACCTATGTGATTAATCAGATAATTCTTTTTTAGATTAATTGAAGCAAAAGTAATTGCCAAAATTGGTTTCGTTATGCTAACAAACAGAGGTAAATCACAAGCATGGACTATCAAAATTAATTAACCAAGCATAATCCATCAGGCAAAAGCACAACTGTTGAAAGAAAACCGTTTTCACTATTTAAAACTATGCAATTCTAATAATAAAAGAATTATAAATAATTATTAGAAAATAATTAAATCACATAAAATTGAGAAAATTACCTTATCCATCATCCCAGTAAATAAACTTAGCCCATGGTGAAGAAAACTTGCTCAAAAGATCTCTTCATTGCTCAAAATATCAATTACAAAGTGAAATAATGGTGTAACAGCTGAACAGAGATGTTTATAAATGTTACAGAACAGGGTTCAGCTGTAACAGAAAGCTTTAAGCAACAGGAGTATTCAAATTCTAAGGCAACAGGAGCAGAGCTGTAACACTGGATATGCAACAGATACAGACGTTGCTTAGTCGTCTTCTTCGGTGATGGCTGATGAAGAACAGTGCCGGCGATGCACCAGCAGGTGACCGGAGGCGGCCGGAAGTGGCCGGAATTGCTCTGATTTCTTCTCTCCCTTTTCGTCTTCATTTTTCTTGGCTTCTCTTCATATATATAGGCTCTACAAACCCTAAGGAGAGTTCTAAACCTAATAGAACTTTAAAATCTATCCAAATCTTCACAAATCCGATTCCAAGCCGGATTCCATTTTTCCGTCCAAATTCATGATTGTGCAATATTCTCCGGCGTAAATTACTCTAACTTGATGTGTTTGAGTTGGTCTTGGACTCTTGTAGCTTTTGGAACAAATTAGAATCGAAAACAACTTGAAAATCTCGTAAAAATTGTACACAGTTGAACACAGTTCTTCCCGATGAGTTGGATCGGTGACTCGCCGATCCAGCCGAGTTGACCCGCTGAGTTGGCCCGATCCAACTCAGCCCGATCCAAGGGTGTCCCTTATCCATTCTTGGGGTGCCAATAACACTTGTCCTTGGGTGCCTTTATCACTTTCTGAGCCAATTTTTCCACAAATCTTTATTCTTCAAATGTACCTACAAAAGCATAAAAACACGTAATATTTGCAAAATCGAATACTAACTTAATAGAAACTAAGGTGCAATCTAGACACTAAAATGTGTCTATCAACAACATCTACCCAAAATGTACTACTTGTAACAATTTTAAGTACATTAATTCCTACATTTTCTTTTGCAGCCCTACTTTTTGCCCACCTATCAGCCACAAACATCATTTGCAAAGGGGTTTTATACTTCTGGAGACTTTCTAGTGTGTAGTACTGAGTTGCAAATCTAGTCTTTGTGGACCTATGTAAGTCTCCATTTGTCATCTCCCTCATAAAAGCCAATACTTGAAAGTGAGAATAAATATAGGTAACGAGTCTCTTACCTAATACCACGGCTTTCTTGATTCTTGGAAGCTTGGAACCAAGACCTTCTAACATCAACTGAACGCAATGAGAAGCACAAGGAGTCCAATACATATTTAGGAAATCAATCATTAAGTCTTTTCCTGCCCTCTTAAAGTTCGAACCATTATCTGTAACGAATTGAACAACATTATCTTTCCCAACATCATTAATTACCTCTGTTATAAGTTCACGTATGTAATCAGCATCATTGGTTCTGTTTGACGCATCTACAGACTTCAAGAAAACTGACCCTTTCGGACAATTCACCAAAAAGTTAATAAGATGTCGCTTTTTCCCATCCATCCAACCATCGGACATAATAGAACTTCCAAACCTCTTCCAATGTACCCTAAATGTATCAACAAACGTCTTCATATCATCTAATTGTTCCTTGAAAAGATTTGTACGAATCTGACGGTAAGATGGTGAAGGCATAGCTAACATCAAAAGAAAAACATACAAAAACAGATCGAGTTAACAACTATTACAGAGCAAGTTAAGTTCTATACAAGTTAAGTTAAGCCAACTGCATACCTTTCCCCTATTCGCCAATTGCATAAATCATTTCTTGGAAACTTGGGCTTCGAACGGTATTAAAAGAAATTGAATTCTCAGTCATCCAAGAAGAAATACTTTTCCATGCAGCTTTTAGTAACTTCTCTTTCGCTACACTGTTCCTTTCAAGAGTGGCCTGCTTAGTTCTCGCGTGATCTGTCTTCATGAATGAATCCATTGGACCTCTACTATTACTTTGGCCTATTCGTTGTTTCTTCTAAGTTTGTACAACTAGTCGACTACCACTGGCCTTTTTTTCTTGCACCTCAACATCAGTTGAAGCATCAGATCCTTCACATGAGTTTGTATGCTCATACATTAAATCAACAGTAGCCCGGATTTCTTTTCTGGTCCTCTTTAGAGAAGTCTCCTGATTAAGTTTGTTCATAATATCAGTTGTTGCACTACCAACATGGTTTAACATTCCCTGACTTCTGTAAGATATGATCCTTAAGCGTAGTGATTCCACCACCACGGATTTCTTTCAAACATAATAAACAAGTAATCCAGGTTGGATGATTTGGACTTTTGCGTTCACCCCATTGCCATGCTATATCTTTGGATGGTGTGTCTTTCGTTGGTGGAGCTTTGGTTTGTTTAGAAGAATAAGGCAACAATGAGCCATATGTAGAGGGTGTAGTGCATGAATTGGATGCATTAGAAGAATCCATAATCACCTGATTCACAACCTAAAGTAACAGTAGACCAAATTTGAAACAAAACAAGCCATACATAAACAAGACATTCAAACTAATCGGTAATAAGACTCGAGAGCAATGATGGTGAGTTGAGCATGTGCAAGTTGGGTAAGCTTATTGGTTCACAGAAGCGGTAGTCATTATTGAGAGATTAAAGAAAAGAGAGAATCACTAACAAACTATTTTTGGCGGCAACTAAAGGAACAATATACCTACTTACTCTATTTAAGGCAACTGGGCTATTTTGATAAGAGAGGGACTGGTTTTTTGTATTCTTCTATGATCTGTATCCTACTCCAGGTATATGTTAGATAGATGCCAAATAAAAGAATTATCAAAGTAATCCTGTCAAGTTGTATTATCAGAGTCGATTCAACAGTTTATATAGAAAATAAAAGACTTGATCCGCTTAACAAATAGAAAGTAAACCATGTTGGCACGAGTTTTGTAATGCAATAAGGTGATGCTTTTGAAAATTCTCTGCTAGTTGAATGATCCATTTAATACTTCTGCAGCTTTGGTGTCAGTAGGCACATGTGAGTTGGGTATGAAGGAGTCCAAAAGCTAAAGTCAAAAACTAAAAGGAAAAAGAGAACCAATTTTCCCAGCACAGAAAAACATTTCTGTGGAAGTGCAGAAGCCCATCACCTAGTGGCGTTGTTTGCAGGTCATCATTAGGCTGGTTGACCTATGATCTTGGGGAGTCTTGGCGGTTTTCATGCATCATCTTGGCACTTAACCAATTTGCCCAGCACAACAAAACATTTCCAGGGAAGTGCAGAACTGCATCATCTAATGGTGTTATTAGCAGGTCATCATTAGGCTAGTTGACCTATGATCTTGGGGAGTCTTGGCAATTTTTATGAATCAACTTCATATGCTCAGGTGTTATCCATACTATTTGCGTTATGTATCATCTTTATTGTTATTTGAGGAATTGGAAGACTTATGTGTTAATGAATGATGGGTGAACTACTATGGATCTGTTGTAAATCACAATAAATTAAAATATATACTGAAATATAACTAACAGATAGGACTGAAGGCAAAGATGAATTCCTTAACAACAGACTTATTTCCTTTCTCAAATAACAGGCATCAACACAAGACCCGACGTTCCATGAACAAGGAATGAGTTCCAAGTTAATAACCCATTAGACTTACCAAATTAAACAGAGAATCATTGAAAGTTGGTGAAGACAGAACAGATTTACACCGAGAAAGTGATGCCAAAATTAAATTAGGGGAAAGTGAAAATTACCAGTAAGTGAAAATTACAAGTAGCAAAATGGATTACAAGAAGTATATTACCTTGGGTTGTCGTGATAAGAGAAGATGAAGGCGACGGAGGCGACGGGGTAGCAGAGATGGAGGCGCTCAAACCTAGCTTCACGAAGAAGAAGAACAGCAGACGGAGGCGACGAAACCTTCACTTCATTCTTCATCAGTTCATCCCATTCAATCAAATATTAGCCCTAGGATTATATCAGTTTTTTCATCCAACGGATAATAATGTGTACCGGGTAATCCCGGTATTTAACCGTACCGGCCGGTTTTCTGGGTAAAATATCATTTCGGCGAAAATTCTAATTTCGTATCGCTCACCGGCCGGTACCGGCCAAACCGGCCGAAATTTCGGTCGTACCGGCCGGTACGTACTGCATTGGGTCTACCAATGGGGAGTCATCGTTCTTACTTACCTATGGGGAAGAAGCGGTCATACCAACTGAGATAATATTACCAACAACCAAGACAGAGGAGGCATGGGAAAGGAATTTAAATGAAGATTTAATGCTTGAAAAGTTGGATGATCTGGAAGAAAGAAGAGAAGTTGCATTACAAAAGATGGAGAATTATCAAAAAAAGTTAGCAAGTGAATATGAAAAAAAAAAAGTAAAGCTGCGTCATTTTGTTGAGGGACAGTACGTATTGCGACAAATTCCAGAATATCAAAAGAATGAAAAGGAAGGAAAGTTTGCACCCACTTGGGGAGGTCCTTATAGCATACAGGACATTGCAGGACAAGGATCCTATTATTTGCGAATTATGGATGGAGAAGTTTTGTGGCATCCTTGAAATGCGCAATATCTTAAACCATATTATCCATAACTTTTTATGCAATCGTATAGTAATTTGTGCTCATACGGGGTAAAGCAAATAAAGGAAAAATCTCATAGGAGACCCATGTAAAAGCCTTGAATATTGACTATTGGATACATCCGCTAGCAAGAGATACCCTATATGACATTAATTATTATATCAAGTGACAGGGTCGCATAGGTAATTTTCTCTTGGCCGGAGAGAAATTACTATGTGACCGCACCCTCAAAAGGAGCCCAAGGTACGATAAATCCTTTAGGTTTCAAACTATACACTCATTAATCAATTTTTCTTATGATTTTATTGCAGGAACAAAAGTAAAATGTCAAACGTATGAAGAGAATATCATAAAAGTATTACTTCTATTTATATTTCATGACAATTTATAGGAACAAAAATGATAAGCAACAGCAACCAGATACAAGAGGAACTTTAAGAAGTAGGATCGTTGATAGGAGCTGGGTCAACATTTGAAGCAGGATCAGAAGCTGAAGCAGGAGTAGCACGGGGAGCATGCTCAGGAACCACCCTGCGTGGATAGGTTTTGGTCCAACCATCCTTCACAACCCTATCAAGGGTATTATTAATCGCCAGAGCAATACCCCGTTTCGTCTCAACTTTCATATACTCCATCTTCTCACGTGAAACAATAAGCGTATCCTCAAACGTTTTTATCTTACTATCAGCTGATGAAGCCCTTCTCTCAGCCAAAAAAGCTTGATTCTGCCAGTACGCAAGCTTTTCCTCCGTCGCGGCCAAGTCATCAGAATAAACTTTGACAGCAGTCTGCCAGTTAACATCTGCTTCTTCCGCTTTTGAAGTAATCTGAGTAATTTGGTCTTGAGCCTCAACCAATTTAGCTATGGCTTCTCCAAGTTGTTCATTTACCTCCTTCAGCTTGTCATTAGCTTCAGAAAGCTCCTTCTCAACCTCAGCGGACAAAAGCTTAACTTTCTTCAACTCCTTGTCAGACTCCTCATCCTTGGCAGCTGCTCTCTTATCCTCCATCATCAGTGAACGAGCCTGGAAGAACTTATATGAAATAAGAGAGCATCTCTCATTATAAGCAAGCTGTGAAATCAAAGATGAGCATCAGGATAGGAAATAAAGAAATAAGAATCTATAAGTAAACAAATTATGAGAAATATACCGGCATAAGAGCCTGCTGTGGACGGGCATATATAGCTCCGTCTGCCACCGGGAGGACCTCAACAAGGGTGGAGGGAACCTCGACGTCAAAAGGGCAAGCTTCATTTGCATTATCCTTTGACCATGCTTTCATCACCGTGTCAAAAGGAACGGAACGCATGTCCGCTCGCAGTTTGGCAACAAAAGCGGAATCAGTAGGCTTTGGATAAGGGTTGCTAGGAATCAGAAGCAGGTCCTTTTCCTTGAACCAATCAAACGTATTTCTTCTTTTCCAACAAGGTTATCAGTTTCGCAAGCGCTCTTGACCTTCTCCCTACGGGAAGCCCTCTCTACACTAACAACTGAAGAAAAATATACCTCTTCCTCAGAAGGGAAGGCCAACTTTTCTGCATTCCAGTAGCACCCACTGCGTTTTCTTGAAGGGAAAAGTCCGCAGCATTGGCAATCATGGCTGGAGAAGGATTTGCTAAGTTAGAAGCTACGTTTTCTTCAGTAGAAGCATGCTCGACTTCTGTTTCAATTAGTGTCTCCATCGTAGTAGGAGCATATTCAATAACAGCTTCGTTCAACTCCGTCATATGCGCAGCTTGCTCCTTGTCAGCCAAATCATCCACGAACTCAGAAAGCACGATATCATCAACTTGAAACAAAGGAGAATGAGACAAAAAATAGGAGAGGACAGAGCTTGCATCCAGGGGAGACTCAGTATCTGCTACTTGAGGAGCTTCAGTTGCAACATCTCCTAATGCAACAGGACGAGAAGCTATAGGGGTTGTGTTCTGCACCATGCCGCCTTCTATCATTAAAATAGGCTGACTAGGAGGAGGGTTATCCCTAGCCACCTTCTTAGCAGAAGCACGAGGAGTAGCCTTCATTCTCTTCTGACCCTGTTAACATTTTCAAGGGAATTACCAAGGCGCAATATTAAACATTCAGCCAATAAAAGACAGTGCAGTACCTTGTCAGATGGAGGAGTAGCTTTACGCTTGGTGCCCACATCGGTCTTTAAACTTTCTTTCTCTTCTGGAGACTGCGTAAGAATAAAATAAAATAAGAAACTTACGCAACACTTAAAGATCAGGAGAACTGAAAAAATCATTACTTACCACATCACCATAAGAGAAATTAAATCCGTCGAAATCCAATATCCACGGACAATATGAGGGGAAGCGTTCCTGGAGGCTCCGCACAGTACTTTCCGAATCCTGTATAAATCCAGGGCCCTTCAATCACTATTGGAGTGAGGTACCATCGAAAATCATGATCCTCGCGCAGCTTTTCAGTCAAGGTTTCCTCCGTTCCCGGGATGAGATTTATCTTCGTAGCATGAATATCAGCCAGCAAATGGATTCCATCACCTCTCGTGCGTCCAGGACCAACACTCCAGTTTATATAATTCTTATCATCAAAAGAATCAACGTAGGACAAATGGAAGTTCTCCACTGTGTAATGGACGCGGTCCGCAGGATTAGGTGTATAGCAGGTGAAGTTGGTTTGCCCAACACTGCGCATGCTGCATTCATCCAGTATTCTCCACTAGTTTCCGTTGTACTGTGCAACTAAACGCACAGTGCTATTTTTATCCTGGCCACGACTAGCTAGGACTTCAAACTGATAGGGGAATCGACTGCCATATAAGGGCAGCCTTAACCCTGCGTCTATTGCACCAGCAGTCCCGTGGGAGAGTAATCGAAACCCAGGATCATATTCAAGGAGATCTTATCTCCTTCAGGCGAGTTGTAAAGGGAAACTTTAAAGTACTGAAGGTCGTATTTCCTTTTGAACTCCTCAATATCCATGTTTTTAAAACTAAGAAGCTCGTGAACCCGATCACTTCTGGTAGTAGACCTAACAGGAGGCGGAACAATGCTGCGAATTCTCCTGGGATACATTGTCTTACCTTCATCCCTTTTCTTGCCAACAGAATGTCAGTCACCATGGGAAGCATGTTTGGGGGCACGGATGCTGTCTTTTCTAGACATGATTAATCTGCAGACCAAGAAGAAACAAGGTTACAATGATGAACAGTATAAAAAAAATAATAAAAAAAATAAAGTTGATCAGCGAAGATTTGATCTTGGGAAGTAAAAACCTTGATCAAACGACGAATCTCAAAAAAAGTTTAAGGAATAAAGACTTTAAGAAGAAGAAGACAAAATAAGATCAGAAATGCAATCAGCTACAAACTTGGAAAGCGAAAAGTAATGGGAAAATTGACAAGACTTCCTCTTAAATACTGAACCAGTGAACTGACACGACTGCGAAAAGGAATTCAAAAGGCGTGAATCCAAAGACGTGTCTTCTTGAAAACATATGAAACCGCCGAAATTCAAATTTATTAGGGGCACAAAACCCAACAATCATCATTACTTTTTGCCTTTTTGAATTCTAGGCACATGGGAGAGAAATCCAAAAGACAAAAAGGGGACAAATTGTAAGGACATAAATTCATCAGACCCACGTGTTTATGTCATAAGAAGGAAGTATCACATTATGATACACCGAGAAGTACAAGAGAAAAATAAATGATAAAGGAAGACAGCTATAAAACTTTTGTCACACATCAACTGACACCGGAAGCAGAAAAGTCAGACTAGATTAATGCATATAAGACACGTAGAAAGAACACAAGAACAAACATCATTAATAGCCAAGACAATCATCTGCGCTCTGCTATCTCTTGCGCTCCATAATCATCTGCGCTCTGCTTTCCCTTGCATTCCACAATCATCTGCGCTCTGCTATCTCTTCCGCTGCACAATCATATGCGCCCTATCACGTGCGCACTATAAATTTCAATCATGCAAGAATAGACATGCTCCACGTCAAATTCCACATGTTACATATGCCAACATCCACATAATAAAGACAAAGGACCAACAATCGCTCAATCCAAAGAGGAGCTGCGCATCAGCAAGCGGAATTAGTAAGAAGCATCACAGAAGGAGTAAAATGAGTTGCGCCCAAAGTCAAGATAATATCAAACAGGTCAAATAGAGATAAGAATGAGTGAGGAAAATGGACCCATCATATTCTGCTATAAATACCGACCCCTAAGTAGAAAGAAGGACACAACAGAATTGAGAGAAAAAACTCTGAAAGAAAATCAAGAAGTGGAAAAACCTAAGACTAGGTTAAGAACTCTATTGAACTTAAGTTCTCTAGTTCTTTATATTAGCATGTGTACAAAGTAAATTTTTATAAATAAGATACCCTATTTTCCCGTGGATATAGGCTTATTAACTGAATCATTTGAACTTATGTTTTCTGCATTACAATCTCTCTGTATCAATTACACTTCAATATTGTTATTTTTAAATAATTTACGTTTTTGGTTGTGAGGATCCCAAAAATGGTCGTCACAAAAGTACACCGTAGAAAATAAAAAGTAAGAACTGATTGTGTTTCATTCACGTTTTTATGATCATGACTAAATAAGAATTCAAGATTGAGACTATATACTTCCATAGTACAGAGAAACCTTCATCCACAACTCTTTTCTTGAGACTTTCTTTGAACAAAAATGTATTTTTGGCCACAATTAATGGAAATCACCAAAGGGGGTTTGGAGAATTCATCAAGATCATTTACCTCTATTTAGATTTTTCTAATTTCTTGGTTCCTTTCACGGTTAATAATAAACTTTCTAATTTTGAGGTCAATACAGAAGAAGATTTCTTTCTCTCATTAGAACTTGATTCAAATCATTATAAAAAACGAAAGATTTGAGCTTAGAGAGATAATCATATAACTCTGTTAACTGGAGATATTTTTTCTTGTTAAGAAGACAAACAGTTAAAAGAAGCGTTAAGCCTGAAGAGGAAAGAGAAGGGAACTTAAATTTTGTGCCCACATTTTTACTTCTTAAAAATTCCACATATTATACTAAAAAAATGACTAACCAAGGTTAAAGGAGGAACATGCACCCTAGGTTAAGAAGGGTGCACAAAGTCGCACTCACTGTATAATGGTGCGGTCTATTAAAAATCTACTAAATATTTAATGATGTATAAAAGGTGATATGTTTAATTCTGCATTTGATCTTAATGTTCTTTAAAGATGCCTACATCTAGACTCCTAACTTGTTTACCAATGTGGAGTCATAGAAACCTAATAATCTAGCTCACTGTTAGCTAGTGTTAGTATGCACATAATCTAATTAACTTCATCACTCTCTACCCTGTATATCAGGACTTGATACAGCATTCAAATACATACAATACTATTTTAACAATTTTTTCTAACCAACCATGGGTTACTGCCAAGTGTCCTCTATAATCCGATTGGCTTACTGCCAAGTGTCCTCTATAATCCGATTGTTTATTAAAACCACAAACTCATCACATTACTCAAATCCAGAGTCTCAATCCCTGTAGATTCTGTGAGATTTCAATTTTAAAGAAGAAAGGGACTAAAATATTCTGACATTAAAAATGTTTAATACTTTGTCTCTTTCTATACATTCCTGGTTTAGATAATGAAAACATTTGAAATTATTCACTACTGGTTTGGATATGTACAATATCAATACATACAGATAGATTATATAATCTACTCTGATTAAGTTTGTATAAATTATTGTCTGAACAGTACGTCAACTCCTCTTAAATTTTTGTCATAACTTGCTCAATAATCCATGGATGTTGGACCAGTAATTTCCGTAAACAGTATCTAAACATGATTCTATTATTTTATGTATTTACCCAAAGTAGTAGCTATTCTTCATTACGAGAAATGAGTATTTCTGCATCTGATAAATCAAGGAGACATGAACCCAAAGATTATGCTTTTGGGTAAAAAAATTGACTTCATCAGTCGAGTAAATTAAGCTTTGAGTCGTATTGTGCACATGCTTGCATATTCGTGCATGCCTCTGCATAAACATTTTAATCACATTTGGACAGAAAACTAGGGCTGAACACGGTAACGGTTTTCCACGGAAATCCGCCAAAACCGAATCGAATAGCCCAAAACCGAACCGAACCGTTTACTAATGGAACGGTTACGGAAATTTTTTTGGAAAACCGGTAGTTCCGGTTTCGGTTTTGGGTGGGGACAAAAACCAAACCGTTTACCATGGAAAACCGATTAATGAGAGCCGTTCATCTGTAT
>JAJJMC010004870.1:58053-74506 GCA_023531435.1 Papaver californicum
TGTGGGCATGACAAAATGAAAGTGCAAATATGGTGGGAAATTGAGGTCCATCCACACTGCCCCTGTGTCAGTTGGATGTTGGTGTCTATCTAATAGTATGAGGGACACTACAAATGTTATGTTATTACACAACATGGTAATCCAAAATGTTTGGTTGGTATAGCGTCTCCAGGGAATTGCATGAACGCCCAACACACATGCTCTTGACTATGGTGAGTCATTCTAACAGTTACGAGATTATGCATTTTGAACTCGTCTCAAAAGATAACTTAGTGATAATGCATGTCTCTGTCCTGTTTAAAGTAGTATTGTTGTTGAATAGTCCAATGTCTTGATAAAAATTCAGATAGTCAGGAATTGGATTCTCATTTCTAACACTTCTATGGGATGTTTGATAGAGCATATAAAATATTTATCCCGGTTAATATATGTTGTATAGCAACAGTCCAAGTTCACTTTTTTTTTAGTATTAAATATTGATAGATTATGTGTGCATATAATGCAGGGATATCAAGGGTTTGTTGCAAAATTCATATATCAATTGGAGTTGAGTCTAAGAGAAATTACAAAGATAGGAGTTAAGAAAGTAGTAATGCTCACTACGCAACTGCTGGGATGTCTTCCTTACAAGGCAAAAACTCTATCCTACGAAAAGTGCGACAATTGTATGATGTATTGATGTTAGAGTACTTAGACTGCTTTCTTGTTGGCACCATACTTCTTGCACCATATGTTCATCTTTATCACAGGTATCTTTATGTTCATCTTTATTGTTCCTGTTTTAGTTCTAACTTCTAAACATGTTTAGTTTGTGGATGTTGGCACCATAATTTTTGGGTTTGTGGATGTTGTAAGTTGTAAACATGTATAATTACTGAATCATTTTTAGTTTAGTTTGTGGATGTATAATTTTTTGGGTTTGTGGATGTTGGCAGCAGCAGCAGCAGCAGAAGCAGCAGCAGCAGAAGCCAGCAGCAGCAGCCAGCAGCAGCCAGCAGCATTTTATTTGTGTTCTAAGATAGGATGGTTGGATGGATTTTTTGGATGTGTTGTGTTCTAAGATTGCTAGGATTTTATTTGTTTGAATTGCTTAATTGTTTGGATGGTTTAATGAAGAATGAACTTTTTTTTGATTTTTTTTTTTTTTTTTTTTTTTAATTTTAGGTTTACAAACGGTAAACCGAAACCGAGTGAAAACCGACTAAAACCGAACCGACGGTAACGGAACGGTTATGGAAATTTATTTGGAAAACCGACCTTGCCGGTTTCGGTTTTGGTTTGGCACAAAACCGAACCGAAACCGGCCATGTACAGCCCTACAGAAAACTCATGCATCTAGCTGAATATGTGTTTAGGTTAATAAAATTTGAAAATACGCGACATCGTCGTCACTAATGTATAAGTGGCATAAGTGGCATGTTTCTATTTGCTATAATAGTATTAGTTAATCAAGACTAAGGGTAAAGCCAGTTTAGTTCCACATTTAGCCCAGCTGGTCCCAAACCTTCTTTTAGTAATTTTTGCCTATTTTAGGCCATTTCGCACTTTTTTACGAAACCTGGCTCTTCCCCGGTCAAAGATATGTTTAAGTTGTGCATGCAGAGACATGTTGTTTAACTTGTGCATATAGAGAGCGGAAAACTTTCTGCATGCTTGTTAGTTAGGTGTATCTAGTTACCTTTTCTATATGTTTTATCTGAGATCATGATATCTATGTATCTCTAGTATACGCTGTACGGATGATATATGCATGGTAGTAGAGGGGGGATGGGTGAGGGTTCAAAGCAAACAAGCAACAGGGAAAGATTATCTGATCATGTCATGGTCAGACTCAGATTCAGATTGATGTTACCTATGATGAAACCAAAATAGGAATCAACGTAGTTGAGTTAAAATATTATTTGACCAAAGATTATAGTCGTTAAAGGTTGATACAAGTCGGTAGATAACACAACTATGAAGTTTCTCCCTCCATGATCTTCACATCTATAACTTATAGTCTTATACACAAGATTTGATTGTATGGTTTTGATTGTTGATTGTTCCTCGTAAATCTTAGGACAAACCCATTCTCATTAAGTTACTTTGTGGCTCGATTATGGTCAACAAGAGATAGAAGTCAAGCTAGCATACAATGATACATACTAGTCATTACACAATTCAGCCATGAATAAATGATACGTAAGACCAGTTGTAGTAAAATCAAATAAGGATGCAAGTCAAACCTCAGTTGTATTTACATTACTGCCTTTTGTTTCAACACCAGATTTTCTCCTTCCAGTGAAATTGAAGAGCAAATTCAAATGACGGTGTACAGTAACATAGTGCGTGCCTTTTATAGTTAATTTGATTGGCCGTAGAAGATTTTGATAGGTTTCTAAGTCCTAAAACATAAGTTTATCAACAATTCTATATAAACACCAATAAAAAACTTCATCGTAATTTTTTTTTGGGAGAACTCGTTTTCCAAAAGACTAGCAGGGAATTATTTTTATTTTGGATAAATGTTATTTATATGAGTGAGAATTTAAAATCGATTTTGAAGGAGTTTTTTTTTATGTTTATAAATATTTCGAAAGCTAATTCATGCATTACGCCGTTTCCTCTGGCCCTCTTAGTTATCCCTTTGGGCAATTTTTGGTCAATGACGGAGTATGGTGTTCGAGAAATGGATGTTATGAGTAGTGATAAGGAGTTAAAAGGAGAATTAAGAATAATTAAATACATATTCCGCAACCTGTCTCCTACTAAAACTCTATGCATGCACATATAAAATTGGACGATCTGTCTGTCCTTCACAATTAAGCTTTATGTATATATTTCTCTACAATAATTTGCATTTGCGATCATTGATCGATCGTGTGACATGAATCAACATTTAACTAATCTGATTAGTACTTATCACCTCTTGACCACTATTTCACTTAACTATTTAGTTAGATATAAAAAACTTTGGACCTACGATTATATATGGTAGACTAGCCAGCGGTGCCTAGACATCAATACGTAAATGGTGCAATTTCGACCTAACTGTACTACATGGTTTAAAATTCTTCCGAAAGCTTAATTACGCCATTTCCTCTACGTACCTAGGATCATGTGTATATATGGTAGCCTAGCCAGCTATTGATCGTGTGACATATTGGGAATCAACATTTAACTAATTTGATAGCTTATCACATCTTGATCACTACACAGTAATTCACATACTTATATGAAATTCTATGTACCTCCGGTTACGATCATATACGGTAGCCTAGCCAACCCTGCCCAAATGGTCAACACGTACACTCTATGCTTTAAATATGTTGGTATATATCAATTCAGCCCTTGATTGCTTCAAAATTAAAAGAGATAATTGGTAAAAGCTGCAAAAATTTAGCGGAACAAGGAGTCTCTAAAGAGTGGGTTCGACTAGATTTCTTAAGTCCAAATATAAAGCTTGAATTTTTAAAAAATGAAATAGGCTTACTCGAGTAGTATAGCCATATAATATTAATATAGACACTACCTCAATGTTGTTTCGGTCAGTAGCTTAGTAGCCAAATTAAGGTATTAGATTATGTTGTCGCCACTAATTTGAATCATTCAGACCATGGACCTAACTATTTTCATCACTAATTTGTATTAGGTTCATTTTTGAGTCTAGTATTTTTATTCTCTTTCTTTTAGATATCTTCTCTTCTGTTTTAGTGGTCTTTTTCTTTCTCTTTTCATCTTTGTTATTTTCCCTTTGGATGGTATTAGCTTTTTATACCTTTTTTTTTATCCGAAAATAATTTATCAACAATGAGTTGGGCGCCGTGGATAATTCGACTGACCCAGCAACGGTGGATCCCACCCAACCCTAACAGACCGTCCTTGTTAATCCATGAAGGGACCCATTATAACTGTGTCATGCTCACAGTGGGCGTAGAAGAATTCTTTTTTATCAGTAAAAATCTAGCTATTTTGCTGATAAAAAAAAAACTAACCTTTAAAACTGATTTACAAGGATTTGACTGTTCACAGCTTATTGACTACAGTATCTCCGGACTATTCTCAACAGATTTAGGTAGTTCAATTGATTAATTAGGAACCATCGACACCAACCACATGTACCGGCGAAAATAGTTTTTAGGGATAATAGAAAAAATACCTTAAAAATACATACCCCGTTAGGAAAAATGCCCTACAAATTTTTTTTATCGGTAAATGGTTCAACGTTACATTTTCCCTCAAAGTACCGTTAAATAGTCAAATTGTGCAATCTTGACCTTATACATATGTGGACCTTAAGGCGAGATTATCCTTATTTTTGGATTCCGCCACGTCTCCTAGGGTTAGATTAGGACGGCTAAAGGGTAATTTTATCTTAAGTCCCACATATGCATAAGTTCAAGATTGAACAATTTGACCATTTAACGGTATTTGGATGGAAAATGTAACGTTGGGACATTTTTTTTATAAAAAAGTTTTACAGGACATTTTTTCAACGGAATATGTATTTTTGGGCTATTTTTTCAATTATCCCTAGTTTTTAAGGACATGAAATTATCTTTCTGAATTCTCTGCTCAGTAGCCTTAAAATGAGTCGATCAAGCCGAGTACTTGGAGTTGGCGAGATATTAGCTACCAAGCCATACAAAAACAACGCCGTCATAAATGTTCAGCAAAACACGGTTTTTGAAAGAACAAAGAAAATTCTTTGGTTCAAAAAAAAAGAAGGAAGAAAGAAAAGGGGTACGTGTCATAATATTGCCTACGACCTGACAGCTAAATAATGTGAATCCAGAACGAGTTGGACAATACAATACTGCTCAGAGATTTTTGAAAATACTAGCTATCCCCCGTCTATGGCTCCTATTCCTTTCCCCAATGAAGCATCATTGAGATAGTGGTATAATGCCATATAAAAGGACCCTGCTATTCTTAAGGAAAAGGATTAAGGAGCTAAAATTTAATATCTTATAAAGGTAATTTATAGGAAAAGAAATGGGGAAAGTGTAACACTGCCGAGAGATTTTTAAAAAACAGTTTTAATTTTTTATTCAATGCGAAAAATAGTCATAAACATAACACCGACTGGTAGATAAAAAGAGATATCTAAGTTTAGGTACGGTGAATCCTTTTGAAGCCTCAAGTCCCACTGTAAATAGCATGTACCATAAGTTTACATATTCCACCTAAGATGGATTGATTTTGGACTGATTTTTTAGTCTATATTTAGTGTTTCAGAAAAATATAAAGAAAACAACAATAACCAACACTCACATGTTTTTAGTGTGGGTTCCGATATGCCCCATCCACATCCATGTGGACTAGTAAGGGGTTTTTTTGTGTGAATGCCTGTTTTCATGGTGTTTTTAGAATCGTTTTGATTAGCAATTTTGTTAGTGTTTTCCTAATAATTTCTACGTTCTTTTCATATGCGTCAATACACTCTGATCATGAGATCCTCCAAAGGCAAAAGCTTTTTAGAACGTGATTTCAACTACTGTAAGAAAATTTTCGTCGTTTAAAAGTAACAAATAGAAAATTAGCTACTATGTTTTGAGTTGTTATATATCCGTCCACCAAAAAATTCTAAGAGTTTTTCACATAAATTTAGAAACATAAGTTGATTTAAATTGTGATTATTATGAATCACTGGATTACAAATTTTCAAAATAATGGTGAAATCTTTCTTAGGATTTATCATACAACTGCCTTGTATTAATTAAAATACAATAATTCTTCACAGATCCACTATTAAACTCTTGAATTAAATTCTTTTTTTTACAAAAATCTAGTATTATGAGATCTTTTTTGATTCAAAAGAGAAATTTATTAATAAAGATTAAATCAAGTCACAATTGTAATCTTGCTGAAGCCAGACTAAAACATCTGGCCGCAGATTATCTAAATAATAGAAGTTGGCACATTCTTCTTGTGCTCTTTTTGCTAATAAGTGCGCTACGTTATTGGCTTCTCTATTAATAGCCTTATAGAACCATAAATTCTTTCTAGAAAACCTATTTTTAATATCCAAAATGAACTATTATTAACCCAATGAATACTAGGTTCATCCTGGTTTACTGAATTAACCACTACTTCCCTATCAGACTTAAAAATGACTTTGTGAAACCCTTTCTCCTGCATCCAATTGGTAGCTTCATCCATTGCTAGACATTCCAATTGTTCTACTGCATAATCTGGATTCAGTCCTCCATGAATGAACTTTTCTTTTGCTCCATAACATACACCTGTAAAATCACGAATAATTAGACTAATACTTGCTAAACCACTCTCCTGAACATAAGAAGCATCCATATTAACTTTAACAAAAACTTTATCAGGTGAAATTTATTCTTTCACACTCAAACAGATAAATTAGTAGTACCATTAATCTAATTATTACCATTATTCACATTAAAACATTGATTAGTGAGCTGACAAGTTCTATCATCCAACAACTTTATTACTGTACTATAATAACATCTACAAGAACCAAACAGTTTTACCCAAAAGACTTATCTATCCTTTTCTATTTTCTTTGTGGGCATACCGTGTTTAGGGTGTTCAAACGAGGTGTGTTTGTTCAAACAAGTTCTAAGAAAAATTGTTTTTGTTTGTTTTCACAACAAAACGTTTTGGTAAGAAAAAGTTAATAAAAGAAACAATCATGTAAAAGGAGAGATTTTCATGATCCCCTAAAGGTGAGACACGTACACTAGTATGATAAAATAAGGCCGGCACCGAATCCCTTTGACTTCTTCATCATCACTTCCTCCTTCCTATATCTCTGTCTATTCACTACTATTTATACTTGATACTTTATCTCATCCAACTCTCATTGTCAAATATTACTTCTCTCTTTAATTTTGAGTCTTCAATAAAGAGAAAAACAAAACATTATTTGAAACAACTATTACTTACTGTAATTAATCAAAATCATCATGGGAAGAGCACCTTGTTGTGATAAGAATGGTTTAAAAAAAGGGCCATGGACACCTGAAGAAGATCAAAAGCTTGTAGATTATATACAAAAACATGGTCATGGTAGTTGGAGAACCCTCCCTAAAAATGCTGGTATGAAATTTTTTTCAACTTTTTCCCTTTTCTTTTATTAAGAAATAGATTTTTTTTGTTATAGACTATGAGTTTTGATGATTTCTTTTGTTGGATTTTTTTCTTAGGTCTTCAAAGATGTGGAAAGAGTTGTCGTCTACGATGGACTAACTATCTAAGACCTGATATCAAGAGAGGAAGGTTTTCATTTGAAGAAGAAGAGACCATCATTCAGTTACATAGTGTTTTAGGCAACAAGTAAGTCTATTTCTACATCCTTTAAAGAGTGATACTTTTGTTGCAGAATACTGTATATACAAAGGAATGTACCATACTACTATGTACTATGTAGTACATATTATGGTTTTTTTTTTTCTAACTTCCGAATGGTATTGTTACTTTCAGATGGTCTGCAATTGCTGCTAGATTACCAGGAAGAACCGATAACGAAATCAAGAACTACTGGAATACTCACATTCGGAAAAGACTTTTGAGGATGGGAATAGACCCAGTTACGCATAGTCCACGTCTTGATCTTTTAGATCTCTCTTCACTACTCAACTCATCTCTATACAACAATTCATCTCAACTTAATATCTCAAGATTACTCGGGCTTGACCAACCTCTATCTAACCATCCAGACCTTCTAAGATTAGCTGCGACTCTCTTTTCATCTCAACGTGATCAAACCCCAGAATTCGTCTTACCAAATCTTCAAGGACACCAGTATTTGAATTCACAAATCCAAGAACAAAATCAAAACCAGTTCCAATACCAGGACCAAATTCATCAACTACAAAACTGCACTACAGCAACTACTACTACTACCACACCTTTCTCAAATATTGAAACACAACTTTTAGATGCCAATGTAGAACAATTTGTAGCAAACCCTACAAACTTTCCTTGTCAACAAGATTTAGAATGGGACGAGAACGTGCAGACTATGCATGGTTCTAATATGATAGATAGTTTGGCATCATCATTACCAAATTATAGTTTCTATGCTGGTCCGGATCAATCTTCAATCATCGACGTTCCTTTATCGTATAACTCAAATTTCAACTCAATAAGCAGTTCCACTGATCAGAGTTTTAATTTTGCTTCTGTCTTATCAACACCTTCGTCAAGTCCAACACCTTTGAACTCTTCCTCAACATATATCACAAGTAGTACTGAAGACGAAAGAGAGAGTTACTGCAGTAATAATGTACTCAAGTTCGAAATCCCTGATATTTTCAGTGTAAGCGAGTTCATGTAAAACCAGACAACATATACAAGTAGACAACATATACAAGTGATTGTCATTCACAAAAGATCAGTGTTTTTTTTTCTGATTGTTAAATTATGGTGTAACCAATTTTCGAATTCTTGGATATCACCATCTAATGACTTCGCCAGTATGGTACCTACTAGAATGGCATCTGCAGTGAGATTAGTGTTGATCCTGTAAAATTATTTTATTATATTAATTATTAAAATCTGTAATTTTTAATTAAGAATATATTGGTCACAATTTCTAAATTGAGCACAGCTTACCACACTTATTCTGTATCAAGCTTTCCTCTTTTTTTTCTCATGGGAATAAATATGCATTATTAATCTTGTCTCTTGATATATTTTATAATTTGTTGATTGAAAATTCTGTCATTATTAGAAGATTATGATCTAATTAACCACTATCATCAAATAGAGTGTAAATTCAATTTTAGTCAAATGGATAGGAAAACATTGAGTATGGGCCCAAGGGCACGTACGTACCTGCTGTCATTAAGGCCCCATGAATTACTACAGCCACAAGTATCAGTGTGTTCATACACACAATTTCTTAATTTGCTTTCCACTATTCTTGGCTGGAGTTAGAACCCGCTGTGACAAGTTTCTTGCCGGATTTTTATTAACTTATTCAACCACATAACTTAGTTTTAGTAAGGGATAAAAATCCGGGGATCTGGATTGGAGCTCAAGGGTCTAGCTAACCTGAAAACGGACTTGCTATCACAGAGCGTTGATCAAGGCTTATTGACTGCAGAAACCTAAAGAACCTAGACGATTGATACCGGATTATTAATCTCAATACTCACCCTAATTAGTAGCCTCTTTTGAGTTTAACACATGAAAATTTTAATCAAGCGACCACAGCAGGTGTGACATGGTTGAGTCGTTTTCAGTGGCATGTTTGATACAATAACGGAAGTCTATGGATAAGTAATTTCGAAAACCAACTTGTAAAATAAAATTTCTCAAACTAACGGAAGAAATTAACTTAAAATATCCTAAAAATATGAGATTATTTTGAAAAAATAAGATCCATGGATGCGCTTTTTATAGTTGGAAAACACATTGTTTTAAACAGTCTTGATTTAGGCGTTTTTTTTTATAGTTGGAAAACACTTTGTTTTAAAGAGTCTTGATTTGATATTCTTATTTGATGGAGTAGTTAAAATTACAATCTTATTATCTTACGTGTTTAAAATTTTATTCTCATTAAATAATTTTTAAAATTAATTAAAAGAGGAGATTGAAATATCTTCTAAATAGTGGTTAATTAGAGAGTTGGCACAAATCAGACTCTCGGATTGGTTGCCTTTAGTTGTGTTCTTGTTTTACATTTGTGTTGTTTTGAGCTACATGCCGACTGGGCAAAACTCAACCTTCCAGATGAAATGGGTGTGTTTTCATTGACTGTGTGCATTTCATAAGAAATTGAATGTTCAGACAAACTGAAATTGGATTTAGATTATTATTACTAATTTTTATTCAGTATCATAAACAGATTTGTTTACACAGGTGTTTCAATTATTGGTAGATCATTAATTAATCATTTTAGTATAACAGCCGTTGGATCTGATATTTTTATAAATAACGAACTGACACGTACCTACGCTTTGATTAACACATTCACGTGTTAGTAAAGCAAAAATATGGGAAGTTCTTTTTGAACTTTTTGATTCATGGTTACGTGTTAGAATAGTAAAGGTCCACTTGAGGATCGGAGGTAGTTAGGGACCACATCTAAAAGAGATGGGATGGGGTTACCCTAGTTAGTATTTCCGGTAGGAAGAATACCCTAGTTAGTATTTCGGGTAGGAAGAATAGTTCTGATGTATGAGTATTATATGGATTTAGATAATTCGTATTCGGTTAAAAATACAGTTAACTAGTTAATATTCAACAGTAGTTTGAAACATTATATGTACGTGTATAATTTATTTTACTAATTTAAATTCTGTAATAAAAATTCACTATGTATTAATTTATAAAATAATAGTTTTTATTTGGTGGGATGATAATTTATGATTTAAATTAATACTTCTTCCGTTTCAGGAAAATATTTATTATCACTTTTTCATTTTAGCCTAAAAATAGGTTGAGGAATATGTATAATGGGTTACACATTCAGGGTCCGTGGTTGTGGAGTATGTATAATGGGTTACACATTCAGGGTTCGAATCCCATCATGTGCATATTTTTATTAAAATAAACTTTAAAAATCAGTTGAGCCATGAGCTTTAAATGCTACAACATCTGACGAACAAATATATCAACAACATGTTCTACGACCTAAACCCTAATATGACCTAAATACATCAGCGATATGTTCTACGATATAGATCATAATATGATTCAAAACAAACGACTATTTTTATAAAATATCTCATTAAAAAATATATACAAAATTAGATTTTATAAATTTATAAGAACTGAACTTCTTAACTCTGCTTTTAAGAATCCTTCTGCATATTTTTCAAGGGAAGCTCTGAATTTTATTCTGTGAAATCTTTTTGAATATATAGCTTCAAGTTTGGAAGTGCTACAGGTCCCTCACTATCATCCGTCATTTTTATCGTCATGATATGGCATCCATCTAAGCTCTTTATCTGGAAATGATGAACCCTTAAAGGTCCACGATAAATCCTGATTGAACAATCCTGGACCGATACCTTTATAATACATCATAACAAATAACAATGGGCGACAATAACTAAGAGATATGAGGCATATTTGCTTAAAATTAGCTAAAACTGATGTGGGTCCGCGGGACTCGGTTTTCATAGCCAACCACCACATTTACTCATCCAAAAAATCTCAAAATTTATGTAGGTGGATTGATTATTTTTGCAATGATTTGTAAGTTAATTTTGTATAGTTAGAAGGTTGGAGATACAGTGGTAATTAAACAATTAGACTGTCTAAATGCAGAGGGAGCTAGGTTTGGAGGAAGGACTAAACATTTTATCTACTCATACCACAAGCTAAATACGAGGTACAAAATGGGTTTGGGATCCCATAATTTGTAACCGATAAATATTATAATAATTATAATTGGATTTAGGAGCCAGTTACAAGCTAAGTGTGCATTTAGCGGTGGAGCCAGAAAACTAGACTAAGGGGAAATAATTTACTAGAGATAGCAAGAAAGCAAAATTAAGTTTGGAAGTTCAAATTATTTGAAAATTTAAACTTGGAAGCACAATAATCAGGGGTAACAAATGCACACCGTTGCTTGCAGTTGATTCTGCCACTACTATGCTCTAAGCTAGCTCCGCCCTGGGTTGAATGTACCTATGTCATAGAACCGTCACTTATACGTAATGCTAGAAGATGCTAGACAGATTTTCATCTTATTTTCACCCTTCCTTTTCCCTTTGTGTCAGAGTGTGATATGCTGCGGAGATTTTTTTCAAGTTAATGCTTTTAAGCCACTTTATTAGTTGGTGGACACCCATAGGACTTGGGTATCTTAATTATCTATCTAGTTTGAAAAAGAAATGAAATTCTATGTTATTGACTGACATAAAGACTCCATGCAATGTCAATGGTATACAATTTACAGTGAAACATGATAAAATTGCAGTATACTGTTATTTAAACTCTACTGCATTTTTTCAATCCTAGTACAAAAATAGTAGTCATGTATATGCATGAGTGGACAGCAGTGTTCATACTGATGACAGCGTCCTATGGTTGAACTTGAACAATAGTTGAGTAGTGATCAAAAATGAAGAATCTAGATTTGCAAATATGATTTTTGGACCATTAGATCTATTATTAAGCTCTCCATGAACGTATAGGACACACGACAATATTGGAGTCGTAAAAGAAGAAGAAGATAAGAAACGTACAAGAACAGCTAATGTGACTGAACTACAAGCATTAAGATCCAGAAACCCATTTTGGACCTCCATGTAAAAGGTACATTTTGATCTTTACCTTTTATTTTTTCTTTTCTTTCTGGGCATGTCTTTCTCATTTCGACCCCCCAAACCTTACAGCATTTTATCGTCAATGTCATTCCTCAAAAGAATGTTTGTGTCCCGTCTTGGTGCTTGACTAGATTCTGCTTTCCATCATCTCCTCCACATTTCTTAGATAAGTATATATTTGGAAGTAGTAGGCTTTTATGTTTCTCCTCCAAAAGGATTGAGGAGACGAGCCAACTTTATTCTCATCATTGGCCTACAAAGGTTATAGGTAACTTGGTATCACCGGGCCATTCTATCCAGGCACAACATTTTACCTACTTTGAATTTCACAGCAGTTTGATCGGTATAACATGCCTAGATATAGGGGCCGAATCAGTTTAGAATATGAGTGTGCAGTTACATATCTGACCCAGATGGCTTTAAAATCTAATTAAAGTTAAGTTGGATATTTTTGGGACAATGTTCTTCCAAATCATTTTGTATCCCCAAGCATCAATAAGAAATTTTTTACACCCCTTTTTATAAATCTGGTTCCACCCATGCCTAGATGTATCCACACAGTGGCAGCAAAACCAGATGTATCTACACAGTGGCGGCAAAACCAGGATTTTTCATTCGGGGACAAACCAATTTTTTTATAAATAAATTATTTCTCTAAACCTTGGAAAGAACAAAAATATTTTACAAGAAAGTTAGCGAAACTCTCGTAAGTCATAACCCCTGGTCTAAGTCGGGAGTCATTGATACATGTTGCACGATGTAATTGGGATTATGGACTGTCTCAAGAGAAACAAATCCAGTGTGGCGGGTCAGCTTGGGCCTTGGGGCCTAACAGCTAGCCTATTGTTATAAAGATAAAACAAAAAACGTTTTATCAACGTTAGGATTTTCTTTGACCATTGACTAGCCGACCATATAAAGGGACAGCCACGTACAAAGGCACATTTCAATTTCTAGGACTTTTGTGGGTCTGTCTTTCTCATTTCTACCGCCCAAACATCAGGATAATACTACCTCAAAAGTATGTTTTTGTCACTTCTTGCTGGTTGCGTAGTTTTGTTTTCCATCATCTTTGAAGATGATAAGTATATTATTGGATCTTGAAGTCTTTGAAGACTTTCCTTCAAAAGGTACAAGGAGAAAATAGAAGGGGAAAATCATACTACCTTATTGAGTAGTCGACCCGCCAATTTTATGTTTTAGAAGTAATAACCAACGTAGTTAATATTGTATATCGATCTTGTATCGACGAGGTACGATAAATCTAGATAAATAATTATATCGAATTTTATCGGCGATATATAATTAATTTTGTAATTTTATAATTTATAAGTAGATATGTATTATGCTACTTAAAGTTTTGATATAGTGTAAAAATATCAATTAGATTAGTTTTACTTCATAACCTAACATCCCACATAAAATTTATATGGGAAGAAAAAAAAATACATTGTTTATAAATACATTTATATCCTTATCAATATCATCGGCCGATATATTGGTCTGATACGACCGATACAACCGATATAATCGGAATACTCATGTATCGCCGATATTTTACATATCATATAGGTTAAAGGCGATACACAATAAATTCTAATATTATCAGCCAATACGAACGATATTAATTACATTGATAATAAATAGATAATTTTTCGGGCCTTTGGCATGATCACATCTTAGAATACTAGTAATGGTTATTTTATCCCTATTTTTACTATAGAGATTTATTTTCTTGAAAATTAGTTTAAAGTTTTTTTATATTATGGTCATCTTTAGGGCAACTGCAGCGGTGCGATGATAACCAAAGATTAAAGATCAAAATTTTTGCTCTTTGATACGCTGCACGAATAGCCATGAGTAGTCAAGCGAGCTGCTGGGGTCGCGTTTATATTTGGCGAAGTGCCAGCGTAACGCTTGAGAAGACGGACGAACTCCTGTTATCTCGCTTGCTCCAGACAGTGTGATAGTGTACCGCCTGATGTGGAGCGAAATTCCGACTCTTCGCGCAAGTCGAGACGGTATCCTAGCTTTTCGCCCAAGTTGAGACGGTACCCTAGCTTTCCGCCCAATTCAAGACGGTACCCTAGTGTGACAGTACCCAGCACTTCGCCCAAGTCGATACGGTACCCTAACACTTCTCCCAAGTCTAGACGGTACCCCAGCACTTCGCCCAAGTCGAGACGGTACCCCAGCACTTCGCCCATGTCGAGACGGTACCCAGATTATCGCCCATGTCCCTAACTCTTCGCCCAGTCGAGATGGTACCCAGCACAACGCCCGTGTTTTTAAACGAAATCCTAGCCCACCGCTTGAGTCCAAACGAATTCTTGGGACTTTGCTTGATTATAATTTTTAGTCGGGGATCAAAGATTACTTTTAATCATGAACAGTGGATTTCATCGATTATATTTAATCAATGATCGCACAACTGTTATTGGTTTTTTACGATCAAAGATTACTTTTAATATTTAATCCGACTTTTAATCGACCCGCTGCAGTTGCTCTTAGAGGTGTAAACTGGGTCGTGCCATTACAGCCTATCCCATCACGTGAATTATCCCAACACGGGAACAAAGCGGCAGTTTCATGTGTTGTGCTGGGTAAGACTAATCGGCGCAATAGCACGGATAAACACGTGGCACAATATAACACAACACACTAAGAAAACACGTCATAACATGTATAAAACACTACACAATATGATATAATACAACACATTTTGTATATGTATTTTACAAAAGAGTGTTTATTCTAACCAATTTTTGATATTTTATCTTCGTTATATTGAGTTATTTCTATAACAACACATATGATATCTAAATATCTGAAAAATATCAAGTTTATAAAATATAAAATAAATGTGTCAAGCACAGCACAACACGACATAACACGTCCTCAAGCACAACACAACACGACGCCTTTTAATCTCTGGCACGGCACAACACGACACATAGCACGGTTGGCTCGCCTCTTAGTGGGTTGTACTGGGCTATGCCGACCCGTTTTACACCTCTAGGACTCATCTTTATCTCTATTTTCAAAGTAAATTATTAATTTTATGGTGTTGGCTAAGTAGATGTGTAAAACGGGCTGGCACAGCCCGACACAGCCCATTAAGAGGCGAGCCCACCGTGCTACGTGTCGTATTGTATCCTGCCAGAGATAAAGACGTGCCATGTTGTGTCGTGCTTGAGGACGTGTTGTCTCGTGTTGTGTTGTGCCTGACACATTTATTTTATATTTTATAAAGTTGATATTTTTCAGATATTTAAATATTCTATGTGTTGTATTATACCGTATTGTGTAGTGTTTAATACATATTATGACGTGCTTTCTTATTGTGTTGTGCTATGTTGTGCCACGTGATATACTGGGCTACTGTGCCGATTAGTCTGTCCCAGCTAGCACAGCATATGAAGCTGCCGTGATGTGTCGTGCTGGGATGGGATGTGTTCATGCTGGAACGATCCAATTTACACCTCTATGGCTAAGGGAATATGTCGCACATTGAAAAGCATCAATAACGGAACTACACCTATTGTCACAATCAATAAGGGGTAAGTTTTGCCTATCATTAACAATATTTTTCAAATTCATTAAAATTTCGTACGAATTCTTCAATACCTACAATAGTAGAATACTCATGTGGGATTTTGTCAGATTTTGCACGCGTGATACATGTTCCTTTTTATTCATGAACCGTTCGATGTTGACATTATCTTAACAAAGGACTAGAGCATATAACTAATGTAAAAAACTCTGCATCTGAAAAATCACATTATGCAGCTATAAAAGAACCTACATAATATATTATGCAGCCAGCACAAATGCAAAAAAGATACAAAACATATCTTGATTAGCATCGATATGTCATATCCCTAGACTAAGGGAGGAAGGTTCCCATGTCCAATCTCGTGTTTACCATTATCGGGTAGTGTTAATTGTAGTTAATAGTAATATAATGTAGTTAATTAGTTTAATAATTAAGTTAATTAGTAGTATAACAGTTATAATGGTTGGTTGAGATGTAACTAGATGGGGTCTTACTAGCCGTAATTTCTAGATTTTTAGGTATGATTTAGTAAGGCTTTATAAGACAAAGAGTCTTGTGGTGGGAAGCTTGTCCAAATATTAATCAAGTTGATCGTTAACTCGATTTATGCAGTGTGATAGACACATTTTAGTGTCTAAATTGCACCTTAATTTCTAGTGAG
>JAJJMC010004870.1:74516-109701 GCA_023531435.1 Papaver californicum
GTTTTTATGCTTTTGTAGGTACATTAGAAGAATAAAGATTTGTGGAAAAATTGGCTCAAAAAGTGATAAAGGCACCCAAGGACAAGTGTTATTGGCACCCCAAGAATGGATAAGGGACACCCTAGGATCGGCCGAGTCAACCCAGCGGGTCAACCAGGCAATTCAACCCAGCGAGCCAGCGAGTCGACTCAGCCGGATCAGCCGATTCAGCTCATCGGGAAATCTACTGGATGGGTAAAATCAAGTGATTCGAAGGATATTTTGCTTCTAGATTGTTCCAAATGTTAATAGTAATCTCACGCAAGTCATAAACATCAAAAGATCCCGTGAAATCAGCTTGTAAATCATGTATTTGGCCGGAATCATGATTCGATTAGGATTGGGATTTGTGGGCTGTTCTAGAGAGTTCTATTAGGTTTAGAACTCTCTCTAGGGTTTGTTAAGTCTATAAATACCAAGAGAAGCCAAGAGAATCGACGACAAAAGCCTAGAGAAGAAAACAGAGAATTCCGGCAAGTATTCCGTCACCGCCGACTAGCTGTTGCTGCACCGGCCGGCTGTTCTTCACCCATCACTGCCGGAGAAGAAGACTCAGCAACACTTACAACTGTTGCTGATTTGAAATTTCCTGTTGTCTATTTCTTCAAACGCTGTGTTGCTTAAAACTCTCCTGTAACAGCTGAACCATCTCCTGTAACGCATATAAGCGTATCACATCAGCTGTTACAGCGTTATTCACCTTTGTAATTGATATTTTGAGCAATGAAATCAACTTTTGAGCAAGTTTTCTTCACCATGGGCTAAGTCTAATTACTGGGATGATGGATAAGGTAATTTTCTCAATTTTATGTGATTTAATTATTTTCTAATAATTATTTATAATTCTTTTATTATTAGAATTGCGTAGTTTTGAATAGTAAAAACGGTTTTCTTTCAACAGTTGTGCTTTTGCTTGATGGATTATGCTTAGTTAATTAATTTTGATAGTCCATGCTTGTGATTTACCTCTGTTTGTTAGCATAACAAAACCAATTTTGGCAATTATTTATGCTTCAATTAATTTAAAAAAGAATTATCTGATTAATCACATAGGTTGTTAGATTTACCTGATTCCTGATTCCTGGTTTTCTCCATATTTTATAAAAATCATCTCTAGTTTATTTTCCTGATTTTTATTAGTTTAGATTTAGTCCATTATTTTCTAAAATCATTACCTTTACAAGTTCGAGAATCGAACCTCTTTTTACCACTATATAAAAACACATCACAGTGTTCCTAGTTAACCGGAAGGCTTGATTCGTGAGAATCAGAAGGTTACAAATCCAATCTTCGCATTCTACAATCAGATACATGACATGATACAGATGGCAGCCATGAGGCATCCTTTAATCTCAATGTCAGAAAAGCCCCATCCACATAAACCAACAAATGAAAGAAATGGTAACCATGGATACACACACAAACTGGATCAATCTGAAAATAAATTAAACTCCTCGTTGGTACTGCGAATAACATCTACATACCACAACAGATGCAAACATGACATGACATCATCACCAAATAGTCCTGAAATATTTTCTCTCTGCCATTGTAAACTTGATAATACTTCACATTGATGCCATATTAAGCTTTAAACATTTTTTTCTTTCAAATTTAAAGGTTTAAAACTTGGATCACTTCTGATATCGTTCGTGATCAAATTAGAAACAAAAAGTCTGCTGAATTTATGGTTGAGCATTTTATATCCCAATGCACAACCATGATAATTAATGTAATTCTTAACCTTGAGCATCTTGTTTTACCATCAATAATAAATATCCTAATTAAACCGCCAAAAGTAAGTGTCTTATGTACACTTAGCAGAAAACATATTAGGTTCATTCTTTGTAACAAGATGATATTCAAACGTAACCTCATATTTCTTTACTGCAATTTGTAGTTTATCTACACCTCCAAAAAAAGCTTTACCAATTATTATAAGCCACCCATCAGATCGAAGAGTTTTGGTAATAGACACAAACCCATTCTCAAGGAAACAAACAAAAACTTTTTCAGATTCAATTACACAACAACTACTAGAAGATCTAGTAGCACTAATGGAAGCATTACAACCAACTTCAACAACCAAATTAAGCAGAATCTACCCACACAAACTTGGTTACGTCGTTAACAAAGAAACTGATATGCTGAGGAAATAAATGAGTCCACTTCTGGCAAACAATGGTCTTCAAGAACTCCAGGGTTGTGTTGATATTGACTTGATGAGAAAAAAAGTTATTTATATAATAAACCACAACAAGTGAACTTATGAAAGATATTTCAACCTGCTACACAAAAACAAGTGAAAAGGAAAACATCATAGAAAAAAATATGCATGCATGGTATACATCCATATGTATCATGCGTATACATCCAATTTATGTGAGTACTTTACATAATAAAAGACTTCAATCTGAAGCTTAGTAAATTGTATAAAAAAATTAGAATCTGAAGCGTGGTAATTGTATAGAAAAAATTCAAAATAAAATTCTAACAATATCGGTTTGATTGAATCTAAAATTCGATTGGAAATCAAATTAAAACTATAAAAGTTGGGAAGAGATCTTTATTGATCTAACCGATTTGGATCTGAAATTCAGAAAAGATTCATATTAGTCTAACCTGAACTTACAGAATGATGATCAAATTAAATAAAAAAACATGATCAAACTATGGATTCTTACCTGAACTTATTACTACAGCTTCTTGGAAAATTGAATCAACAAAGAACCTTAAAAAATCAACAAAATGAAAATAAAAAAATCAACAAAAATCAGAACAAAAACAAAGCTAAAATCACCTCTTAGCTCGCATAGCTCCTTCATTGTCAAGAATCATCTAAAAAATCTTTGAATATGCTTCCAGAATCCTAAGAAATCAGCAAAAACAAAGATCTGAAATTTACAGAGAATGTAGGTAGAATCAAAGTCGTAGAAAACGAAAACGAAAACAAAATCGTAAAAAAACAAGATCAGAATAAAAAAATGAAACAACAAAACCTCTAGAGATAATTTCAATTAAAAAATACCCTTCCAGCTTTTCACCGCGCTGAGGTCAGCTATTTCCAAAAATTAAAAGAATAAAGAAGAAGATGAATATATACATAAGGTTAGCTTGGTTATTAGAGAAAAACAAAAACAAAAAATTTAAGAAAATGGGCGTATGAAAATTTGTTTTAGAAAATCTGGGTGCACACCTAAATTTTTTGATTCATGGGTTTTTGAAAGAAAAAAAACCGAAAATAAACCCTGGCAGTAGTTTTCACTCGTGGAATATAAGATTTGATCTTCTATGATTTTCTTGGATGAAACTTAGATTTGGTCATTAGGTGTCTCGCTCATCTAGGAATTACTAGATAATCCTTTTTTGCGGACCGTTTAATGGTTGGTCCTCCCATTTGACTTGTCTAGCCGCTAGTGCTTTTTCATGATTTCGGACTAAGAAAGTTAATCTATACTCCATCACACATGCTTTAGAAAAAGTATTCTTTCAAAATGCCCAGAATGACCTTTATATAAATGAACAAGGAGACTAAATCACAGTACTTCATCTTCGTTTTATTTTTCGTTACTGCTCGAGCTATGGTCTGGCGATGAAGATCATAAATTTGTTATGATCTTTCGATTCAGTCGTGAATTCAAGCAAAAATATTTCGTAAGCGAAATTATTTACTATTGATCTTCATTTAGGTATTATTTTTTATTGATTGCATATAATCTTTATTCTTAGAGTTTTATTGTTGAATTGTTCAAATTGGTATGATTTTCAGATCTGATATTCATTGACGGTACATATATTTTTTTGAACTTCTAGATCCAAAATTGAATTGTGAATTTTACAAACGGTTATGAATCTAAAGATGTTGCTAAAGAATCATAGTACTTGTTTGAGATATTTAGGAATTTTGAATCTTGTACTTTTCTGTAGCGATTTCACAATACATATTTTGCTTGTACTGATTTCGGAGTACATATTTGCCTGTAGTGATTTCATAGAACATATTTTTCGTGTAGTGATTTCTCTTATGCTTGTCATCCGGTTATAGATATGTTCTTATACTAATTTTTACCTTTTTTGTTGTAACGTCATAATTTATTACTTGGATTGACATTGAATTTTTCTTTTTTTAAAACATGATCAGTAGGAAGGGAGCAAAAGCCATCGTTGAGGGAGATGACTTATATAACCATACAGGTGGGGGTATGGGTTGCACTTTTGACTTGTCAGGTTCAGAGGTTATTAACTTATATTTTTAATATGTTGTTCAGTTTTACTAACCCAGATATTTTCTTAGCTTTTCTGAGAAGTTATAAAAAGAGGAACCAAAACTGTATCAGCTGGTTACTCTATAGCAGTATGCGAACTTCCGCACACCATATCTGTATGGATTTTTCTAAGTTGGTTTCTCTCTTTTGTTTAGACACGTGGTTAACAGATTCACTATATTTATTGGTTTTTATTGAGATTTAATATCTTATCCTACTCATGTGCATTATGGGATAAATTACATGCTTTTCATAGGAAGCCTTTGTATGTAGCTTTTTCCCAGAAAAAAAAGGAAAGACATACACAATTGCAGATTCAACTTTCTTGGGGAATTTCCGTCTTGTCAGTTCCGACCTCTGTTTGTGTTATCTCAGTTGGGTATCTTCCTTTTCTGGATCAAATATCCACTCGATTCTTTTTATAAATGTCTTGATGATGATTGTGTCAATTCATAGTTGACAATGATTTTATAGATTTAATATATTTATATTTATATATATATATATGGTTATGGATTTATTTTTAAGATATAAAAGTAACATTATGATTAATAGATTTGAAAGACATTTTGTATTTGTCGTGAGATAAAAAATGTCTCGACGTTTCTTTGTATTAGGTTTTTACTCGGTCATATCTATATGTACTAGGGTTTTACCAGTACATATTAATATGTCTAGGTTTTCATTTAGTACATATTAATATGTACTAATTCATTTGTGTCTGTTCATGTGAATTCTTAATTATTTTTCTTTTAATACTGATGTTTGTTTGTAGGTGTTTGCTAGATTCTTTAGGTGGTTTTGACTTTTGGAGTTCTTTAGTGGAAGAAAACCACAGTGCATAATCTAAAGTCCTTAATGGTTAAGTCTTGACTCTTAATAGTTGATGGCGTCTTTGGCAGTTAACAGTTCTGTGACAGGAGTTGGATGAAATAAAACAAGTTATGGTGGAGTCTGAAAAAAAGATCAAATTGAAAGAATAAATAACAGTTGCAGCTATGGCCGATGTAGATGCAGTAGACAAGTCATTGAGGTTAGAATACTTGCGGGCATCAAGGCCGAAAGAGAGACTAGAGGAATTATCTCATCAACTTGAAGAGTTTGATACTCAGTAAATATCGATATGCATAGGGTTCCACTCATTACATGTCGATATGTACTTAAGTTGGTTGAGTTATGTTTAGTACATATCAGTATGTACTAAAGTTGGCAATCTTTTGTTAATGTCTTTTTTTGTTCTAGTTACCGAAATGCTTCGATGATCTTCATTTTTGTATGCGATATCACTTATTAAGATGTTATAAGCAACACTCATTTTGTAACTCGGGGTAACGAGTAAATCTATTAAATGGTTGTAGTCTTATGTCCAGAGTAATTGATCATTTGGAAAATCAGAAGAGTGCCCAGAAATGTGTAGTACAATATATAACTTTATATTATAAAGTTTGTAGAAGATCAACTTTTAGGAAATCAAACTACTAAGGTTTAGATAGAGTTCATCTAAACACCATAAATCAAATGAGTGGATAATAAAAATTTAAATCTTATTCAAGTTAGAAATATTTTACTCAGACTACTTAATACTTAGCCAATACGGCTAATATATAGCATACCTATAACAAAGTAAAAATTAAACACTTGAGCAAAGCATAACAAAGCAAATAGCATTTAACAAATTATAAATATCTAATAATTATATCTACTATCAGACTACTTAGTACATATTATATATACTGTCTGAATACTATAATACATACTAATATATACTGTCATAATACTTCACTACATATCAATATATACTGTAATCATTCAAATTATGATAGAATAGATGTACTGCTGAGGCTGCCAATGTGACTGTGAGTCCGAAGATAAGTTGGATTAGGAGATGATTTTGGTGTACAAGGCCAAGAGGATGTTATTGTTTATTCTAATGATTCAATCATTGAACGCCACAATTTAGGTGAGTACTTAACATTGCATAAATTTTGTTTATTTTCTTATTACCGTAATCATTCCAATTTTGTTCACTCTTGTCAAATCTGGAGAACCTGACTTAGAAAAAAAAATAAGTGGAAACATCAATGAATTGCAACTGAGCTATCCTTCGGGATACATTGCAAATAACATTAAAAAAAAGATTAGTACCTTCCTGCTACATAAGGGTATCCATTACGATGCCCTGCAGAAGGAACTCCCTGTAATCCAGCAATAACAGAGGTCATGTTCCGAACAATTTCAGTATCTTCGCTGAAACTCTGATAATACCTTCCCCACCTGGGATCCCTAGCAACCTGTCACCATTCATTTTTCAATGAGTTCAACACATTACTTGTCAACACAGATATAACATCACATGCTTAAATTTTTATTTCACTTAGTTACCTTGTCTAATTGTATATCAAAGACGAAAGAATTTTAATTACTTATAGATACACATGGAGAAAAAACACAATGCATGCCAGTTGCCCTAACTTCAAGAATACTTCTGTACATATCAATATCTACATTAAGACACATGGAGCAAAAGCACAATGCACACCAGTTGATCTAACTTCAAGAATACTTCAACACATATTAATAAGTATTGTTAGAATACTTCAATACATATCAATATTCGAGCATCAGAAATCACTTTTTCGAGTACATATAATTATGCATTATTAATTCATACACAACAATGAGTACATATCAATATGTACTAACATAAAACAACTTACAGATACACACATTATACAGTACATATAAATATGCATTGTTGGAATCATACACAACAATGGGTACACATCAATATGTAATTGGTAAAAACACACTGCATATTCAACCATAAACTAGGGTTTTACCAAGTACATATCAATATGCATTGTTGGATCATACAAAACAATGGGTACACATCAATATTTACTTAGTAAAAACAACTTATATATACACACACATTATACAATACATATCAATATGTACTGTAGGATCATAAACAACAACGAAATCCAACATTAATATCAAGAAAATAGTAAAATTAATATAAAAAAAAAAGTAAAATTAGAAGTAAAATCAAACACATTTTGATTGTATTATTTAAATTAAAATATAATTATTACCTTTGTTGTTGGGTTCTACGTGTTCTTGTCGATCGACTAACATAAGTCTTCTTCTTCCTTGCAAAAGAAACCGCCGAAACGGAAGAAAGGGGGGAAAGTGAGGGAGAACCAGATGTAGAAATCAGAATGTGTCTTCTTCTTTGCTGCTGGATCGAGAATACTTTGTTCTACTATTTCTTCTTTTATTTTTCTGTTCACCATTTTTTTTGATGATTTCTTCAGATTTTTGAAGAAATCAGTTTTGAGATGGGTTTTTGTTGATGATTTGTTTGATTTTTTGGTTGCTTCAGATTTGTCAATTCTTCATATTTGTTAAGAATGATTTGATTTCTTCAGTGTTGATTTTTTATTCCCTTTTTATGCCCTAGATTTCAATTTCAGGTGGTTTTGGATTTCTGTTTCTGTAACATGCCCTAGATTTCAGTTTCAGGTGATTTTGGCAAAACTTGCCCTAGATTTCACTTTTGAGTGGTGAAACTGAAATAATCGAGATGTGGTTTCAGTAGATTTTTGACACAGAAGAAGAAACAAGAAGACATGGAAAGAACGAAGAGATTTAGAGAAGACCGTATTTTTATTCACACGTTTAACAAGTGGGTAGCCAAGTAATTTCCATGTTTTGATTTGATTTTGGATCTCGGTTAAATACTTTTTTTAGATGGACCCTGGATTAAATAAGTTGACGAGTTTTGGACCTACCAACAAATTTGCCTCGCTAATTTCAACACAAACAATTATTTAAGATATACTTGAGCTAGATTCTTAACTTTAATATTCCTGGATAAACATATAGTGGACTTGGGCTTGCTATGTAAGGGCAAGTGGCCTTAGATTTCTAACCTGGGATTTTTTTAAATATAGGTTTAGTACTGATTTTACAGAGAGCAACTAATGGCAATTGATTTTACAAAGGGCAACTGCCCCCTTGCCTAATCTCTTTCATACAATCGAATGACTCATGACCTCATGAGGAATTAATCCAAGCATTATAGTGGTGTTTTTAGCTTAGCTTTAACCACATTATAGTTAATGCTAGCTAATATGGCTTATTTCTTAGTTATAATGCGGCCCAAAGCTATAGTTGAGTTAGCAAAGCACACACATCTGATGCATTTTGTAGCTAAGAAATAGAATACGGAAACTCAGTTTTCGTCAAAAAATCTACTTTATGAAACCTCAGTTTCCATATGGTTTTTAACGAAAACTATGTTTTCGTCAATTAAAACCTAATTTTTGTTTTTTACCTATATTTACTCCTAATAATTCTTTTTAAACCCTCAATTGGGGAATACTCTCATAAATTAGGGGATACTCACGGTTATATGGGGTTGGATTTTGGCTAATGGGGTATTTTTTTAATGATGAAATGTCCATATTGTCCTTTACACTAATAAAAATAAAAAGAAAATACTCACATAAACATGAATCTGTTATTGTCGGTATTGGTTTGTGGATGAAGGCAATACCGACTATTGTAGTCGGTATTGTTTGTTGGTTGAATACAATACCGACTGTCGGCATTGAAGTTCTGCTATGAAATTGACCATCGTCCGCATTTTCGTGCACACTATTCAATACCGACTGTTACCTATGCCGACTGCGTGGTGTTGCAATGCCGACTTCTTTTATGATTCAATGCCGAATCCTAGGTTGTAATGCATAGTTCATTGATTCTATTTGGTAAGATGAGGATTTCCCAATATCAAATTCCTCACTAGAATCTCTCATATCACTCAAATCTCCCCAAATCCTTCATCTTCTTTTATAACTAACACTTAAAAAGATAAAGAAGATAAAATTAAAACCTAAGTTTAATATTAACAACACTTGGGGGATACTCAAGGATAATTTAGCCATTACCAAAATTATTTGGATAAGGGGTTCTTCAAATTACTTCATAATTTATTTTATTTTTTATTTTTTTGAGTATCCTCCAATTTGTGAGAGTATTCTCCAATTGAGGGCTTTTTTTAACTCTTTTATTTACCATAATTCCTTTTTTTCTTATTATATCTCCAATTTTTTCTCTTAATTATTTTTTAATCCATAAAAAATCATTAATAAAATATAATTAAATATATTTTGAGTAAAAGAAAGAATTTGACAGATATTGTTTCTGTATGTCACTGTTTGGACGAAAACTCAGTTTCCTTTAATATAAGCTAAGAAATAGAACCCTCCCATAGTGGTTGTTTTTTTAATTGCCCTTGGCCTAGGTATATTCAAACTATAGCTAAGAAAAACGTCAAACCATAATACTTAGCCTTAGCGAAGTGAAAATTACAACGTTGTCTTCTTGGTTTAACTTTTTTCCTTCTCCCATGCACATTTATGAGGTCGTGCAACAGCTTGCAATTAAAGAAATTAAACAAGGAGAGAAGGAATCAAATTCAATAATACATTTTGCTTGTTGTCTCTACATTTGCATTCAAATTTCGAAGGAAGAGTGTGTGTAAGTAACTCGTTAAGAAATATTTTTTTTCTGTTTCTTTTCTTCTGTTTATATTTATTTTTTTGAAAATGGAAAGGAAAAACCTGTTAGGTGAGTGTTGATAGTTCTTCAGCTGTACATTTTGATCAAAGAACTAGGCAAAAGACATAATTGAACGAAGCGCTGGTGCAATCATACCAAATCACAAGGAAATTAAAAACTCCAGGAGTTAGGATTTTTCATAAGCGCTGCACCCTATGATGTTTCTTCTTTTTCTTTACAATATTTTCCTCTCTTTTTTATTGGTTTCCTTTTTGATTTGGTTTTATTTCCTATATTTAATCTCTTGTTGGATCTCTCTATATAGGCAAAGGCCTAGTTTATTAATGTTGGATCTGCAACAATAAAAATACTAAACAGAAGAAGATGTTAACGTTAATGAAGTCTCTAAATTGATATACACACAATGGACAGAGCCACCTGCTAAGTAAATTTTCTTTAACATAATAGTCCACGGGTACTCCTCAAGAATGAGAGATGCTATACCCCCACAACGGAGATGTGTCCAGGATAGAACTGCCCGTTATGACTTGTATAAGCACAATACAAATCACCCTCAAACGAACTTAACAACAAGATAGTTACGGAAGGGAAATAAACAAGCAATGCGCAAAACAAAGCAGGAAGAAGGGAAAAGAAGCGAGGATAGTAGCTGCTTCTGGTGTATTTTGAAATGAAGAATTCTTTTTTCTTTTATAGGCAGAGATGGGGAGTGAAATCAATGCAGTGAGAATAAATTTTATATTTAATCAAAAATTTATGTGCAAAATTTAATTTTGAACGGTAATAAAACGGGCGAAATTCATTTTCCATTATGACAAGATTTATACTCGCCGGGTCAGACGCCCCCCTACATTAAAACAAAAATTTATTTTATTCTTAAATTCTTTAAGAAAATAATTTAAAATATTTTGTCCAAAAAAATAAGTCTTGGTTGACCCACACCCACACCCGAGCCTGACCCGACCGACCGGACGACTGCGGCTTGCGTCCTTCGGTGCGAAGCACCGCGCGTGTGTGAAATATATGGTTGCACCAACTAGCCCATAACCTTAGTCCTCTCCCATACACAAAAGAGTCTAAACCTCTAAGGGGCCTCCCTTAGATGCAAATTTCTAAGTAATATGGAGAGGTAACATCTTTAGTTTCTCCAATGCGGGACTAAAGGTTCATTCACAAAAGTGAAGATGTGCTAGTTTTCCTTAGTGACCCCTTGGTCCTAAGCCCATTTTATCCAAGACCAAAAATATTAAATCTTAAGCCCATTTTCTCTAACAATTAAAACAGGTACAATCTGATTTATTGTACTTCAAGATGTTATTTATGTCTTACTCCTACCGAGTACTACATAAACAAAACTACAAACTTGTTAGAGGAATTTCAGTGGTAATGGTAAATTTGTCAAAATGCCAAGCAAGGTGGATGGAAAAACTCGGTTTTGGACAGTGGGGAATCGGCTAAACGACGTAATACGAATCAACCGAGGTATGCTAGTTGAGCCGCGCATCGTCTCAACCTAGGCCGAGCGTTTTAGCATACCTCGACTATAATTCCGAACACATCCAACGGCTAGCATATCGAACACATCCAATGGGTATAATTTCACTCAAAATATTTATGATATTTATTATTGAATTAGAGAGCATGTAATCAAAAAATTCTTCAAGATTGCATAATGAGCTTCATAAAGCAAAAAAACAACTACTAATTTTATTTCACATTCAATTAAAATTTGAAAACTTTTTTCTGGAGTAGCATGCCTACTTTTTCACATCTCATACGTACAATCAAAAAATCCTTCAGGATTGCGTAATGAGCTTCAAAAACAAAACTTGTCATTTTCCATCTTCGCCATTCTTCTCGAGTTCGCAATACAACTTCAACATTGGTTTCACCCCTTAATCGATATTGATTGACAACCCGAACTAAAACTATAAATTCTTCCACTTGTCTTCTTATAGTTTGATATCGACAAAACAACCCAGTTACATTACGGTTATTCGGGTTATCACCGGTGTCAGTGTAAAAGTTTTCGTATATTCTGCTTCAGTAACTCATACTCACTAAACCATTTTTCTGTTGTTCCTCATTCCTTGCCGAATAGCATGCAACAAATTTTCTACATAGATATAGATCTTCATCAATGGTAAACTCTCCCGGATTAGCCATATAGGTGTAAAAGAAGTTGGAAAAGAAGTTTGAGAAGGTGTGATTTGGGAAGTGAAAATGCTTGAATATATAAAACTATTCTATAGATGTTGTATGGAACTAGCCGTTGTTGTCTCAACCTAGGCCGATCGTCTCAGTTTGCAACGACAACGGCTATATAATTTATAATTTCGATCTTAGTCGTTCATTTAGTTTTAAATTAAATATAATTTTATTTCAAAATGAATGAACAAACTTAACTTAACTAAAATTAAAATTAGATTAAATTAATTAAATTAAAACATCAATCTCTATTAAATTAAATTAGTATACTACGCTCCTTTACAAGATATAAACTAGGACAGTAAAACTTAAATTAAATAAACACTTCAATAAAAATCTCTAACAATCTTTGGCCTCCAGTTTATCTTCATTTGGCGGCTCTTCTATTTGATGCGCTCTTGAGAAGGTTTTCCATGGTATTTGTGAATAGTCGTACGGTTAACTTTCAAATTTTCTTTTCCTTCGATTTCTTGCCTTAAACTCTTCTTTTTCTAATAACTGCAGACTTGACTTGGTTAACATCTGAAACTTGAATACCTCTTTGTTTTTTCTCATATTCAATTTTCTTGTAACCATCACATATCTTATTAATATCATCTTCGAGTATGACTTCAGAAAAATCTAGTTGGGTTGGGAGATCAAGTTGGGTTGCAATTTTTGCTATCTTTTTCTGATTTTTTTTTAGCAAAGGTTGAGAAGAAGAGTTTGAGATGGAAAGATTAAGATTGAAGTGAAATTAGAAGATTTTTTGAGTGGAGAAGGTGTGATTTTGGAGTTGAAAATGTTTGAACTTATAGGGGAGATTTGAAAGCCGTTGATTGCACCGAGCCTCGGCCTAGCATGGGCCGAGCTGCTCAATATGAGTCGATTGTCTCAAACATAGACGATCGGCTGTCTCTCAGCCTCGATGGACAAACCCCACAATATACCTATTTTCCAACTCGTTTTTTGGTTTGCCCATCCGACCCTGGGGTGTTAATTAGAAAATTAGCCAATATACCAACCCCAATGTCTTTGCTCTTACAATCTACTCTTTTTGTCCCGTATATATTGGCGGAATATGTGGAATTTCTTTGATTAAGATATATTTTTGATTTCATAAATATGAATTATTTTTTATGCTTTACTCTTTATCCTCTTCCCAATACTAGAATCATTAATCATGATACCCATGATCTTTAGATAAGGGTATATGAGGTAAAAACATTTTTGGAATTTGATTTCTATCTATCTAATGGGACAAGAAAAATCCAAAACTCCATCTTTATATATGATATCGAGGGAGTATAGGTTGGTTCATCATAGACCCAGTTATTTTTCTTTTAAGACGGATGACCTGGTCGGTCCGACCGGTGAACCAGTTGACCCAACACGGTTTAAACTGGTTGAATCCGTTAACATTTAAATGTTCATAAAAAAATTTCCAAAACTCCGTCTTTATATGTGATACTAAGGGAGTATAGGTTAATTCATCATTGACCCAACAATTTTCTTAAAAAAACGTTGTTTTTCTTGTAAACCGGGTGACCCGGCCGATGAACCGGATGACCGAACACGGTTTAAACTGGTTGAACCCGTTAACATTTAAATTATCATAAAAAATTTGACATAGAGATAATCAAGCTTAAAACCTATTGAGCCAGAGGTAAAGCTGTTAACTACTTTACCAACTTATGTTACATGTTATTTCATAAGATATTTATATATTTATTACATAAAAAATTTATTTATGGATGAATATTTCCAACTCTATATTTTTTTAATTAGTTATATGTTTGTATTATTTTTTATATTCAACCCAATAACTCCGTATTAGAACTGGCTGAACCATATGACCCTGATTCAGTAACTTTTCCGGTTTGATGCTGGGTCCGGTTCTCATAACATTGATTGGAATGAAATTGGATCATAGACTTGGCTGCTTTAGTAGTATATATATGGATCTTGTAGTACTTCTAAGCCCTCATTCTTTTCCGATAATTTCCCTCTTGTACTACGTACTAAAGACTCAACTTTGATTCTTGTATTCAATTGACGTTCTACATTTATCGCACAATTTTACTTTGAGTTTTTTTTTAGTGGCCAATTTTTATGACCAAACAGTTATCTGCTTACTATCATACTGTATTACTATGGTTTTTCTTTCCGATAGGAATTAAGATTTATTGAATAAACGAATTTTTTACATGATAGCTGACCGGAAAGGTGATATAACATCTAACCATTCACTATCTATATGAAATCTTCTACTATATTTGACAATTTTATCTCTCATACCACTATGAGATCTATTAAGATACTCAATTATACTAAAAAGAAGAAAATTTAATAAAAACTTGCAATCATCTAGGATAGTCATATTAAACCAACACACTTAGTTATTATTATTTTTCAAGTAATGAACATAATTTATTGAATCACTAAAAAGATAAGCATGGTGTATGTTCCTGCTCTTTATCCATTTAACACTTCAAAGATTGCGATACTTTTATCTTCCTCACCACTTCTGGCTATCCCTGAGATAGCCTTGCATCCCTTGTATTCACCTGTTGTAGTAGTTAAGAATAAACCATATTTGTTTAGTATCCTTATCATAGGATGCATCACAATACAAGAGATAACAATTAGCAGGTAAAACACATTCTGGATGTTGATTTGTTTCTCTGTTGGCAACTTCAACAATAATAGAGAACTCATTAACTGCATCATCAAAATCATTTGTCAGTCGGAGAGTTTGTCTGGCAGTTACAAGATGATTTAATTTTTTGTTCTGAAATATATTGCAGCACCTATCTTTCCATATTTGCCAGGCTATAGTAAAGATAACATTAGGTTGTGTAGCAACATTAGTGTTTTTGAGAACATAATTGATCAAATCATGAATATTGGTAACAGGTGAGCTGTTTTGAAAAATAAATAAATGCTAAGATTAAATGCATTTATGAAACCATTGACAACACTGGAGAGAGGAAACTCTAAGATTAAATGCTCAATAGGTTTTATGCAACCATTGACACACATACTACAAATCTGATCCTGGTCATTTCTGTACTTTGCTAGTTTACATCTAGTAGGCAGAATACTTTCAAGGATTTTCCATATGAAAAGTTGAACCTTAGGAATGATATGAGCTTTCCACAAAGCTTTATGTATGAGAGCATCCACAATTGGACGATCAAATCCCGGACATAACCCAAATTTGATCTTTGGTCCACCCAAAATGGCTTACCGTGGTGCGATCAAATTTGGGTTTTGGTACACTTTTGTTACTTTTTCGGATCATTTGTTATCCCAAAACTGGACCAAAACAGAATATGGTGGAGCGTGCAGCTAACTGTGCGTCTCGTGTCAGGCGTAAAGCTGACTCTCCGTCTCGTGCCAGGCGTTTACCTAGACGTGCGTCTGAAGATTCACCAGGAGGTTGTCTAGGGATACTCCACATCAGGCGGTTGTCTAGGGTTATGCCTGTCACTTGGGCGTGCTCTTAGATGTGCGTCTGAAGATTCACCATACGGTTGTCTAGGGCTACTCCTTATCAGGCGGTTGTCTAGGGCTACGCCTGTCACTTGGACGTGCTCTTAGACGTGTGTCTGAAAATTCACCAGGCGGTTGTCTAGGGCTAATCCCCATCAGGCGGTTGTCTAGGGCTACGCCTGATCAAAATTTACTCTCTACTCGTTGTGTTTCAGGCGGAGTAAACCCAGTTTTTTTGGTCTTTACTCTTTGGGTTTAGTTGCACCACTGTGGGTGCTCTGAGATACCCAAAAAACCCTTCAGTTAAATATTAGCTTTAGTTAGTTAAACTAACTATAACCGTCGAGTTCCACGTGTCGTAATCTGATACATCCAAATTCAACGACTGAGATTTCATGTTCTAGTTTTGTCTCCTTCATGATATTATTTTTAAATAGTTGTAAAAGATTCGATACTCAGACTTGTAAAGATTTGATTTTTAAAACTAGAAATAAAAAAGATTAAAGTAAAATTGATTTCAAATTATGGGAAGGACTGAGACTAAGGATTCCACCATTAGCCAATTTTTTAAGTGATAAAAATCTTGCAACTCATATATTCAATTTATCCAAAATATTGCCAAAGTTAGATTTTCAAAATAATAGTTGTAAATGAAAGTATGAGACATCAAAAGCTCTAAACTCAGCATGACCCATCAAAAGAAAACACAACTACTTGATAAAAATATTTGTTTCCAAGTTTAATTCAAAGCAAATAATAGTAAAAGAATTGCACAAAATAAGAATTACCACTTTACTATTGGAAAAATGGTTTCCTCCGTCGCCCTAGTGATGGTGATTAGCTCATCATGTTGGAAACACTCTCAAAATAATTTTTCATAGCTCAAAAAGTGTTTACAATGAAGAAATAAAAGGAACACAGAAGATTTGATACGAATGGAAGTGTTACAGACTGTGTTCTCTGCGTGGCTGAAGAGAAAATAAGACGGCAACAATAAAGATCGGATTATGTACGCTTCAGAAATATGAAAGAATAAGCAACGGGTTCAGCGATAGTTTTCTGGAGCCATATGTTTATCGTTTTCTCTTCACCAGCAGAAATCTTTTTCTCCTGAAATTTTTCTCCCGTCTCTGCCTTCTGTTTTTCTTCGGTCTCTTCCCTATTTATAGGCTTAGCTAACCCTAAGTAGCTTTCCTAAGTCGATAACAACACCAAGAACAATCCAAATCCAACTCCAATTCTGTGTTAATCCGAAACAGAATACAACTCTTCTTTTTCCGGCATGAATCACTTCTGCAGCCATTTTTTCGGGATGAAACACTTCTTCTGACGTGTGTTGATCATATCTTGGTTGTTTCTTCACTTGGGTAACTCATAATTACCCCAAAATCCCTTAAAAATCGATTCCAAACCAACACAGGAAAACTCCCTCACGTAACCAAAATTTCCCGCCATTTTGAATTTGAATGAAAGGTGTCCCCAATCCATCTGGCGGGTGCCTTTATCAATTTTGTCGGGTGCCTTTAGTAATTTTTTTGGGTGCATTTAACAACTTTTTGAGCCAATTTTCCACAAATATTTATTTCTCAAAAATACCTACAAAGACATAAAAACTCATAATAAGTACAAAATCGAACACTATCAAAATAGATAATCGAGGCCAATTTAGACACTAAAATGTTTCTATCACTTCACCTGTAAAAATATAGACAGAATAACCATATAATCATAAAAACATATTTAGGCAAAAAAATTGAAAGAAGAGCAAGCTAACAATAAAAACACTATTAACTCTATTAAATCAAAGATCCGTACTCAATAACATCCGAACACAATAGCTCTCGGAGATAGTATCCAAACCCATTATTCTTAATAAAAACTAAACTAAAGCATAACAAAATAAGCATAAAATGCAGTAACTTTTATCGGTCTCGCTTGAAAAGTAAATGCAAACAAAAATACTAGTTCTAAGTAAATCTTCAGAACACATTACTGCTGCATCATCATAGCTTTTCTTGGCTTCTTAGTTGATGGCATAGATCCACCAGCACTTTCAACTTGTGATGATGATTGGGTTTAAAAAGTCAGTCCACCATCTTCAGATCTAGTACTTTTTTTCTTTGGATTAGAGGCAATTGCACCACCAGCACAAGTTGTTTTGTTGTGACCCGACAGCTTGCATTTGCTGCAGCACGTGAATTTCTTCTCAGAAAAGGTCTCATTATAGGCCTTCCTTCTGTTCTTCCTAGGCCTGCCTGGTTTCCTAGTGAGCAATGGAGGAACAATCTTTATTCTTGGCAAGAGAAGAACAAAGAAAAATATTGCATTAGTGAAGAAGAAACTAGCTAGTATTAACTCTACAATAATCAATGAAAGAAAAAACAAAGTAACAGGTACACCATAAAGAAATATATCAAAGCCATCAATTTCAAGCTTTCAACCTAACAACATATATATACCAACAAAATATGACAGCTAGGGCTGTACATGGTAACGGGTTTCCACGGAAACCGAACCGAACCGAATTGAATATGGCAAACCGAACCGAACCGTTTGTTAATGGGACGGTTTTGGAAAAAAATTCTAGAAACCGATAGTCATGGTTTCGGTTTTAGTTTGGCCAAAAACCGAACCGTTATGCCATGGAAAACTGAGTAGTTAGGACCGTTGATATAAATTTCGATAGATTTAATCTACACCCTACATTACCCTTCATATATAAGCTTTCTTCTCTAACCTAATTCATTTCTCTTCCAATTTTCTCAACAGAACCCTAGCCTCCTCCGCCTCCACGCTCCACGCAGTTTGTAGCTTCTCCAACTGAAACCAGAAGAGGTGCTAATCGAATCGAATCAACTTGTGTTTTTGGTTTTTCCCCTTCTCCTCATTCTTCTTCAACCATAGCTGCTTCTTCCTCCTTTGGGCTTTGGCTGTTTCCATTTTCCACTGCAACAGGTAATAATTAATCTTGTCTTTAGTTTTTCTGAATGAATATTCTGCAAGATTTCTTTACAAACTTTTTGTGATGTGGGTTTGTTTTGCATGTCTTAGATTTCTAGTATCAACTTCATTTCTGTGATTCTATCATTTTCTCTCTTCTTTCTATGTACGGCTAGGAAGATTGTTAAGTTGCTGATAGATTGGTGATAGATTGGTTGCTGAAAAGGTTTATATATTTTAGAAAACCATGTCCTAATGATGTTAGTCTGTTGTATCAAAACTGATTAGAAATCAACTCCTCATTAACGTTGAATTTCTTGTTTTTCTTTGTTTTGTTTTTTGATCTTTGGGTTGTTTGAATAACTATGATGGGTCAAAGAATTCTGCTCTTTTTGCTTGTTGGTTTTTTCCAGTTCTTGGTTGTAGAAGCAGCAACGGACCCTCAGGATTGTATGTATCTGAGGCTCTTATGATTCTTTTTTTAAATAGCCTCATTATGCAGTTTCTGTTTATTTGGTTGTATGTGTAAAGAACTGCTTTTCGTAATTATGTTGTGCTCATGTCCGTTTTGCTTGTCCGAATATAGTTGCAGTTCTGAGGTCATTCTTGACTCAGTGGCAGAACATTCCACCCAATTGGGTTGTCTCGGATCCTTGCGCAGAAGGTTGGGAAGGAATTATCTGCACAGATTCACACGTTATCTCTATGTGTGTATTTTTGTCGGTTAATTCTTATGCTTGTTTTCATTCTAACATCTGGTATATATAGAGACTACTGATTCAACAATTTCATTTCAGTCAATTATCTACCATGGGGCTGAAAGGTCGGCTTTCTTGGGACATTGGGTCTCTTTCTGAGTTACAATCCTTGTAAGTCTTTTTCTTACTATACATTGCAATCCTATGTGCATTACATTAGTAGTCTAGTACTTGGTATGTACAGTGTCTGTATTACTGGTTCTAATTGAATGCTATTTTACATTCAGGGATTTATCATACAACACGGGACTGACTGGCCCCCTCCCACCATCAATTGGGAATTTGAAGAAGCTGACAAACTTGTGAGAGTGTAAAACTTCGGTATAATGGTTCCCTAATCTGTTATATTAGACTATTACTTACAGCAATATGTTGTTTGAATCTCAGGATCCTGGTTGGCTGCGATTTCTCTGATCCTGGTTGGCTGCAGTAACAGTCAGGAATTTATGCCTGTCTACTGCACTCTTTTTTTGGTTATCTATCCCCCCACCTTCATTATTGGTAATTCTTATCCACTAGTTTCATTTATGAGAAGTTCCAAGTTGGTTCTTCTTCTTTTAATTACAACTGGTCTATCTCATGATTTCTGATTGCAAAAGTTTTGTTTTTTTTACATGCCAAATCAATTAAGGTCTCATTGTTTGACTCGTGCTTTTGTTATGATTGTTTCTTCTGTAACAGTTGAGCCTGCAGCTGGTGTCGATGTTGAAGGTCTTGAGGTAGTGCAAGAGGTTTTTAAGCTCTCTCCATCTTCTATTGAAGCTTTATACTAGAAGATTCTCCGAAGAAGCATCCAATTCAAGTTCTATTTGGTGTTGAAGTTGCAAATAGCTTGGTGGTATCTTCTTGGTTTGTAGATTCAGAGTGGTATCTTCTTGGTTTGTACATTCAGAGTCAGTGACGTCTTTGTATTTTGAGTTCAGTGCTTTTTACTTAGTATGTGGATAGGACTTAAAATTTGAAGATCTTAATGTCTATGTTGGTTAACTTGGTTTTGAAAGTATACCATTGTAGGAAAAACAGTTGAAAGTGAAACTTTTTTTTTTGTATGGTCAGTTCCATGAAACTGACAAACCAGCAGGTTAACCAAAACCAGATGAAAAAAAGAAAAAACAGAGTAAAATCGAACTAGCGGTAAATGGAACGGTTTTGGAAAACTTTTTAAAAAACCGGCTATACCGGTTTTGGTTTTGGTCTGGTCAAAAACCGAACCAAAACTGGCCATGAACACCCCTAAAAATGACAGCATCTTATCTTGAGCCTAATTTTCCCTGGTAAACACTTGTCTCATTCATTTAGTGACACAACTATCTTAAACAGATTAGTGACTCCGAGCTATGCTGCATATGTATTGATCAGGTCTGTACTATCGAGGTTCAGGACTGTGGCTTCCAAACAACTCCACTTTGTACAGTAGCCTTGTGCTGTCACAACAAGCCTAATCAGACTAGTACATCACAGTACATTCCAGTCTGCCCCTTTTGCAGAAGTAATATAGCAAAACTTGTAGTAGTTAAGAATGAAAAGTGAACTACTGCTGCTAAGTGAATAAGCTATATACATAACTTGAGATTATATTTTGGATTGAGTTTCGGCTGTCAACTACTGTTAGTAAGTGAATAATCTATATACATAACTCTACGACACAGTAATCAAGATGACCATACCACTAATTAAAAATAGAGATAATGAGTACAACTGGGGGAACTAAAGTTTGTGACCATGAAAATCAGTTGAAACTGCCATAATTTAGTCCAATTGATTAAGTTGAGAGTTAGGGAAAAACCTCCTCGCAGTCCTCGGGCCCTTCCAGTGGTACCATATCAGGGGCATAAGTGGTCATGTAGTTGTCCACTGAGACTAGTAAATTCAGTACCTAGTGAATCATTATCTAGATTCACAATGCCACTAGGGTTAATTTTGTCAGCAACACTTGGTTGAGTAACCTGTGTAGGCTCCTCAACATGGCTCTCAAAATTTAGAACCATCTTACCTAAACTAACACCAATTGTCTACTTAGCTTTTTCAATCAGCCTTGGGCTTTTCCTGGGAGATAAAGTTTACCTTGCCCCTCTCTGAGGTGTAGATTCCCTGTTACATAAAAAAAGAGGGGTCATTTACAGTAACAGATATTAATCATATGCGGAAAAAAAGACGAAAAATACGGGTATATAATCAGAAACATAGCTTCCATGCAACAAACTGAGTCTCATACATATACTCCTACAAAGCAAAACATAGATACTACAAAATTGTGTATCAAGGCTTAATCACACTAGTCTCTGGGCACATACATGTATCAAGGCTTCAGCTAAGTTCAAACCCAAACAAAACAAATCAAAAAGCAATAGTAACCAATCACTTGAAGAAAGTAACAGCAAAACAAAAAAAGGATAACATATGGACAATCTAGGGTTGGTTTTAGATTGCACTGGAGCTGTGTTGATTTCTATCAAAGCTAAGGTGAGCTACACTGAATTAACTAGATTTTCTTTGTATATCATTATGATTCATCACTTGCATTTTCAGCATAAACAAAAGCTCATTATCATTGTGGATCAGTAAACATCATATTCAAGAAAACCCCTAAAGTAACAAAGACTGAGGTTTATATCTGATTCTCAATTTAAAACATGATTATTTATACATTCTTTATCAATTAAGCATCAAACCAAATTAAGAGGGGGGAAATGATAAAAGAGAGAGTTGACCAGTGATATGCTTGGGCTTGTTTCCAGCTATTTGTAACTATATGTCCAGAACCAGAGTACATACAGCTGCAAGAGAAAATCCATAAGAAATCGTTAAAATTCAGAATCAACTGATAGCATGTTACCACTAATAGATAACATAAACTAACATATATTCACCATGGGAAGAAAAAAACAGTTTATAATATTTATCACTATTATAACTCTCGTAACGATCAAATTCTGATAGTAACATAACATATATAAAAAATTAGCTTTAAATCTGTTTGTTAATACTTATGAAGATGATGACAAGAACTTGTACTAACAGGCTAACCAAGTAATGAACATAAGCAATATAAAATCAAAGACAAAACCAACATTAATGAAAATAACAGAGAGATAAGAAGATATATATAACTAAAGTTTAAAATGAGCAAATCCAATCAGATATTCTAAATGCTTCAGCTTCAGTCTTACCTTAAGTATTCCATCCCAATATATAAGTGATATAAAAGTAGGTCTATGATTTTATAAGTAGACCCAAATACGAATTGAATCATATTAGACAAAACATTCATATATATATACTGACTGCAAAATTACCATAGGCAATATATACAACATGTTTCCAAAGTAATCTTTCCAATCGTTGATGTCTGAGCTAGATGGATAACTGCAAATATTGTTTTCTCAACACCATATAAACGATATGCAACCAAAACTGGCACACAAATTTAAGCTAAATTTACACAAAAAATGAACAACTGTATGCTTAACCCATTTGTTTTTCAACTCATAGACACAGGATCAAATGGATTCAATGACAAATAATCTTTAACTATCTAGTTTTAAAAATATTTGAGTAAATTATCAAACACATGCGATACACTTAATAACAAGCCATAAATTGAGTAATAAACTTAGATCTACCTCCATTAAAAAACTTTTATCACTAAAAGATATGATGTTATCACAAATAGGCCACAATATTCGAGAGCATATTATCAATAAAGCCCAAAATTGAAAACCTAATTTCAAAATCCAACAGCAAAGAAAACCCTCGACCCTCGATCGAAATCCCAAAATTGATAATCGATTGTAAATCTCTAACTTGAAATGAACAAAATTGAAAAAACCTGATTTAAAATCGAGTTAAAAAATCCCAAAATTTAAAAAAACTTAATCTAAAATCAGATAAAAAAACCCAAAGAAGTACAAAAATCAAACAATTGAAACAACAGAGAAGAAAAACAGAGTTAAAGTTCGTGAAAGTATACTTTTCAGAATCTGAAATTGTCTTCTTGTTCATTAATTCTTCATAATCATTATCTTCTTCCCCATTTCTTCAAAATACAGAAATTATTCGCTCGAAGTCAAATAGGTTTGTACCAGAAACTACACTCTATCAACTGGTTCAAGGATAGAAAAAAAACTAAGATCCTTTGACTCTTTATATACAAATGAAAGAGGAACAAATTTCTGATTGAAACCTAACCAATTTTTGGCGGTAAATTTCATGATAGGATATATGTGAAGTGGTTTGGGATATATCCTAAATTGCTGCCTGAAATCTTCTTGTAACCCTTATCACTGCCCCGCCATCTATTCTAACTACATCTGAAATCTGAAGCCCTAACAGTTCTATCGAGTAGGAAAGAGGAAAAAGGGTACAAGCGTCTTTGTAAGTAACACTTTCCTTACACCTATACGACCAGTTGGACTAATTACTTTTACTTAAGTTTGGTTCCATAATTTAACATTTATCGCCGTTATTTATGGACGGAGAGACAAATTAAATTTTTTTCAATGTAACGGGTCAGAGGGGTGAATCGGCTTATTAAGTTGTGATATAATTAATTGATTTCTAAAAAAATGATAAAAAACACAGTACTACAGAAGAATTGACCAGAAAAACTAATCATAATGTAAGTAGAGGAGGTGTTATGTGCCTGTATGTAATTATCTAGGGATTTATTAGGTTGGTTATATCACAAACAGGAGGCCACAAAATGTTACATAGATTAAGGGAACTCAAGCCATTGTCTCTGATGACTTAAGTGGAAACTGGTCCTGTTAAATGGTAAGCTCGATAAACATGAAGTACTGTAGAGAGTTGTTCCAACCAAGCATTAATTATTGATTATACTAAGGCATTCCTACCAGACAATCAGGACGACCGACCAAAGGGAGGGAGTCCCTATGGGATCAAAAAGATATAAGTTATCAGTCACGCCACTTTTTTTTTAATCGATTGAGTTGAATTGGAATTGATTATTCTTTTCTAACATTGGTTTGATAATCACACATTTATAACCCCCAAATGATGTTAAACACGATTAATTCAGTCAAAACTTGATTTGGTTGTCAATTATTTCGCAAATAAAACCTTGAAAAAACCATGGTGTAATCTAACTTTTACAATTTCATTCAATTGTCAATTATTTCGCAAATAAAACCTTGAAAAAACCATGGTGTAATCTAACTTTTACAATTTCATTCAATTTGATCAAATCGATAGATCAAATTGATTTGAAGTTGATCATTCTTTTTTAAAATTTATTTGATAAATCAAATATTTGTGACCCCCAATTATATTTAAACTCCATCAAATCAAATAAATACGATTAATTTCACATTCATTTGCTTCAAATTAAAGCAAAATTGAAAAGGTATGGTGTAAAAGCAAACCATGATGTAAAATGGAAACAATTGGAGCAACTTCAGTGGGGTTGATATATTGACTAATTTGTCAATTACCACTCCACAGTGGGATGGGAAAATCCAAAAAATGGATTGCCAAATTGGTATTTTGGGGGTTTGCCCATTGAGGCGCAAAGTAAGTCGCTCGTCTATGTTTGAGACGATCGACTCATATTGAGCCGCTCGGCCCATGCTAGGCCGAGGGTCGGTACTAGTTTCACCGAGCATCGGCCTAGCAAGGGCCGAGCGGCTCAATGAGATTCGCCAATGGTCGAATCTCAACTGCTCTCAATTCTCCACTATAAATTCAAATATTTTCAACTCCAAAATCATACCTCATATATTTTCTCGTAGATAAAAAAAATGTAAACTCACAGCCAGGACTAGGACACTCTTTGGTCCTTTTCTGATCTTGGTCGTGATAAAAAGTATTAAGGTAACAAGAACTAGGAATTACTACATAATCCTATATACAAGACCCGTTTAACTCCTAATCCATCCATCAAATCCGGTTTAACCCCTAGTCCAAAAACTTGTTTTGGGCCAAAAATTCTAATCCAGGATCCATCCATACGTGTGGTCAGAATCTTTTTTATTTCTAAATACCCATAATACCCTTTGTATATATACCAATAGTAGAAGCAAACCATGTTTCATTTTGTTATAAATTTCTTTCTCAATATTTGTTTCGGGGAGTATTAGCGATGGATATCGACCTTGATCATTCACAAATTTAATCTCAGATTTTTGTAATTGGTAAGTCGTTTTACTCATTATTGATCTTATTATCAAATTTGTTTTTAGGGTTTTTTCATTTTTCTTCCAGAGTTTCTAATTAGGGTTTTCTTCATTTTCTCAATCAAATCTCAAAATTTCTAGAGAGAAAAATGGAAAGTGATGATCTATCCCTGATAAAATCAATCGAGTCGATGATGATTTAACGTATAGAGCTCGTTGATGTTGAAAAAAGATATCAAAATCACGATAGTAACAATTCACATCGCAAATCCTGATCCTGAGATGATGGGAATCTCATTGATTTCTCATTCTCTCCACTTCAACTTGATAGATATACCAATAATCCGGTGTACTATTCTCTTCAACCTCCTTCTGGTAAGGACTTTGGATGTTTGTCAATTTGTTTTTTCAAGAGTATTATTTTGGTTCTGGTAAATTATTGTTTCAATTGATTTTATAACATTTTAGCAGTGCTAGTTGATATCTTAATGAAGCAATTTCTCCCTCTATATGTTTATGCTTTATTAATGATGAGTAATTTCCCGTTAACTCCTGTACAAGGATGATTCAGGTGTGGTTGAAGGACCCTGAAGAATTGGTGACTTTCTACATTAAAGATCAGCTTTAAAGCAAAGGATAAAAGTAAGCATGCACCTAATACTTTTGTTCCTAATTACAGTTTCAGTTATTTTTTGAACAATAAGATTTGAACTACTGTTCATTGTTGTAGCTAGGATATGATTTTCTGTGTTGGAATGTAGGGAAAGTTGTATAAGTTTGATTCTCTATTGAGATTTTTTTTGGCAGAGGTAATGTGTAGTTAGTTAAGCTTAGTACATATAAGTGGAGAGTTTAACTTGAACCTTTTTAATATCACTAAACTTGCATATGTGGTTACATGGTACTACGGTAGGTTAAATTATGTGTGTTTGGCAAAGAGGCAAGGTTTTGAACTGATCTAAATAGACAACTATAGCATCTAATATTATTTTCTCCTATGCTTGAAAAAAATATATTTATTTTCTCCATTCAAGACATACAACAATTCAGTATATTTAATCATGCTTGAAATTACAGTAGTATGTATTCTGAACTGTGTGCCCACAATGATTATGTTAATACAGTGGGGTTTACAAATTTTCAATTCTTGTTTCCTTCAGTATATATGTAAATGTACTGTTATATCTACTAGGTTTTAATTCAGTGCATATCAATATCTACTAGTTTTTAACTCAGTACATATCGATATCTACTAGGTTTTCACTCAGTGCATATGAATATCTACTTGATTTTCACTGAATACATATCAATATATACTAGGTTTTCAATTCTTATTTTCTTTAGTATATGTGTATATGTATTTTATTTTCATTTTGAACTAGTGGAAGAGTGATCGAACTCGAAAACGATAAGGTTCGAGGTTATTTAACTGATAACGACTTGTTAATGATTTAAATGATATTGCCTATTTTATAGTAGCCTTCCTGAGTTTTCATCGTTGTAAATTTATTCGGCTATGTTGTACAAGATTCCTATTAACTGATTTCATAAAAATAGAAATATGAGAGAGAGGGAGAGAGAGATGAGATTGCAAAAGAAATAATGATTCCTAGTTGTTCATTGTTCATTTATTGTGTTTTATTTTATGAATTTACTCCTGTTTTGTGTGTTATTTACCTCTGGATAAAGTTTTTCTTTTACTCGTCTCTTTTATATTCCTGGGTGATATTCAGGTTCTGATGTATGACTCTAGAAATATGCTCTTGGACAGCAAGTTCTTGAAAAAAGATGAAGTGGTCAGATCTGGTGAAACTATGGTTTTTGATGGTCATCTTGTTGAAGTTGGAGATCCTGAAGGTAATGATTACCATAGCTATAGATGGCTATGGAAGAGACAACAAAAGGTTTGAAAATTTAAAAATTTGTTAATATGCTCTATTATGGAATTTCTATTCCTAAGCTAAAAATGGCTAAGCATTTTACTAGGACTATAAGCCTTAAATTTTGAAAAAAGAAAGAAATAAGAAAGACGGAAAAAAGTATAGTTTTGAACTGAAGGCTGTGTAGCCACTTACAGTAACAAGCCACTGCTAATTTGGTGATTGATAGTCATGGTCCATGTAAGACCTACAAAAGCCTATGGGCAAGACACTTGAAACTGACATCATAATAAGAGAGGATTAGAATGGTAGCAGTATGGTTCTTTCTTCTCTGGCCTTAATCTGAATATCTCATGTCTGCTTTTAACATGGAAGGTAGTTCTCTTGATAGGATTGCTGGAGCACTTAAGCGTGCAGACGTTGCACCAGGGGCAGGGTTGGTGGAAGCATCTAGAGGTACACAAACTGCTTAATTACAAGTTTTGGGTTGTCTTTTACTAGCCGCATCCTTAGGAATGGACCTCACCAAAACTTAATTTTGTCTTACTGAATTGCACAGTTGAATCCTGCAGTATGTCATTCTTTCAGTCTTGTATGTCTATGAATCTGATTAGGATGTAGTGTTGTGAATAATGTTAAAGAACGGCTGTTATAAGTGTAACGGTAACACCAACTCGTTGTTGCCTTTATGGTAACATATAACCATTATGCCCTTTCTTTGAAATTCTGAATAATGGTTTCCAGGATCATTATTTCGAGAAAGTACAGTAGATAACGACCTTTATAACTTTATGTAACATAATCGGGTGTGTTTCATGTTTTGTTTTCCTTGAGAAAATGGTTATAACGGTCCTAAATAACGGTTTTAACGGTCCATATCAGTAGCTTTAACTTTTCTTGTATCATGGAAGCCGCTATAACAGTAACTGCCGGCTAACTTCAAACATTGGTTGTGACTTTATTGAAACCCTTGTTCATTTACCTACTCTTCATTTTGGGCACCCATACTGATACCTGTACAACATTCTCAAAAGGTTTGATTCTCTGCCTCTGGTACCCTATGATTGTAACCTAGCTCAATATTGGACTTGGATCCCTGATCCTTGAGAACAGTTTGAGAAGGTTCAAAAATACGCCCTGCATTTCTAATTTTCTCAGCACTTAATATTTTTTTTCCAACATCAAGGACAGGGTCGGAGCATGATATGACCTAATTTCATTCTGTTCTATACACGTGCTCTTCCTTGAGACTCAAAATAGTTTATTTTTGGGTACTATTCGAGCTTCTAATTGTTTTCTTCGGTAATTATATGTGTATATGTGTATATGTACTGAGATATCTACTAGGTTTTCACTCAGTACATATCAATAACTACTAGGTTTTCACTTAGTACATACCAATATCTACTAGGTTTTCACTCTATACATATAAATATCTACTAGGTTTCCACTCAGTACATTTCAATATCTACTAGGTGTTTCGTTTAATGTTGTAGTGTTGATCTGCATTTGTAAATATTTTTTCACAACATAACCCTCCACGTCGAATTTGGACTCAGATTGCATTTGTTCCTGCTAAGTTGAAAACTTAATTTAGCATTTATATTTGGTTTTTCTGAGTTTGAGACTACATTCTGAGTGTCTCACTTGTATGAGCACTAACTGATTTCAGAGAGAAGTAGTTAGTTGCTGCAAACAAGAGCGATTCGCTTGCGTCAGCTGTGAAGTTATGTGACTGAGCCTGTTGGACTTCTCTTTGTTTCCTTGATCATAAATTACATGCAAGACAAGAGTCCAAGGTAGAAGAGATGATCTAGGTACTTAGTATAGCATTACTATGCGTCAACCTTACACCAGAAAAGATGCATGCAATAGAAAATGTTGTCGTTATGCTTAAGGAGATAAGACATGAGAAAGAAAAGTATGCTAAAGTTTCTATAGAAGGGGTCACCGGTAACAACAACAATTAAACAGAGGAGGCACGAGAAAGGAGCGCCAACGTCGCCAACATCGACATCGTTGCTAGCTATTCTTTTGGTGTTTGAAACTTGTTGTACCAAATTTTCTTTTCAATTGATTATCTATGCAGTACTAATCAGTTGGTTGTCAACATGTTGTGGAAGTTACAATTTAGACTGAACATGTTGTAAATTTGCACTTTCATATTATAAGATCTTTAGATGAAATAAATTTGATTTACACAATTGTCGTAATCGATTTCAATACATTACAGTTCAATATAATACAGTAAGTGATCATATCTGCAATCCCAAATTCTACAGTCTTTTAGCACCTTTTTTATGTGCATGTCAAAAACCACCCAGTTTCTGTCAATACAACCAAACATGTACTACAATTTTTACCAGTATAATCAAATATGTATTGGCAGTTGATACTGTTAAAAACCACCTAGTTTCTATCAGTACAACCAAATATGTACTGCAGTTTTTATCAGACAACCTAATATGTAGTGGGTTACCTCATATTTTGAAGTGTCTATATCCTTTAAGAATTCATCACAAATCTCTGTCGAATTCAAGATGTACTGTAAAATATGTACTGGGTAATAGAAAATATGTACCGTAGGATATGTACTGATTGATAGGAGATATGTATTGTACAATATGTACTGCTCAATAGAAAATATATATCGTAGGATCATCATATGAAAAAAATGCTACAAAAAAAACAGGAAAAATAAGTGAAAGGAAAAACACATTTGTTGATGGTGATTCTTCTAAATCACAATCTTCTATTGATTTTTGGGAGAAAAATCTGGTGCTATGCTAATTCTTCTTAGTAAACCAGGGTTTCGTTGTTGGTGATTCTTCAAAAAATAGGGGCTATGCTAATTCTTCTTAGTAAACTAGGGTTTCATTGTTGGTTATCCTTCAAAAAATAGGGTTTTTGATGATTTCATATCATTTCTTCATTATAGATCTATGTTTTGATAATTATCACGTAATTTGATTGTATATGTAGGTTTTCGTGGACTTTTGACAGAAAAAAAATTAGGAAGACAGAAAGATAACGACGACGGAGGAAAAACGAAGAGATTTGGAGAAAACCGTGTTTTTATTCACACGTATGATAAGTGGATAGTTAAGAATTTCTATGTTTTCATTAGATTTTAGACTTATGGATAAATAGGTTCTCCCAAATGGACTATAGATTAACTAGGTCCGGGTTTCTTGGACTAATAAGGAAAATTTCCCTAAAGAGAATACTTGTTCCTGTCTTCATCAGAAACTAATTCATTAACCATGTCTTCACCAACAACACAAGATGGATCAGGACATCCCAACTTCAAACTCCCAGGTCCGTCACTAATCTTTATGCTAGCAATAACATATTGTGTCCAACACAAATTAAAAAAGAGATGCCCGCAAGTCGTAGCAGCAGCACAATAAAATCGCGAGGGAACTCATCTAAGCAGACCCTGTACTTGATTTTATTCTCGGTGTTTTGAATCGGAACTTCTACTTGCTTCTCTAACAACCCAACATCCTTGCGAACCTTTTCTTCGTCGGCAAACCAAGCATCCTGCGCTTTATCAGCATCCCAATTGTAGTGTCGGAACAAGATGGTAGCTGATACTCTTGGAATCGAAAGAGTATTAGATACCTGTGAAATATCTGCTTGCTGCATCAGAATGGTATACCTTTTCTCTTGACGATTATCCTCGGGTTTAGCTTTATCCAAATATCTGACCCGCTCCTCATCCAAATCAAAACCATCATCACTGTACTCATATTCTAAATCCATTAATTCTTCTCAATCTTTTAACCAACCTCTCTCAATCCTGTGTATCTATGAATCTAGCTATATATATTGAACTCATAAAATTAAGGAAACTACGTACTTCTATTATAACTAGGAATTTTAAAACAAATTCGCAGACTGAAAATTTTCTTAAAATAAGCTAATTCCTAAAGTGAAATTCACGTCCTCTTTCTAAACCCTAACCTTAATTTTAAGGGAAAAAACGAAAAATGTCCCAATTTGGGAGGTTATTTGGCAAATGTCTCAGGATTTCAGAATTAATAAAAATGTGCATTCTGTTAGTTTTTCCGTTAATCTCGTGCGTGCAAGTCCTCACGTGCAAAAAGAATAACCTAAATACCCCAATCCTTTATCTTGGAAATATAGGGACAAACGCTCAACTTGGAAAAATGCCCCGAACAGAGAGAATTGACAATTTTCTCAACAAATGTATCTGTTTGGGGTATTTTTCCAAGATGAACGTTTGTCGGGGACATTTTTTCAATATGAAGGACTGGGGCATTTAGATCATTTTTCGCGCTTGAGGACTAACACTCCCGAGGTTAACAGAAAAACTAACAGAATATAATATTTTCATTAGTTCTGAAACCCAGGACATTTGTCCAAAATGACCCCTAAATTGGGGCATTTCTCAACTTACCTCTAATTTTAATTAAGAATCCTAGGTAAATTAGGGAAATCTTATAAGAATCATTGCATTTGTGCTCGACTATTGGGTGCACTGCACTCAACGACAATGTGAACTTACGAGCTACTGTATATATGAGATGCAAAACAAAATCTAGTCGAGACTTGCTCACCAAACAATTGCTTTTATGTTTTTATTCATGAAATATGTAAAGCTCTAATCAAGGATGTAAAATTATGTGGTGGGAGCAAAGTTACCTGTCATGTACCAACACAATGAACTTAAGGACTCGGCTATATTTGTAAAATTGGCACCAACCAATACCTTTATTTTTAACAAGAATTTTTCACGATCGTATAATTAGATTATACAAAAATTGTCCCTCGTATCTGTTTAAACGGTTGGTCTAAAAATAACCTCCAGCTAATTCCAAGGGGGCGGAGCTCACCCTCATGTAAGTGTGAGTTTTTGTGTAGTTCATTTAAACTATTTGTATAAAAACACTGTTTTTTAATTAATAAATCATGAGGAAGTCAGGGGTTCAAATCCCACCGTAAAGGTTTATAATTATATTATTGTAGTTGTGTAGTTGTGTTTGACGGGGTGGATCTAACAATGGGGTTAGTTTTCCTAAAAAGGTTCGGGTAAGGATCTGCTTTCGCGTATTAAAAAATCCAAAAAAAAAAATAAAAAAATATATATTTCCACCATCCCACAAATTGGTAATATTTTGATTATGGTTCAACCTATTTGCCACCCACCTCAAGATTTTTAAAACAATTTTATCTTTTAATTCTATTTTTTCCTATTTATCATCTATAAAAAATCAAATTTAATTTGACTATAACTTTAATCACTTGTTTTTTTCTTCATTAATCTTACTTTTCATTAAAACACCATTAATAAACATTAAACTTTAGATTAAAATTTTGTTTAATAATTATTGAATATACTAAAAAATTAGAGTTAACTAATATGGATCGGGGTACTAATTATAATTCATCCGTTAAACACTGCACACCGACTTGTACATGGGGGAGAACACCATTAATTATATGGGCAATAATCATAGTCAATTTGTAATGCAATCGTGAAAACTACCGTTGGACATACAACACTTCCTAATCTATATAAAATTAACAAAAATGGCCGAGCGATGAGGTGTTCGTCTTCTTTTGTACTAATTAATTCAACTGGACGTAAGTTAAGATCAAATAGAGCAAACTACCAGTGATTATATTACACTGTTTGTCTAGAGTTAACAGATTCCTTGTTGTGTGTAAAACTCAAAACCAACTGCTATGTGATAAATGAAGTGATGATCGGTTGGTGGAGAAGGTAGCGGATGGGAGAGATAGAGAAGAAGGTGACGGTGGGAGGTGGGAGAGATAGAGGAGAATAGTTGTTTTATAATTTAGGATTAATTTTTTTTGTTTTGTTATTTGGGTGGTTTTATTGTTAGTTTTTTTTTGTCCAATTTTTTTTGCTATAGTTTATATTTTTTCATTTTTTTTTTAATATATCCCAAATTTAGAATATGTATCTAATTTAAATAAATATGTATGTCTAATTTTTTACACAACTCTCTTAAGTAATCTTCTCTATATATTGGACAACTCTTTTAAATACTTCTTTCTAAAAACTAGAAACATTAATACTAGTTTAGGGTATTTGAGGATAAAAAAAGATTCCTCTTACTATTTTTTTAATCTTTGTGTAATACCCTGATATAACAACTAAACTAGGATGAAAAAAGTATTTAAAAATATGAAAAAATATATATAAATGATAAATAAGATAAATATGGATGGCAATTAAGGTAAGTGGTAAATAGAAAATGTGGTAATAGGTGGAACCTTGATTATTTGCACATTTAAGGATTAACCAGAAAGTACAGTATAACTAGAACTTTGGGAATGCACATATACATGTTCTAGAATCATTGATTCTCACCGACGACAAAAGCAACATTTCACTAGACACCTTGGAGATATTTTTTTTCTTATTTGCATAGTGCCCACCCACAATTTCTTTTTATAATCACCCGTACGACCGATCATTAAAGATCAAAATTTCATAAAGAAACATCTATTTTAATTTTTAAATTTTTTCTCGGAAAAATAGATTTCATTAAAACTACTAACAAAAGGTGCATCTAATGTGTCTTTCTCCAGACTGTCATGTAGAAAATCTAGAGGATTTCTATCCTACTCAAATCTCCCATTAACTCTGAAATGTTTTGCCATTACATATCAGCTAATGGATCCCTTTTAACAAAAGAACAAGACCAATAGCTAAATTGTCTTAACAGTGAGATACGCAGCTAATGGATCCCTTTTAACAAAAGAACAAGACCAATAGCTAAATTGTCTTAACAGTGAGATACGTACACTCCTTGGCCACACTATTTGTTGTCCGGTGGATACCCCCTACAGAGTTATTAATGGCAGACACTATATTTCTATTGTCTCCTTCCTAGTGGAGGTTATTGACTCCTAGGTTGCTTGCCCATTTGATAGCTTAAAGTGCAGCTATGGCTTTCCTTGTTCTTCATCTGTTGCTCTGGTACATTTTCCTTTTGCTCCCTAACACTCACCTGCATCATTACGTATAATTAGCCTAACTCCAATTGGTAAGTGTTTATTTATAAATGAGATATCAATATTAACTTTCATGGATTGATCTTCAGGAAGACTCCAATTCTGTCCCTGCACACCATGACTAGTAGTGACATGCTTCACAGTTATAGGCTTTGTGAGTATCAAAAAGTTGCTTGACACGTGGCAGCAAAGTGCGGAGCACAAGATGTCCCGAACCAGGGATCGTACCAAGGATCGAACCAGGGATCGTGCCAGGGATCGTACCAAGGATCGAACCAGGGATCGTACCAAGGATCGTGCCAGGGGTCGAACCAAGGTTCGACGCAGGGATCGTACCGAGGGCAAGTTGGTTCGACTCATCGACCCAAGTTGGGTGACTCATCGACCCAAGTTGGCTGACTCATCGACCCCAAGTTGGCTGACTCATCGACCCAAGTTGGTTGACTCATCGACCCAAGCTGGGTGACTCATCGACCCGAGTTGGGTGACTCATCGACTCAAGCTGGATGACTCATCGACCCATGGGAGCACTAGAGAGGGAGAGAGTAGACAGGTGGACACAGAAGGAGGTGCCACATCACCAACCTTCTGACACGTGGGAGCACTATCACATGACACCTCAAATGTGATTTTGAGTATAAAAGGAAAGGAAAAAAGAGAGAGAGGGGATCGGTGGTCTCTCGTCCGGAGAAAGGGCGATAGTTCTTCTTCTGGACTAAATTGTTGATTCATCAACTGTAACTATCTGTATCAATCTTCAGATTCATCAATAAAATCTAAACCTTCTTACCCGTGGATGTAGGCTTAATAAAGCTGAACCACGTTAAACCCTGAGTTCAATTTCTTCTTAGCTTTGGTTAATTTATCTGTTGATTTTGGTTGTTTGGGTT
>JAJJMC010004870.1:134035-146065 GCA_023531435.1 Papaver californicum
TGCCGCACGGAGTAAAGTCGAGGCGAAGGACCGACCCCGTGACAACCTGCTGCATCCAATCCATCTATGCATAGACCGGGTGTCCAATCCAATAAAATTGGACAGGGTCGGGTTGGATCGACCGATTGATTGGGTTTTTCTCGGCTTTACGCAGTAGAAGGCAGGGTTTTGGATTGAGACTCCTTCAGTCAAAGGGATACCGTCCGGGAATTGGTTTCGCCGGAAGTATCGGAATCAATGATCATCTTCATCCTTTCATCGTTCCTCACCTTAAAAGGAAAGTGGGGGTGTAGTTTCCTTCCTTTTCATTCAGTAAACTAAACACATAACAGAAACTTAGCAGCAGCAATGCATTTTGAAGATAGATCCATCTTAGAAATTCGCCAGAAGGAGATTACAAAGAATAATAATATAGCCATTAATTTTATGTTTCTCTACCCACTTCCACTTTTGTTATTTATAAGTCTGTTCTTGTTAGGGTTTTACATTAGTTATTTGAAACTCTATTTTCTTCCCCATAACACAAAGTGGAATAAGAACCGGATCAAAAAAATGAAGAAGAAGAAGAGGAAATTAAAGAAGAAAGAGGCGATTACAAGGATAATGTCAAACCTTCCCGAAGATATTCTCTTAGAAATCTTCTTAAGGCTGCCAAGGAAGTCTCTTAAGCGGTTTAGGTGCGTAAACAAGTCTTTATGTGCACTATTTGATAGCAGTAAATTTCAAGCTATGCATCATGAGATATTTAACATAAAAAACAATAACATGATTGTGTTATGTGAGGCTAAATGCAACAAAATGTATATGATAGATTATAAGTCGGTATCGTCTTTATGCCGACGTTATTGTCAACATCATACAATGTGGAGTGAGTTTCATGAATGTATTAGTACGATGGATTACCCTTCCATATTTCAAGATTGTGATAAAGTTGAGTTCTTGTCCGCATGTCATGGCTTGAGTTGGATATGTACTAAGAAAAATAGTTGTGAAGAATTTTATATTTGGAATTCCATAACAAAAGAGTGTAAGAAAATACCCATGACACAAGAAGTGAACTACTATAAATTAGGTGGGTATGGATTTTGTTATAATTACAAGACTGACGATTACAAATTGGTAATGGTTGTGGACAACTGGGAGTCAAAGTATTCTGATGTCGATGTCTATACATTAGGATCGAATTCATGGAAAAGAATTCAAAGCATACCGTACTATCTTTCTGACAACCACTTCTATTTTGGAGGAGTGCCCTTTAAAGGAGCTCTTCATTGGGTTGCATATACCTTTGATGAAAACCACATGTACAAAACTGGTCTATTTTGATATTGTCAACGAGAGATTCGAGAATATGGCACTACCAGCAGCACTACCAAAACAAGAAGCTAAGTTCAATATGAATGTGGATGTATGGGGAGGGTGCCTAAGTTTATCTTTTCATGTTCTTAATATCCGTGTTGATGTATGGATGATGCAAGAATATGGAGTGGGAAAATCTTGGATTAAAAGTTTCTCCGTGACCCATGAGAGTATAACTAGTAGCCCGTATTCACAGTTAATATGGATATTCAAAAACAATGAGACTTTATGGAAGGTGAATCATGGGGTTTATATCTTATATGACCAAGGTAACAAATTTTATAGAAAACTGATTGAAACCGTAGAAGAGAGTTATGCGGCCAGTTGAGTTTTGCTTTAGTAGGGTAATTAATACGCATGATGGATTACATCTATATATGTAAATAACAATTCAATTTATGTATTCGAGTTTTCATACAAGTCTTTGGTTTTCTCATAGTTCTTCATTTTCTTTGCTTTGTTCTACTATACTTAAACATGTTTAGCACCAAAAATTAAAGTACGAATGTGACCCTTCCATTGATGAAGTAAACAAAAATTTACATCCTGCATACTTAAATTCTCGGTTTCATCAAATTCTGCGAAATGGGATGCACCAGCGCTAGCCGAGAAGGCTCAACATATCATTAATGTTGAAATAATCAAAAGACAATAAAGCTATGTTGAGAAGGCTTCCATGAATTCAACATCATTCCCCATGGCCTTACAGACCTCAATTAGAAGGCAAATTTCAATGTCAACACTTCCTTCAACTGCTCCTGGACTCACAGTAGTTGTTCCATAAGATTTACCGTTCATACCTGTTTTTACAGCAATTAATCGCCCCGAACCGAAATCGTTAACATACATGTTGAATCATTGGGAACTCCTAGCCATAAACATATTGCTGAAAACTCCTTTATTTTCATCTCTTTGCGCCGGTATAAAAGGTTTTTCTATCCATGATTCTAGAAAACTTCTACTCTTTTCATCGTTGTGGGAGTTAACCACCTCCTTTAATAAGGAAGCCAGGAAACCGAATGCCTTTTCTGCAAGAAGCTCACCTTCCTTCAGAGTTACATATCCACGGGATATTGAGTTTTCAGAGTATGTTTCTGACAATGGTGGTGTGATTACCAAAAATCTTGGGTTTTTGGATCACAATCGTCATAGTTTATAACATAATCAAATCAGATATTTTAAAATGAAATCAAATACATATTAACACTTAGAGTATGTTAGCAATAAATATATGAAATTGTAACATGAATCAAGACAAGAATTTAACATGGTTCGACAATCAAATTGTCTACATCCACGGATGGAAAAGATTTGTATCATTCTTTATTAATCCTTATATGTTACAGAAAGATATTATGCCAAATGATAAAAATTCAATTAATCAAAGAACAACTATACTATGAAATTTACACAAGTCTCATACCTAAACTCTTTGCTCTTTATCCTATGTATTATGTCCAATTTTAACCAAACTTCCACATTCCTGTTTGAAAGCTTGGTATTTATAGCAAATTTTCATGGGTCCCTCCAATCTAACTTTCTAGCTATTTGTTCTTATCCAGTCTTTGGAGTGTAGTGTATCCCGCAAGGCATATTCGTGTTTTCCACAAGACTTCTTTATGCTTTCCACAAGACTTTGTATGCGTATTTCCCATTTCCTTTAGCTTCTCGCTTGATGTCCCGCAACTCTTCTGCGGATTTTTACTCAAGTTGTTGTTTTGGATTTGGATGAACCTTGCGGTCTTATTAGAATCATGGCATGTCTGACATGTGGTCATTGAATATGATTCATTATGCTTTAGTTTCTTTTGTTCCGCAGCCTGTACAGTTGAAACGTGTCTCTCATGCATCGATGCTTGTCAGTTTCCTTTACTATGTCATGCTTTCCCGCAGCTTATGCGTCAGTGAAGCAACAAAGCTATCTGTTTTGAGCAGTGTGCCATACTTTCCCACAGCCCACATGTCAATCATGCAAAGAAGCTGTCTGTTTCAGTACTTCTTATAAAGCTTTGTTTCAATGTTTCTCGTTTTATTGTAATCTGATGCTCCTTCCGTTGTATTGGTCCACGTGTAGTTTGGGATTTTATACCCTCACAGGTGGAATCACCTTCTGTTATTCATCAAAAGCCCAACTAAAAGTGTTCGATTTTCATCAAAATTATATCCTTTAAACAGCTCTTAGAGCGTATTACCGCAGTCCAAACATGAGCTAACATAGCCTGTAATGATGATATTACCATATTTTGTTTTCTTTCAGAATTGATCTTTAAATTGGCCCTCGCTTTTAACGCCGCAATGTCTGCTTTAGTGAAACGGAAACATTTCTCTACAAGACCTACAGGTGGTGAAACTATGGTAGTAGTACTGTTATCTCTTATTGCCAAAAAATTGTCAGCGAAAGAGAACGGAAGACAGATAGGGAAATCGGTTTCATTCATGAAGTACCGCTCAAAAACCGGAGGAGGACATGAAGTATGATTTTCGGAAGAGCTAGCAATCTCAGACCATGTATTAATGAAATGCCAAAATGATGTACCATCACATACCGAATGGTTTGTACTGCATCCTATAAAAACGGCACCGTCGCTCAGCTAAGTTACCTGTACAGAAAGTAAAGGCTGGGACTAACCTTCGTAGTTTGGTACCCCAGTGAGGGAAAATAATGGATCAATTAAGCTTTGAGGAACATAGGTCGGAGACACGATGTCCTCTACGGATATGTCTGTTGTGGCATGGATGAACTCTACACCTTCAAAGTTGCACTCGATTTAGACGGAGATGGTGCCATCGTATTCATGTTTTTCGATAGCAAGACGACCGGCTAGAGGAAAAAAACGATCAAGTGTATGTGACAAAGAAGTTTTAAGATGAGTAATCTTAGCGTTGATACTCTCATCATTTGTTACTTCTTCTTGTTGCTTACCGAAGAGCAAACCCTTTTGCATATATTCACTTCTTAGAAATAATAAATCCCATGAATTCAAATTAATTCGTCTAGGGCTGCACAGGAACCGACCCGAAAAGCCGCACCCGTCCGAACCTGACAAAACCGTTGGTTTTATAACCGAACCTACCCGCTACGGGGTGGTATACGGTTTTGAAAATTTAAAACCCGGTCACCACGGGTCGGTTTACGGGTTTAGTGTAGCACCCGCCCGAATCCGCCCGTTTAACCCGTTTATTCTGAACCTGTGTTGTTGTACTGTTTTGTCAAGATGTTTTCACACTGACCTGTACTTCAATACCCTTCCCTATTATTTTTATGTCAAAGAGGACTCTCTCATCTTTCAAACAAGACCAAAATTTCTGAATTCCATTGAGAAATGATTTTTGTACGAATTTTTGATTTCAAACTGCCGAAACTGCATTTTCTGAATACGGGATTCCTGTTCTGTTTTTGATGAGTCTTTTTTACATAGCAATAAACCTTACTGTATTTTCTTACAATTTTATTCTGTTAGTTTATTCTTTCTAGTTTCAAATGAGCCAAAAATCACTCATTTTCATTGCGTAACGAAGCTTACACAAATTTCCAAAGATATACTATTCCAAACTAAAATTTTAGAAATCATTTAAAAATCTTATCATTTCAAGTTCTATAATTGCCACATGAACTTCTAAGATAACGATATAGATTCAACTCCATACAAATGATAAGAAAGCAAAGAAAATAAATTAATCCTTATTTTTGTGGCTACTGTATATCCTTTGTATAATTGTATTTGTTATTATATTTTGACGACATTTGGTGTTTTTTGCTGTTTCTTAGGAGGCTTAATGGGTGATTCATAAACTCAATCTCTATCAGCCTTTTCTTTCCTGTTTTTTTTTTTTTTTTCTGTTTTTAGTGTCTGTTTTTTAGTGTTTTTTACTGTCAGTTTTCTCTATCTGCCACGGGTTAACCCGTGAAATAAACCGAACCCGCCCGATCCGCCGCGGGTTGAAACCAATCCGACCCGCATGGGAACGGGTTGGTATACGGTTTTGAATATCAAAACCCGCCTCTAGACGTGTTGATAGTTAATTTTACCCCAAAACCGACCCGCCTGCCCGTTGTGCAGCCCTAAATTCGCCTATGGTTGTCGATTGGTTCATCGATGTAACTTGCTGGTCGGACCTTAGTTGTAGAGATACGATGAACGTCAACAGAGCTCATTTCTCTGATCTCTATCCTGTTCTGCCAAAACTCTGTTAGTATCCTAAAAAAACAAGTGTTGAAAACAATAGAACGAGATCAAATCATTACACTAAACAAACCTCAAACAGCCGAATCGCGTATTAAGTCGATATCTAAGTGGTGTTTTACGATTCTGCCTCTTGATTCTTGATTGTGCCAACAGAATTTTTTTCCCACAAATCCAATGGGATAAAAGAGATGTTCACTCACTTGTTCAATTTTTGTCCAGTCCTGGAAAATCGAACCAACTTCTATTTTTTCCATGCTTGCTCGAAAAACTCTCAAATTATTTTGAAAACGTTTTTGTTTCCATCTTTTCAAAAATACCATTTTATAACTAAGTAATCCAAACAAATTAATGAGAATCTTTTATTTAATTGCCTGCTTAAATTCTTTTTAACAATAATAAAACAGTCATAATACATTTAATTAGAGAATGATAACCGTCTCAACCATCCTTTCAAAAACTTTTCTGCATAACCATTTATTCTAAATAATTCTCTGCAAACAAATCTCCATAAATTTTTAGTTCTCCAATATTGTATTCCATACGGATCCCTTTTGAATGAATACATCGAACATGTTAAATTGTTATGAACAAATAATGGTTGAGAGATATGGAAAGAGAATTGAAATATAAGAATAATAGCGTATCAAGTAATGATACACTATCAAGTAATGCTACATCTTTTAAATATTTCTTCTTTTGATTTTCGATAAAAAAGTGATAATAACTATTTTCTAAAGAGAATAGAAGTATCATTTTGGTTATCTATACTATTATCGTTAATAACAAAAAAAGTGCTTAATTTTTATTTATAGTCGTAACAAAATAACACTAATAATTAAGGATATCAATTGTAATCACCATGAATAGGCTATCATCACTTCACATCAACATGAATCGGATATTGTCATCGACATGGTTTGTGAGTACTACACCACGCCTTTTAACATTAAGGAAACTAAATTGCAATTTCATACGACAACGCTTCCACTACGATGTTTGACAAGAGGTGTGGTCAAACACCGTATTTGCAATGGTCGACCATAATTATAATGATTCAGAAAAAAAGAAAGAAAATAATAAGTATGTACGAGTAGTGTACCCTATGTAAAATTACTTCAGACAGGGTCAGTTATATCCAAGAAATTTTCTACGACTTTATGGATGTAATTATCTGTATTAAATTTTGTCATTTTTCTAAGGGTGTACGGTGTTGACAAATGATATACCAATCATTAAAAAAATGTATACGCTAACAGAATTTTCAAACCGAGTGCAATACATAAATTATAGACGATTATTATGATTTACGTATATTAAATATTAATATTATTTTTATTTTTAAAATTTGTACTAAACCATTTATAAATTGATTTAGTACGGTTTTGAAAACTTAAAAGTTGTCGCCCCTAATTTTAATTTTGGTTTCATCCAAAACATTATCAAACTATACCCTACACTTTGTATCCGCAATGTCCTTCACAGTTTGAAATCCTTTTTTATCCTCCACCATTGAATTTGCTATTCCATGATCATAAGATATCATTAAACTTGGAAGATATATGAAAGTTTTCCCGATAAAATTGGCTTTAATAAAAATTCCAAAAAAGTATTAAGGGGAGGAGCGGAGCTAGGATTGTAGGGAAAGGCAGGAAAAAAGAAAATATTTTTATCAAGAGTATCCAAATTCAAAAAATTTATATCATAAACTTCGCTCGGGAGCGAATTGGCTGGGAGGGAACGATTTGTCAAAAAGAAACAACAATTCCTATCCCTCTTTCCCGAATACATCAGATTCATTCAGCTATTTTTTACATTCCTATGTAGCATATATCTTCTAAACCCTAAATTTAGGAATGATGAATCCATCCTTATCCGCGTTGGATCCTACCTAAACAACCATGGACTAGTATTTTTTAAACACATAAGCGGGATACAGTAGAGCCTCCTTATATTAATCTTTCTGAGTATTCACAAAATTATGAATATATAAAGGTTATTAATATAAAGAGGTACACATAAAAACATAAAAAAAATTAAGTTCTATTGTAACGCTTTGGGCCCGTGAGTGTGCGGCCCAATTAACTAGTTAGGGTTTTTCCATTATATATATATAAAGGATATTATACTATGTAATGGAACAAATTACTATCTGTGGGATCTCTATCACTCTTTCTTCTACTCTATGTTTACCTGTATTTTCACTTAAACACGTTATCAGCACGAAAAGCTCTGTAATTTTTTTTTTTATTTTCAGTAAATAATGAACCATGTAAATCTATGTGTTCTTTACTTTCAATAATTAACCCAAAATTTTCTTTTCCGAAGATACCAAAAGATGTATCTTCATTTGCACCGACTAGGTTTACAGTCCCCTTTACTATTACACAGATACAATCCTTTCAGATATAATGTTTCATTTTCAGAAACATTTTGGTCTAAACGAGTTTCAGATGAAAGGGCAACAAATAACAACCTGTTTTGATTCTTTCTCCATCTTCAATACCTTATTCTATTCAACATAAACATCGTCTGTTATTAAAAGCTACAGAAAAAACTCGTAGTGTTTATGGAAATCATCGTCAACGTTTTGAATCTGTCTGTTATGGTATGTTATAAATACATGTCTTTTATGTGTGTAATACATTGAGTAATATCATTATAATAAGACTGTTCTTCATTCCATTCTAAACTTTATCATGGTATCAGACAGGTACCCGATCCAACCCTAAATTTTCTACAAAATTCATCAACAGAGTTGTGATTCTTTTTCACAATATCAATATCTCTCTAAAAGGTTTAATTTTACCTTTTTGTTTCAGTTTCATCAATTTGATTTCTTAGATCTTCTTCTGCTTGTTTTGGTTTTTCGTGATTCTTGATCTGGTTTTCATGTCAAAATACTTCTTTGAAGAATCTTGGTTCTTTGCTGCAAGAATCCCTCAACTCAGATAAGTCACACCTTTCTCTCTATGTTTCTTTGTTTCTCATTAGAACATTTTCTTACTCATCATCAAGAAATAATTAAACAATTTCTTTTGAATATACTCATCAAAATCAAAACCAGAATAGTTTTATCCTTGTTGCAGAAACCTACAAAAGTTCAACCAATTTTTGCATAGGATTAGTTATCCCTGGTTGTATATTTTTTAAGAAAGAACTTAATTAATTTGAGCTACTGATTAACAATGCAAGTATAGAACATCTTGTTGATGTTGTTATTACTTAGATTTTTGAAACCCTAAGGGATGTTATTGTTACTGAAGCTAATACTGAATTGGCTCAAGTAGAGTCTAAGAAGTTGATTTTCTAAGTATCTTAGTGAATTTAATGTGCAATATGATGGTTATGTTTTCAAGAGTAAAGTTGGTTCTACATATGTAAGTGCTGTTACTCAGATTAATGCAGAATCTATGTGTGATGATACTTCTGGTGCTTCTAGTTCTTTGAGTTATCACTACTTCATGTAACATTTTTCAGAAATACTACATCTTCTGCAATACCTTATACCATCTTCCATATCTTACAAAATCTTTATACCTCGAAACCTTTCAATACCTTAATATCTTTACAAAACTGGTTCTGAGATTTTCTTAGAAACTTGCTTCTAAACATCCTTTTCAACAACAACTAATCCTAATAGCTTTTTCAATACCCAGTTTAGTCAATTGTTGATCAATATCTTTAAGGATTTTGGTCCTAATTTTTTTTCTAAAAACCAGTTTCTAAATATCAAGTTGAGTCTCTTAACCAATAGAGAACACCAAAACAAATAGGAGCTACTATCTTTTCTCTTGTTTCTTCTAATTCTTTGCTTGGATGTTGCTACTGTACTTCTACACTGATTTTTGTTGTTGTTCAAGTACTTCAAGCCTTGTCAAATTTACATTCAACTATGACTATCTACTTCCTGAATTGAATGTTCTTTTACTGAATTCAATGTTCTGCTCTGCTGTGAATGGTGCTTGTGGTTCATTCTTCATTTTGCAGTCCATTGTTGCTAATAGTTTTTCCTCAACTATTTCTTCGACAAGTTCAGTGTGTTAGGACATGGGGATAAGTTCAGTTTTTTTTTGACAATTCTGGTTGCGGCAGTTTACTCTTTTCTGTTTTATTAGTTTCACTTCCCTCTCTGGTTGTGTTAGTTTGAGAGGGTGAATTGTTTGTTATTCTCTTTTGTTCTTTCAACAAACTGACTCTTTTAAGATGCTAGTTTAAAAGAGTGTAATGTTTTCTTTTATATCTTAAAACTTTCCAGTGTGCCTGGTATCGTTTGAACGGGGTGTATTAGGAATGTACTCAAGTCAGGTCAATATTGACGGAGTCACTACAAAAAAATGGGTTTAAGCGATTACTCGTTTTAAGTCGCTTAAAGCCCCTTATAAGTCGCTATAACCGTTATAGCGACTAAAATTGGCACTCGCTCCGTTGGTTGCCCAAAGCCATGTATGTCAAAGCCTTGAGCGACCATGAAATCGCTCTAGTAATAAACCAACTTACCTAAAGCGAGTACTTTTCTCATTGCCTAACATTTAGACCAACTAACATGGAGCAAGTAAAATTGTGATCGCTTAATATGAAGACCAACCAATGTAGCAAGTAAACTACCAATCGCTTCAGATATACCAATCATTCTAAAGCAATTAAAATACTTAGTTGATAGATACATGGAGCAACTAGATCTAATTTTGCTTGGTTAAGGTTTTAAGCGATCAAATTGTTTTGCTCGCTAAAAGCGATTTCTGATTTTGATTGGTCTGAAGTTGGTTGCTCAAGCTTTTGAGGTAGCAAAGTTTTTACTCAAGTTGATTGATTAAAGGTTTAAGCAACCAAATTATTTAAAATTCTGATTTTGATTGGTCTGAAGTTGATTGCTTAAGCTTTTAAGCTATCGGAAGTTTTTACTCAAGTTGATTGATTAAAAGTTTAAGCGACCAAATTATTTGAAATTATGATTTTAATCGACCTAAAGTTGATTGCTTAAATTTTTAAACTACCAAATTTCTTTGCTCGTTAAAAACAAATTGTCATTAGATAATCCCAAATTATAATTATAATTAACAATTAATATTAGACATTATCACTAATTAAGATTATACAATTAAAAATAAATAACAAAATTAAATTAAGATTAATACTAAAAACAATTATGAACAAAATTAAAATCATAATTGATTTAACTTTATTATTAATGAATTCAATTTACAGCATCATTTGGTTAAAAAAATTACAATCATTTACTCTCCAAATTATAATCATTGACTCAAAATTACGTAAGCTTTGGATGTATATTTCCGCATAATGTCAAATCGCCTTTGTAGTATTTCAGTAACGTATCCAAAGGAACTTCAGGAGAATGTGCTTCATCCTTAGAACCATCATGACTAGAACTGTGAGCGAAGATATGTGCTTCATCCTTAGAACCATCATGACTAGAACTGTGAGTGAAGGTCAAGTATGCATTTCATGCTGAACTCCCTGCACAACAAGTTTAGGTAAGTAAAAAACCACAATTCAAACTCAATCAGAATTACAAACCATAAACTCCCAATGTTTGCTAGAAAAATTATAAAATTTTAGATTTTACATACCCTCCTGCTTCATGACCGAATATTCGAGGAAATACGGGTGTCTGTCCCTGCAAATTTGCAAAAAAGAACCAATCTTTCAGCATCAATTACAGTAAAAACTAATTAATTCAAAGTAAATTAGTGTGTTAAAAATGGTACCTTGGCTTTCCAGAAGTAGACATCAGTGTGACAGAGTGAAGTGAATAGAATCTTGATACGAACTTCCATATCCTGCGGTGGTGCAACTTCAACTTCTTTGATCACTAGTGGTTTCCCTGCTTCCCATGCAACAACAGCTACAAAACCACAAACCAACATTCATACTCCATTCATCATCAAGTAATTAAAGAGCAATTACATTTTGCTAAAAATCAGCTCAAATCATGAAAAACAGAGTAGCCAGATTAAAATAGAGTTTACCTTTGCATTTGATGACCTCACCAGTTGTGTTTGACATATTGATATTAATTTCTTCTTTGTTTCTTGATTTGATTATACTTTTTTTTTATGATATATGGAAATGGAGATCAAGTCAGATGTTAAAAATTCTAAAGACCAGGATGACCAGGATCACTGAACCTTAGTGAAGGTTGGTACTATTACATTCTGCAGTGACATGTATTTTTCTCATAGCTATAAACTCTTAGCATCAAAATTTCAAAGTGGAAACCTCATATCAAATTTCGCTCTGTAACAGTTCATATTCTGTCATAGCACATTGATGTAATTTTAGAAGTGGTAAATAAAGAGTTCGTTACTCGAACTTGTAAAGGTAATGATTTTAGAAAATAATGGACTAAATCTAAACTAATAAAAATCAGGAAAATAAACTAGAGATGATTTTTATAAAATATGGAGAAAACCAGGAATCAGGAATCAGGTAAATCTAACAACCTATGTGATTAATCAGATAATTC
>JAJJMC010004880.1:0-11753 GCA_023531435.1 Papaver californicum
ATGCATCTGATTATGAAAACAATGATCAATGATGTCCGCCACTGTCCTGATATAGTACAATTTGCAAGGTCTAGGTTTATAAAGTACGGGATCCAGTTTGCTTGGATAAGGGTTGTCATATTGTTTTCGATACGATGAAATATATTATGTTTAATTGTAGGTATGAGAGAAAAAGATTGCTTCCATTGTGGACTGGTTGATGATGGGTTGGTTATTGTGTATTGAAAAATGGATTGTTGTCTAAGATATTTTTCTTAACAAGGACTGGCCCAGATGGAGTCAGGTTGCTTGTACATACTCCATACTCTTTTCATTAGCAAGTTCTTATTATGTTTGCTACTTTTCCTAACGCCTAACCCTTTTTCGGTTTTTGGTTTTGTTAATTTGTCCCAACCTAAGGGGGGAATCTTTCTAATTTTAGAGACATGCCCCCAGAATTTTTTTTTGGTGATACGATATATCTTTTATGCATATGGGTGGGGATATGTTTTGTTTACTTGAGGTGGTTAGAAGTAAGGGTGAGGGAGATGTTGATGACAACTAACCTCCTTATCTACTAGTTTCTCTAGCCTTGGATTATGTATAATTGTGGAATTTCTTTTTTTAATTATACTATAGGAATGAAGCAGCTATTTGAGTTTATTACTACTTTCTGTAGAAGCCTTATAAGTGATGAGGAGATCTTCTGCATACATCAGATATATCATTGGTAGAGCTTTGGGTGATATGATCTTTGGGTGATAAGCGTCTGTATTTCTAATTTCCCAAGTATGTCGATAGAATTTACGTATAGATAACAAAAACATAGGATGATTACGGGTCACGTTGTATTATACCCCTAGTCGTAGTGATTTACCCATATAACGTACCATTAATGTTGATCGAGTATGTGAATGTTGAGATGCAAAGCATGATGTATTCTACAAAAACGACCGGAAATCATATCTTGGTAGATGAAACCCCAGTCCAAGCTATCATAAGCCTCCTAAATATCCATTTTGAGGGTTATTTTTGGATTATTGGTGAGAATTGAAGATTTGATATAATGGAAAAACTCTCCAAAAATTGTTATGTTATCATGTATACATCTTTGAGGCACAAAAGCACTCTGATATGGGATTATCGAAAACGGAAGAAGTGTTCGAATGCGATTGACCAAAATTTTGATAATGATTTTATATGTGACATTGCAAAGGAATATAAATATGAATTGGATGGATTTTACGGATGATACACTTTTGGTATTAGCATAAGATTTGTGTGGTTCATGAGGAGGTACATATAAAGGAATTGAAAAAGCTACGAACCATAGCTATCAGTTATATATGGGTAGTTTCCTTTTAAAACTTTGAAAAACTTACCAGTATAGCCATCCAGACCTGGTGCACGTTCAAAACCAACTGAAAAGAGTGCTTGTTTGATTTCTCCTGGAGTTAGTTTCTCTGTAAGGATGGTATATTATCACGACGTTAATCTCGGAATGATGACTGCAAACAAGTCGTTATCTATCATTGTATATGGTGTCATATATTCCTTAGTGTAGTGGTCAATCATGATATGGACAACTACATCTTTATAAATGACCCAATTGGTTTTCTAATCCTGCAATTGTTGTATGTTTTTGCATCCACGGTGTATAGTTTCTTTTGTATGGAAAAAATTGGTGGTGTTGTCACCCGACTGCCACCACTTAATCCTGGATTTTTGCTTCTGACATTGAAGCAGGGTCGTGTGGTGAATTCTGAGTTGTTTTTACTAGAGTGGCCAATATGTCAAGTCATTTCCGTATCAGGTAGCATACTGGTTTTGGGCTAATTTTATCTGGGTCGTTGATTTCTTGATCATTCTAGGGAGGTGTCCAAAAGTTTCTTTGTTCTATTCAGTAAGAATTTGGCTAGTTATGATAAGTTTTAGTTGAAGATCCAATGAAGGCTCCATATCATGATGTTGGATCCAGGCAGATTCAAATACGTATTTGAGTTGTGGATGAGCAGGCCAAAGATATTCAAATTTGTAATTCTTGATTCCATACTAATCAATTTCCTTTGTTTGTAGCAAGATTGGGGTATAATCAGATGATATCCGTGGAAGATGAGTAACGCCTGCATGAGGACTTGCAGTTCGTCAGTTTTGTATGGGAATAACTCGGTCTAGTCGTTCAATAATGTTATCATGTCCTTTCTGATTATTTTTGCTAGTGAACGGATCACTTGAAATCCAAAATATGTGAGACCTATTTGATCCATCTGATTGAAAAAATGTTAACTCTGCCCATAAGTTAAATTTCGACCTTCCTTTTTTCTGGTTGATACATAACCTCATTGAAATCTTCTAACAGTACCCAAGGTGTGTTGACGTTGATTGTTCAGAAAGATTATTGGGAAATCATAGCAGAAGTCCTTTCATTGCATCCGGGTGTGGTGGGCCTTAAATGTTAGTGTATAACCAGGGATGTCCAAGGAATGGTTAAGTAAAAAGGTCATGGATATAGCTCTGTGATCATACTATGATTTGTATATTGAGGTTGTTTTTCCACATTAACCACAAGCCTCCTCGTCTTCCAAAATTAGGGAAATTATGATGGTTTTGGAACTGTAATGATTAAAGTTGTTCATGTGATTCTCATTAGCTAAGGTTTCAGAGAGGAATAGTTTGGTTGGATTTTGTAGTGATACCACTGATAAGTGCATAATTTACATATTTTAAGTATCATTTCCTTATACTTATTTGCTAGGTTTTGTGGAAAATACTGTGTATTATTATTAATTTTTTAGTTTATGTGTTTTATTAGGTTACATCTCTGAAAGAAGTAAAATTGAGCTCTACAAGGAAGAATTGCTAAAGACCCAGTAGAAATCAGTATATTCCAGGATTTCTACCCTCCATCTTGTATAGAATTAAGGCGAAGCCAACGTTAAAAGAATGAGGTCATTCCGAGTTCGTATGAAGAAGTTATGAGCAAAAATGTGAAACCAACTTGGATTTGTTATCTGTTGGGCCTTATTAGGCCTGCGCAGGAAGAGAAATAAGAGAAGCGTTTTAGGTTCGCCTTTGACGTGAGAATTAGGGGTTTTGTTGGGTTTTGAGGAGTTTAAGTCTCCTAATTGGATAAGGATCGAAAGGAGATTGAAGAGTTTAATGCGATTGGGTTTCCTAATTGGATAAGGATCAAGAGGAAGTAACCAAAGCCTATATAAAGGGGAGCCTAGATACAATTTTGTGGACAACTTCTCACAGATAGAATATTTTCTTAATCAATTTTAATGGCTTTTAAGAAAACCATGTGTAGCTGAATTTCTTTATTAGGGTGAAAGGATGAACTTGTAGAGATAGATTTTCTTGTGTTTCAAAACTAAGGTTTTCAACTATTAAATCTTAATGTTAATGTTTTGTCTCACTTTTAATGTTTTATCTTTCTCGATGATTTTTCATGTTGTATGCCATGTATAGTTCATTGTTTGATTAGTAGAAGAACTCGTTGACCCTTTCGCGATAATCGTTTTATGAATACTCTTTGACTATTTATGCCACGTATACTTAGTACTTCGAAATTCTACCTTAGGTTGAAAACAAACAATTCTTTTTGAAAATTATTTTCTTCGATTCTCAAACGAAATATCTACCGTGTATTAGTAGTTAGATTTGCTATTTTTCGCAAGTAAAATCGATATCCTTTGTGATGAACGCAAGTAAACCCTAATCTACAACGGATTCCCGAAACCTTAACGCTTTTCTATTATTGATTTCAATCATTATTAAATATTTTTAATTCAGTCATTAGTTTAATTCTTTACAAAAATCGGAAAAACATCTTTTGACCTGAAAGTTACTTGAATTAATTAGTATAAGTAATACACATTCCTCGTGGGAAACGAACTGTATTTGCTCTTATCAACATCTTTCGACACTGTGCGCTTGCGGTAAAACAAAGTCGGTTTTCTGACGCAACAATATATTTTTATTAATGTTCATACCTTCCTATATAAATTAGTCCCAAATTATCATAGATTGATTATACCTTTCTCACATATTAATCTTCTCTTGTATTTAGTTTTCATTCTTAATTTTGTTCAAGTTTTTTCCTTTTTTTTTTTTTTTTTTTTTATTTCTGTCCATTCGTTGGACTAGTAATGTTTCTTATAATATCCTTTTCATAAATCGTCTTAGAAATGGTTTTCTTCCCTGCAAGGCATTGGATCAACTGTATCTTTGGTAGTTTTCTCACCAGGATGAATAACATTTTTATTTCTTCGAAATGGTTTAAAGTTTAGATAACAACTAGTTGCTGATTTGATGTCAGTAATACTGCCAGATTCTTTTTTGCCTAATCAAAATTGAATTTCAGTATAATATATTTAGAGTTTCCAGGCAGGGTCCTAGAGTATTAGTGGGAGCGTTTTCATAATCCAAACAATCAATACCATTTCATTACCTGCAAACATATCCATCACTTCTGAAAAATTAAGATCACTTTACATAACCTTATTTATGAGAAATGGAGCTTGTTAATATCATAGCCAACAATAGAAATTTAAAAGAGCTCATTGCTATAATGAACCATTCCAATTCCAGATCACTAAGGTTTCAGTTTCATGAGAACCAAACTTGGGATTGACTTGTCTCAGCCTCTTAAGTTTGGTATTCATGCCCCAAACTATTGTTATAGAGTATTAATTGAATTATACGAGGATACAGTCATTGAAAAGGGGTGACATTGATCAATATTATTCTACTGTAATGAATACAAACATTTGAACATCTTGCATACTTCTCAACAGCTCCAACAACAACAACAATAGAAACATGATCGACATGAATGAACTCCAGTAGAAGATTTTGAGTTCTAATACCACAAATCTAGCTAAAGTAACTCTATAACGTTATGCATTTCCATAGGCCGGTGGATAACCCACCTTTATTATGCCTTAACTTTTCAGGCGTTGTATTAATCTAGTTGAGTTTGTATTTCCTATTGTATCTTCATTTCAGTTTTTTAGAAACCTTTGTAATATCATTACTAACACTATTAGCACTAATCCTTCAAGGAAAGAGCTTTGTTTCTACTTCAAGACTCAATATGAATCTATGGATCAAGCCCCTCAAGCAGTTTACTGCAGCATCAAGATATAAAATCCTGACCAGCAACTTCAATCAATTGCATCGAACACCTCTACCACCAACTGAGTTCCTATGGACACTGTCGTGTCCACCAAAAATACAACTTTTCTTGTGGGAAGCATTGACCGAAGGCCTTTCGACCTTTGACCTTCGACTCAACATTCGCCCTTGATGCCAGTCCGATCTGAAGACTGTTATTCTATTCCAATACCATATTACTGTAGTTTCATGGTTTACCAATATAATTGTAATTGATAAATCTTGGGGTATTATATACCGTTGTGTAATAGTCCTTAATTAGTTTAATAAAATACATGCTTTAAAAAAAAAAACTTCATCACAATAAAAAGGTTCGTCTCTTCCTCTTATTGCTATCCAGTAGCCACTATAATTATGACGAATCTAACTATGAGGAGAAACATGGTTTATATAAAGATGACAGTGATTGGGATCATGGTACTACGCTTTCTTCAGATCCTCTTTACTCCGAATTAACTATTTTGGATTATGAGTTTTTCAGATAGTAAAATACTGTGAAACATCACCAAGAACAAGTCTCAGCACCATCAAATTTAGAAACATGATCAAGTTTTATAAACTAGAATATAAAATTTTCAAGTTTAAATATCACAATTTAGCATTAAGAAACTAATATCCTCACGACATACTTATGGGTTGGTGGATACTCCACCTTTTTGAGTTGTTGTTTCTTAAGGTGCTCATTTAGTTTTAGTTATTTAATTGCTTCCTCGTCTAGTTTTTCAGTTTCTGTAACCGATTTCTATTCCTAGTGTAACATCTTTATTTCTAATCCCTTCGAAGTTATTTTACTTGTAATTTCTCAACTCCTAATCTCTTCGAAGTTATAATAGTTCGGAACCTTTTTACTGTATCATACTCTGAAAGTGCTATAATTATAAAGCACAACCAACTTCATCTAATGAAGTACACTTTGTAGGGCAATTCTATCACACCTTTGTAGCGTATTTTTCCTGCCTGTGCAGACCTTATTTAATACAAGTTTGCTTACTTTGGCTAGGACATTAATTGTTACTTCGACAAGGTCCTAGACTAGTGGTGATTCAGAGATTTGGGATCAAAAGACTGACCTCAAAACCAATTGCGAGAACGTGATTTCCTTGACCTTTTTATGCTACTACTGACCCTGATTTCTTTGCAACAAATAGCTGCTTACAACTGCCTGCTTACTTAACGACTTACTGCTTTCAATTATCCTGTACTTCATCTACTAAGACAATGATTCTTGGTTATATTATCCTAGATACCAACTCCACCAGTTTTTGTGATATCACACCTTGATAATTACCTTGAGATTTACCTCCACATCTGAAGCTTAATTTCAACTTAAGCACACTTGACTATTACTTCTTCTGCACTATCTTTGCACCCAAACTAACTTCTTCTATTTTAGATACAATTTAATAACTACTTCCTCACTATTTATAACTATATGCACATTTATTAGGACTAACTAACATCCAGTTTCATTTTGAAACAAACGTACCTCCCTCTTAACTGATTTAGATACAAACACTTAATTGCTTTAATACTTCGTTACTTATTCACGTCATTATTCCTTGTATTTATTTATTCAATTTTACTTCTAAAGTCGGTAGTCTTTATTCAATAGTCTATGATCAGTGTTTTATGCCTCTCTCGAACCTTTTTTAATTCTGAAGAACATACTAGCTAAAGACTTGAATCACTAATTTTGCTACTTCCGACTATGAATCATAACTTGCTTCCCAACTGACTACTTTATTTTCATACTATATGCTTCAAATCTTAATTGGTGCCCACTAACTGCTTATGTGTTTCTTTATTGCAATTACAATAAGTACTTCATCAATACTTCTATAATTCCTTTACTCTCACTCCTATTCTTCCTGTAATGTCTGATAATTGTACCAATTCCTGCGGCAAACATGATTATAATGGTATGGAACTGTCAGGGAATTAACCAACCAAAAAAAATCCAACACCTAAGGGGTGTGGTTGATCGTTTCTAAAAAGTGGTAAAAATAGTTCGTTCGCTGAGACTTGTGAAGATTCGTTTTAGACCTAATTTTGATTCAAACTAGAAATAAGTAAAAGATTTTAATAATATTGAGAAGAACTGGAACTCAAGATTCCTCCAAAACCACTTCTGAATGATTTCTACAATGATTCTTTAACAATTATAGCTCTTTTATTGACCATGTTTCTTTGCCAAAAGTAGATTTCTAAAACATTAATTGTAAATCACAAGCATGGCGCATCAAAAGCTCTTAAGTCCCAGCACACACCATCAAATAAAATCACAAATAATCAAGAAAAATCAATGCAAAAGTCATTAAGAATCAAAAATAGTTATCATTTATTCATGAAATATGGCTTCCTCCATTGTCCCAGTGGTTGGGTTTAGCTAGACATAACTTTCTTAAAAGCCATTAAAATATTTAAAAAAATCATAAAATGTTTTTGAAAAGCAAAACTAAACCCTAGTTTTCTATCTATGAGAAGTTGTGTAGAAAATTGTATCTATGCTCCCCTTTATATAGGCTTTGGTAACCTCCTCTTGATCCTTATCCAATTAGGAAACCTAATCTCATTAAACTCTTCCACCTCCTTTTGATCCTTATCCAATTAGGAGACTTAACCTCCTCAAAAACCAACAAAAACCCTAATTTTTCACGTCAAAGGCGAGCCCAAAACTCTTATCTTATTTCTTTCCCCGCACAGGCCCAATAAGGCCCAACAGATAACAAATCCAAGTTGGTTTCACGGTTTTACTCATAACTTCTTCATACGAACTCGGAATGACCTCATTGTTTTTGCGCTGGTTTCGCCTTTAAATTATCTACTAGATGGAGGGTAGAAATCCTGGAATATACTGAGTTCTACTGGGTCTTTAGCAATTCATCTTTGTTGGGCAAATGTGCAAATCTGCCGCCTAATAGATGATGTTTGTTACCTAGGGAAAAACTTCTGGAAAAAAGCAGATGTAAGTTGTTCATATGTTTCAATGGAATCATAAGTCAAACTATATAGCCAAGATTTGACTTTGTCTCTTAGTGAAAAAGGAAACAATCTAAGTTTCAATGTTTCATCATCGAGGTCCTTAATCCTGATGATACTACATATTTCCTCAAAATCCCTAACATGGAAATATGGGTTTTCATTTTCTTTCCCTAAGAATATTGGGAGCATTTGTATGGTCGCGGGTTTTATCTCATAGTTTTCTTCAGTTTCAGCTAACTTGATACATGATGGACGAGAAGTCCCAGTCGGGTTCAACAAAGCTTTTAAAGTTGTCATTGTTTGCGCTATCAAATGACTAAGATTAACTTCTTCACACAGTTTCAAGTTCTCAAAATTGAAATTTTCAAGAACATGGCCCTAAAAAAAAGAGTCTACGAGGTCCTCGTTTCCAGGGACAAAAATACTAGGTTTGTCACTAATCAAACGACCTAGAATGGCTCTTTTCCAAGCTCGCTCAGTGATGATTTCGAGCGGTCTTGGCATACACTAAAAAAAAAAAATCATAATTGGAAGGGAATTCTAAAAAATCACAAGCAAGGCAGACTCAACCAAATCAAACCTATTGAATCTATTAAACAAAAAGTATGATGGCTCCACTTAGATTGTTTCTAGACCGACTTTTATTCTTTCAGAAGACAACTAGTTAAAGTTTTAGCAAACTTCCTAGAACGATCCGAATTAGATTAAGTCTAATAGAAACATGATAAGCTCTAAGGAGCTTTGATAACTCTGTCTCTTTGGCAACGTTTCCTTTGGTTACAAGGCGGCTCGAATCTACTTAAAATAATCTTCCTGAACTTTGAGTTAGGTTATCAGAGTAACCAATACAGTCCTTTTGAATGACTTTCCTATAAGCTCGTTACCCTATCGGTCTCTTTATAGTCAAAATTTTAAGCTTAGGTTCACGTTTGGTAACGTGTTTCTAAAGCGGGCAAGAAGGAAACAGTGATGAAATCCGAGTCCTTGTATGGCCAGTTCTTGCCCTTTACTAGAAAAGTAAATCCGTATTCAGGTCCTCAGCATATATGCACACGAAGGAGTCCATAAAACCCACTGACAGGGGATTCGTGGGTGGTGAGAGTCCTACCTCCCGTTCCAGACGGGCGATGAACCGTTGAAGTCGACTCAGGACATCGACTCCTATGTCAGTGTACGAACCTGAGGGGCTGAGACAATATCGTAATTGTCGTCCTTCCCTGTTGCAGTTTATATTTAATTACCCTTCCGTAGGGTTTTAAAAAAATAATAAAGTCCAAAGAAAGAGTCCAAAAATAAAAGAAAAATTACAAAAATAATAAAAGATTTCCTAATACAATTTTCTAAAAACAAAACCCAAAAAAATTAACTAAAGAACAAAAATTCTTGTCTTCTTTTTCCGTTCTTTTCGATTTATCTTTGACTCCAAGTCTTTAATCAATCAATATAATCTTTTGCTCCAATTTCTTTTTGATCCAAAACCTGTAATACAAAGAAAAATACTCAAAAACATAAAATAGAACAAATAAAAATTAAAATCTAATTAAACTAACTAAACTAAAAAAAAACTAAAAACAAATCTAAAAACAAGTCCCAAAATTGTATCTAGGCTCCCCTTTATATAGGCTTTGGTTACTTCCTCTTGATCCTTCTCCAATTAGGAAACCTAATCTCATTAAACTCTTCCACCTTATTTTGATCCTTATCCAATTAGGAGACTTAACCTCCTCAAAAACCAACAAAACCCCTAATTCTCACGTCAAAGACGAGCCCAAAACGCTTCTCTTATATCTCTTCCCGCGTAGGCCCAATAAGGCCCAACATATAACAAATCCAAGTTGGTTTCACGGTTTTGCTCATAACTTCTTCATACGAACTCGGAATGACTTCATTCTTTTAGCGTTGGCTTCGCCTTTCAATTCTATACAAGATGGCGGGTAGAAATCCTGGAATAGACTGATTTCCACTGGGTCTTTAGCAATTCTTCCTTGTAGAGCTCAATTTCACTTCTTTCAGAGATGTAACCTAATAAAACACATACACTACAAAATCAATAATAATAATAATACACAGTAATTCACACAAAATCTAGCAAATAAGTATAAGGAAATGATACTTAAAATATGTAAATTATGCACTTATCAGTGGTATCACTACGAAATCCAACCAAACTATTCCTCTCTGAAACCTTAGCTAATGAGAATCACATGAATAGCTTCAATCATTACAGTTCCAAAACCATCATAATTTCCCTAATTTTGGAAGATGAGGAGGCTTGTGGTTAATGTGGAAAAACAACCTCAATAGACAAATCATAGTATGATCGCAGAGCTATATCCATGACCTTTTTACTTAACCATTCCTTGGACATCCCTGGTTATACACTAACATTTAAGGCCCACCACACCCGGATGCAATGAAGGACTTCTACTATCATTATCAAAATTTTGGTCAATCGCGTTCGAACACTTCTTCCGTTTTCGATAATCCCATATCAGAGTGCTTTTGTGCCTCAAAGATGTATACATGATAACATAACAATTTTTGGAGAGTTTTTCCATTATATCAAATCTTCAATTTTCACCAATAATCCAAAAATAGCCCTCAAAATGGATATTCAGGAGGCTTATGATAGCTTGGACTAGGGTTTCATCAATTTTTTTTTTTACCAAGATAGGATTTCCGGTCGTTTTTGTAGAATACATCATGCTTTGCATCTTAACATTCACATACTCGATCAACATTAATGGTAGGTTACATGGGTATATCACTCCGAATAGGGGTATAAGACAACGTGACCCATAATCATCCTATGTTTTTATTATCTATGCATAAATTCTATCGACATATTTGGGAAATTAGAAATACAGAAGCTTATAACCCAAAGATCATATCACCTAAAGCTCTACCAATGATATATCTGATGTATGCAGAAGATCTCCTCATCACTTATAAGGCTTCTGCAGAAAGTAGTAATAAACTCAAACAGCTGCTTCATTCCTATAGTATAATTAATAAAATAAAATCCACAATTATACATAATCCAAGGCTAGAGAAACTAGTAGATAAGGAGGATAGTTGTCATCAACATCTCCCTCACCCTTACTTCTAACCACCTCAAGTAAACACAACTTGTCCCCACCCATGTGCATAAAAAATATATCGTATCACCAAAAACTTTTTCTGGGGGAATGTCTCTACAATTAGAAAAATTCCCCCCTTAGGTTGGGACAAATTAACAAAACCAAAAACCAAAAAAGGTTAGGCGTTAGGAAAAGTAGCGAAAATAATAAGAACTTGCTAATGAAAAGATTATGGAGTATGCACGAGCAACCTGACTCCATCTGGGCAAGTCCTTCTTAAGAAAAATATCTTGGACAACAATCTATTTTTCAAGACACAGTAGCCAACCCATCATCAACCAGTCCACAGTGGAAGCAATTGATTTCTCTCATACCTACAATTAAACATAGTATCTTTCATCGTATCGAAAATAGTATGACAACCCTTATCCAAGCAAACTGGATCCCGTACTTTATAAACCTAGACCTTGCAAATTGTACCGTATCCGGACAGTGGCGGACATCATTGATCATTGTTTTCATAATCAGATGCAT
>JAJJMC010004883.1:0-21688 GCA_023531435.1 Papaver californicum
AAACATTATGGACAAACCTCTTTTGCTTCCATACATAATACTCCCTCTGTTTCTAGAAAAGTGTTACTATCACTTTTTCATTTTACCCTAAAAATATGCCAAATTTAAAAAGTGATAGTAACACTTTTCTAGAAACGGAGGGAGTATTTTTTTTTTCCTTTGTTTTTAGAATACGTATTGATGGTGTTGATTTATGCTTTGGGTAGGTTGTGTTTAGAAAAAATGATATAGTTTTATGTGGTTTTATTGAAAAATATATAGCCGTTTTTATATAGCATTACACCGTTGGAAATTGTTTAAAATTTATATTTGTTGGTAACTTTTAAAAATATATCCGTTCACATAGAAATATGTGGTTTTAACGGACAAAATATAGTTGTCATGTAACCGTTTACATAGCCGTTGGACGTATGTTCAAAAAAATATAGTTGTTGGTACCCAACGGTTCTATATATACCCACCCATCCCAATTTCAAAACCACACCTTCTACACCAATAATATCCTATTCAAACTTTCTGAAAAAAATACTTAACATTTTATTAATCCTGCAGAGTTTATTGTAGAGGAAGATTTATCTTGTCGAAACTTGGTAGTATACTATCTTTCTAGGGGTCAATAATGACTACAAAATGGTTCAAAATACCTTGCGATCCTTCTTTCTTCTTGCTTCTTTTTTAGCAGCTTTGGTCCCTAAGGCCTCGCCAGATATTTGTAGTTCCAACAAATCTCTCCATTAGGTAGTACTTATGTCCCATCTAGGGATGGTGTAAAGTCTTTAATCTTGGAAAATATAATACTATTTTGCTCGACAGTGAGTTGATAATCGAACCCAGGAAAATTTTCTCTTAGAATTCCATAACAAGCATCATACTTGAATGGTTGCCCTGTACCCTTTTGAAATTGCTCTCGACCTTCTCGAGTCCGAAAGATTGTAGTAAAAATAATAAGTTAATTACTATTATCACCAATCATGAAAACTTACCAAATCTTCGTGTGAAGCATCACTTTTACATTACTGATATATAACTTTAAGAATTGATAGTATTTTCTCACAGATTTTTTTATTGGTTTTGTAAAATTGCTCTCTGTATAGCAGCAGGAGTGATAGGGTTGTGATAGTGGTAAGAAAAGTTCGTCCAAGACTTGTGAAGATTTGGATTTAAACCTAATTTCTAAGATTAAAAATAGAAAAACTCAAATAAAATTGATATCAAGGTTGAGAGAAAACTGAGGATAAGATTCCACTATTTTCAAAAAAAATAAAGTGATTTAATTCAATAATTATATTTATGCAATTCATACGTTCAATTTGATTCTAAAATATTACAACAAGTAGATTTTCAAAATAACAATTGTATATCGAAAGCATGGAACATCAAAAACCCTAGGCCAAGCATGTACCATAAAAAAATCACAATTGTTTAATAAAAAATCATTAATCCATTTTTATCCAAGGAAAATAATCATAAATTAATTGCATAAATTAATTAAATAATATTACCACATAATTATTGGAAAAATAGCTTCCTTCGTCGCCTCATCAATGGGGTTTAGCTCCTCATGTTGGAAACACACCCAAAATTTGTATTCATTGCTCAAAAAGGAGTTTACAAGAAGAAAGATATTTGACACATAGAATTGAGACGTTTATAAACATTACAGATGATATTTTCTCTGTCGCTAAATGGAACAGAAAAGACCACGGAACCATTTACGACGTTGTTCTTAGCTTTTACGACGAAGTTCTTCGTTTTTCTTTTTATGACAAAGTTCTTCTTTTTTTTCTCTACCAGCAGCAGAAAAGAATGTCTGCAACTTGATTTTTCTCTCTTTTCTCACTCCCTGTTCTACCCCAAACTCTCTATAGCCATTCTGAGACTCCCCAACATCCTTTTTATACCCAACATAATCATCAAATCTTCAAAATATCTTGTAATAAATCCATTATTCTTCTCGGGAATACACGGGTATTATTTTCCTTTTTTAACTCCTCACGCGTCTCCTAGCAGTCCAACTTCATTCAAAACGTGGAGTTCACGTTCTATTAGAGAAATACTTGGTTTATCCCCACGCAGACCTTCCAAAGATATAACCAGAAAATCAAAAATAAAACCCGAGAATTATCTTCTTTCCTGTTTTAAAACAAACACCAAATATAACCGAATCTCCTTTCTCAAATCACGTGGACGACATGTGTACATGGTAAGCAAAAACTTCTTGTCCAAATCCCTTAAAAATCTCCACAAATTTATTCCCACAATCTCACGCTGATGTGAGTATAATTTTCCCACCAAAAAATTCTTTTCAAAACGTGAAGAAGAGGCGCCCCCTATTCAGAGTGGGGGTGCCATTAGCCACTAGGGTGCCCTTATCACTTTGCATATGTGCCTTTAGTAATTTTTCCCAGGAGTGCAAACATGAATTTTCAAGCAAATTTTTCTAAAAATATTTATTTCCCAAAAACACATACACACACATAAAGTAACACAATTAGTATAAAAATGAACACTATTAATATAAAGAATTAAGACAAATCAGACACAAAAAAATGTGTCTATCAACGAATATAGAAGTACATACACATGTTTATGCGTACATTCCTAGATTTATACCAAAATACAAAATATTGTATCTCTACTTATATATTCCGCAAGCGAATTAAGAATACAGTTTCTCTAAAACAACTAAGGCATTCTAAACTGATATGGTTTCTCTTAGAACTGTGTCATTTTTTTTAGCACTGGCCTAATGCCAGCAATAGACCTATATGATTATTTAATAATCCTTCTTGCTTAGGAACCTCCTTATAATTTTGGCCTCAAACACTTCCAGAATTATGCCATGTCGCTTCTAAGTTGACTTCTGGCTATTAAAACATCCATGTTACTCTTAAGTCAATACATGACCATTAAACTTACCAAACTTGACACTAATCAGTCTGATTATCAATTCTATGAGTTGTGCAACTTTCCTCACTTACTTAGCAAGTCATTCACTTGACTTAACCTAATAAAAACAGTAGTGGCTCACGACTCCACTACCATTCTACGAGATATCAAATACAATACATGGGAGGATTCTCATTGGGGTATTGGTATGGCGGTCTACGGAAAACAAGAAGGTAACAAGTAATTGGACAATTACAAGACAGTTGAGAGCACGAGGTGTAGTGGTCATACAAGTCCTCCCTATTTTTCGAACATGACTCCACTACAATCCTTACTTCTCCACTTATTTTGTAACTTTCTCCACTTACGAGAAATCAGTGTGTCTCCTCAGAAATATAAATAGATGGCTTCAACTATATGAAAGAGGAACAAGAGATAAAATATATAAAATTAATCATTTATACCAAAGATAATCCATTCATATCTACAAACTAAGATTTCTCAACCTTATTTGCTTCCCTCCCCTAAGACCTACTCAATCTTCTCCACATTTGTGATCGAAGTAGGACATGAACGACCATATTTGGGTTTAGGCTCGTCCTCTTCGAGCTTAATCTCTCGAAACTAACAGAAAGTACCACTTTGAAGTATATTTTTTTTCACCCTAAAACAATTGGCGACCACAGAAGAAGAAAGCCTCTCGATTACAAAAGCCAATTTTCAGTTATTCAAAATGGTGGATCTTAGGTCTCGAGAGGTTACAACTCCCATTCCCGGTTTTGCTTGTGCTGGTGGTGGTGATTTTGAAAACACCCCTGTCACTACTGACCCTCCTTGTACTAATAATAATATCGATGCTATTACCACGCCTTATCCTGGTAACAAGACTGTTGAAAGCACCGTGAATACCCAAACTGCACTCAGCATCGCTGATATGATGCAGAAACAAGAGATTCTTTCTAGAACAAAAATAGACATGGTTACCACTCAGAAAGAGGTACTCGCCTGTCTCGAGACCCTAGCAGAGCAAACTAGGATCAATCTCCTAACGTCCACTGATGCTGAGACGTCAAAGACTCGAAAAGACAAATAAGTTCATATCATTGTTGATAGTCCAGCACAGGAGAACCAACAATCAAACTTCGTAACCCGCGAAGATCTGGAGAAACTTCTACAGAAATCATAGAAAAGAAGATTCATCCTCGCTTCATCAGCATCAGCCTCTTTACCCGCCTGAGATTTAAAGGATCCCTCTACCAGGAGGTTACTCATCTCTAACTTTTTCGTTGTACGATAGAAATGGAAACGCTAGTGAACACGTCTCTCGATTCCTAGATCACTCGGGGGACATGAATATAATGATGTGCTAAGTCTCAAAAAAATTTCAAAGTCCCTTACTGGAAGAGCCTACACATGGTACAACAATATTGCCTCCCAACAAAATCTCTGGCTGGGAAGATATGGTCAACGCTTTCTATAAGAAGTACTTCTTTATCTCCGAGCAAATCACCCTATCAGTTCTGGGAAGCATGTTCCAGAGGAATAATGAGCATCCCAATGAATATGTGAAGAGATTCATAATTCAAGCGCTAGACTGTCACGATCTGAATATGACAGAGCATCAATTAGTATAACTCTGTATTAATAGTATGATCCCTGTCTATCGTGCTCTTTTAGAAAATTTATGTTTCCATACTTTCTTTGAATTGCACAAAGCCACAAAGTGGTCAGCCACAACTGCTCCTGCCCTGCTGGAGAGAACCAGACCAGCAAGAGAAGAAAGTCATGGAGACACTCGTGGGAGTCAACGACTGATCAACAAGCAGTATATCGTTCAACCATCAATAAGCATTGTCAGTAATGAAGGGACCAAAAGAAAAGCTACATCTCAACAAGATCTCTATACCAAGCGCCTCCCTTCCAATCCATCCCCGAACCAGCAAGTAACTCGATCCCAAAGCGCTCCTAAGGGGCTACGACAGTAGCAACAGTTACAACAACCACAAGAGAATGATATAAAACCTGATATAGCATGTCCTGATTTTTCGAATCTCATGGAAGAAGTCCTTGAACTAATGGAGGCATGGGTACAAGAGGGGATAGTCAAGTTACCACTTGTGCGACACCCACCTACTCCTGAGGAAATGTCAGACCCGAAATATTATCGTTTCTATCGGTTCGTCAATCACCCCACCAGCGAGTGCAACAGTTTGAGACGTATCTTCAAAGAGAAAATAGATTCAAGGGAGTTGCAATTGGGGAATGAGGGTATTCACAAAAATACCCTTCATGTTAGAAGCTTCACCATCTCTTGACAGCCAGTCAACCGAACAGTTCAGTCATTAATGGAGCGCATGTGTGAGCTCCTCCACTTTTCAAATGATCAACATAAAGATATTTTTACTTCTTTTAATCAAGTGGTATCTGAAAAGCACCTACCATATTTTTCCGAAGAAACTTATACTCAAGAAAAGCTCCCTTTGGAGGACATGGTAGATAAGAACGATGAAGGGAGCATCCAGGGACTTTTCATTACTGCACGCCTCAGAGATGTTAAGTTTAAAAAGACATTAGTTTATGATGGCATAGATGTCAATTTTATCAGCGTTACAACTATCAAAGCGGAAAGAGTAACTCGACAAGAAGATACACACTCACCGAAAACAGTCAGAGACCCTGAAGGGATAACCAAAGATGTTTATGGGCACATTACTCTCACAGTAGCGGCATGAGCCACTCAAACGAATACCAAATTTTATATCATCAAGGGGAATCTCAACTATGATATGATTCTAGGATGTTCCTGGCTCCGACAATCAGCGTCTATCATAAGAGCTCGTCCAGAAGCTCCACCTCGAGTTAAGCGCCCTCTTCTTGGAGACAAATGCAGTATTGATAAGCACTTGCCCCTATACCTGGAAGAATATTAACTTCTCAATGCCATGACAGGGAATCAAGCATCAACTGACAGTGTATCATCTTACATCAGCATGAACATAGAAGTATATACGCATATTTCTAGCTTTATAACAAAATACAAAATACTGTATCTCTACTTATATATTCCGAAAGCGAATTAAGAATACAATTTCTCTAAAACAACTACAGACATTTTAAACTGATCCTGTAAGATCTCTAATATCCATAATATTTATGCCATATCGAATCAGTCTCAAGTCGCATAAATTCCACGGCTGAACTCCTTGAACTCGTTTTAAATACGCATCGATGTTCCAATAATATCTATCAAATACGGGAATAGCTAATGCTTAATCCTTAAAGATGCATTTTAGCTTAATACCTTGTTCACAAAGAACACATCACAAATTCCTTCCATGAGCTTAAAATATACCAGTTTAGCATTTGCTCAAGGACAAGCCACAAATTATGCGTCGTTCCTCTTGGACGCGCCACAAGCAAAGAACAATGACTCCAAAGTCGCAGTGTGCCTCTGAGCTAGGCTAACCCTAACTTTTTTCTGCACTAATCATCATACTAACTAGCCTCGCTAATGCAGCGTCCTAGAAACGTGTCATACTCTTGATGGCTAAAACCAGCACTATCATTTTTGCTAGCAGCATCCTAGGGACGCATTACCTTTTTTGCGCTAAGGAGCTAACTAGCTCTCTATCCCCTCCTTAGCGACGTTTTAGCTTTCGCTCCTAAGAGGCTAGCATATTAACCTTTTCCTTAAGAAGCTAGCGCATTAGCATTGTGCCTAAAAAGCTAGCGTATTAGCTTTTGGCCTAAAAGGCTAGCGCATTAGCCTTTGCGCTAAAAAGTTAGCATATTAACTATCCGCCTAAAAAGCTAACGTATTAGCCTTTGACATAAAAGTTAGCGTATTAGCCTTTGAACTAAGAAGCTAACGCATTAACATTTACGTTGAGAAACTAGCACTAGCTTGCTAGCTTCCCTTGGCATGAAATTAGCATTTGCGCTAAAGAGCTAGCGCTAGCCCTGCAGTGGTTTCTCTTAGAACCGTGTCATTCTTTTTTAGTACTGGCTTAATGCCAGAACTAGACCTATATGGTTTTAAATAATCTTTCTTGCATAGGAACCTCCTTATAATTTTGGCCTCAAACACTTCCAGAATTATGTCATGTCGCTTCTAAGATGACTTCTTGCTATTAAATCATCCATGTTACTCTTAAGTTAATACATGACCATTAAACTTACCATACTTGACACTAATCAGTCTGATTATCAATTCAGTGAGTTGTGCAACTTTCCTCACTTACTTAGCAAGTCATTGACTTGACTTAACCTAATCAAAACAGTAGTGGCTCACGACTCCACTACCGTTCTACGAGATATCAAATACAACATATGGGGGGATTCTAATTGGAGTATTGGTCTGGCGGTCTACGAAAATCGTGTGTTGTGGAAACACATCCACGAACAAGAAGGTAACAAGTAGTGGGATAGTTACATGACAATTGAGAGCACAATGAATAGTGGTCATACAAGTCCTCCCTATTTTTCGGACATGACTCCACTACAATCTCCACAATCGTTACTCCTCCACTTATTTTGTAACTTCCACCACTTACGAGAAATCAGTGCGTTTCCTCAGAAATATAAATAGATGGTTTCATCTATTCGAAAGAAGAACAAGAGACAACTAAGAGACAAAATATACAGAATTAACGATCTATCCCAAAGATAATTCATTCTTCTATACACATTATAACTAATCATCACACTGAGATTTCTCAACCTTCTTTGCTTCCCTCCCCTAAGACCTACTCAATCTTCTCCACCTTTGATCTAAGCAGGACGTGAATGGTCATTTCTTGGTTTAGGCTCGTCCTGGTCGAGCTTGATCTCTCGAACCTACCTGGATGTACCACTTTACAGTACATTTTCTTTCACCCTAAAACAAATTCATACTAATATACAATACTCATTATTCTTTATTTCATCAATAAAGAAGATATCATGATTCCCTAATTTCATGATTTCATAAAATATTAATTGAAGACATAAATTTATAAAGCAATCACCAGTGAATTCTTATTTTCATTATAGTGTGTTAATTTGGAAAGCAAAGAAGACGGTGTTGTTGTTGTGGTATGTTGAAGGATAAAAAGAGAAGCCACGGTGGTTGCGGATGGAAAAGATTAAGATGAAGTTGAAAAAAAGGCAAAGTTAGTAATTAAATTAAAACTTAAATTTAAGTCGGTCATTTTCATATTTAACTAGTTTTTATAAAGGTTAACAAGGTCAACTAAGATTTTGGGACCAAACTCTAATATTAAATTTTTTTAGGATTCAAACGCAACACTGTCACAAAATTAGAACCTAATATTTACATATTCCTTCTTTTAATTCTTACACCATGTAAGATTTTGAAAATGTATTGATAAGAATGAAAGAAAAATAATATAAAGACATATTCATGTTATAAAAAAAAACACAACAGGCATCAACAAACAACGTGAGCATAATGTTACGGTTTCTCTAACTAACAAATTTGAAAATGCCTTTTATCCTCGCATTTCCCCCAAACGAGCTTCAATATTAGAGTTTGGATTCCAAAACCGTTTTGAACGTTGCCAAATAATTTTAATTTTAATTAATGTATATTTAATTAATGGCGGCAACTATAGTTAACATATGAACCGCACGTGAATAAAGTTTAAGTTATTCAATTCATACCACATATAATACTTATTCATTCTTTATTTCAACAGTAAAGAAGATATCATGATTCCCTAAAATATTATTTGAAAACATAAATTTATAAAGTAATCACCAGTAAATTCTTATTTTCATTACAGTGTGTTAATTTGAAAACAAGGAAGATGATGATGCTGTTGTGGTACGTTGAAGGAAACAAAAGAGAAGCGGCGGTGGCTGCGGATAGAGAAGATGAAGATGAAGTTGAAAAAATGGCAAAGTTAGTAATTATATTGAAACTTAAATTTAAGTCGATTGTTTCTATATTCAACTAGTTTTTATAATGGTCGATATAGTTAACTAGGGTTTTGGGATCCAAACTCTAATATTGAATTTTTTTAGGATCCAAAGACAATACTGATCACAAAGTTAGGACCAAAAATCAAAATATTACTTTTTTTGGCTCTTGCATGTAAGATTTTGAAAATGTATTGATAAGAATGAAAAAAAAATATTGTAAAGACATATTCATGTTATAAAAAGAAACACAACGGGCTTCAACAAACAACATAATAGAGTTGAGCATAATGTTAGAGTTTCTTTAACCAATCCGAAAATGCTTCATACCCCCAACCCCCGTAACGTGTCGCTCCTTCATTAGACTATGGCATTCAATCCATGATCCACCGTAGGCATTGAAGGGTTTATCATTCTAACATTTAGAGTTGATTTGTGCCGCATAGAGGGATATGTATTATTTATATCGTAAAGGTATTGATCCATGATGAGTTAGCTGGACCCCTAAGGGTTCATAATTTCCGGACGAAAAGTTTAGATTGGTACTACGTTAGGGTTTAGATTGGTACCATGTTACGGGAGAAAAAAGCGGGGGTATGTAGCAGCGACGTCGTTAACCAGGCAGGCACAATCCAGCTGACACTAATGACATGGCTTGATTATATTCGATGGGAAGGAAAGCGTATTGTGATCGACTCATCCGTCCTAACAGTTAAAAGTAGGGTTGTACATGGTAACGGTTTTCCACGGAAACCGAACCGAACCGAACCGTTTGTTAATGGAACGGTTTTCGAAAAAAAAATCTAGAAACCGGTAGTCACGGTTTTGGTTTGGCCAAAAACCGAACCGTTATGCCATGGAAAACCGAGTAATTAGGACCGTTGATATAGATTTTGATGGATTTAATCTACACCCTACATTACCCTTCATATATAACCTTTCTTCTCTAACCTAATTCATTTCGCTTCCCATTTTATCAAAAGAACCCTAGCCTCCTCCGCTTCCACACCACGCTCCACCTCCAGCACCAGTTTGTAGCTTCTCCAGCAGTTTGTAGCTTCTCCACCTCTAATCGAATCGAATCAACTTATTTTTCCCCTTCTCCTCCTTCTTCTTCAACCACCATAGCTGCTTCTTCCTCCTTTGGGCTTTGGCTGTTTCCACTTTCCACTGCAGCAGGTAATAATTAATCTTGCCTTTAGTTTTTTTGAATGAATATTCTACAAGATTTCTTTACAAACTTTTTGTGATATGGGTTTGTTTTGCATGTCTTAGATTTCTAGTATCAACTTCATCTCTGGGATTTAATTTTGAAATTAGGGTTTTATAAATCAATAAAATTTGGGGATTTTTCAAATAAGGGTTAGTTAGGTTTATTTAGATACTACTATGAACTGGGTTAAGGTTAATTTCGATTAATGTTATTGATATACATTGTTTTGGATGTGGGTATTAGTTTTGTAGCTGACTCCTAACATAAGGTTACAAATTTACAATGTTTTGATGATTTTAAGGCATTAGTATTTCTGCTATTTTGTGAGAGCAATTTTGAAAAGAACCTTGACTTTTTATTTTTTCCCTTAAGCGACAATGGGTCAGGGAAGAGGATTTGGCTAAGGATTTGAAGCTGCATACAAAACAACTAAGCCGGACTTTACGTTTTTTTGAGGAAGAGAAGCTAGTCACAAGGGATCATCGAAAAGAGGTTAGATTCTTAAGAGAGATGAAGAGTAGACAATTTTCATTTACCCAGCAGATAAAAGCAATTATCCTAATTGCTAACTTCAATTCGTTTATTTTTGTGTACACTATGATGTCCTGCACAGACGACAAAAGGTGCACAGAGATTTAGTGCTCCAATAGCCAACACCACTGATGGTCATGGGAAAGAGGGAGAGGAAAAGATAAAGCTGCATACCCATTAGAAGCTGGACCTGTAAGCATGACTTTCACAATACCGATGTATAATGCTTCAAAGCTTCTGGTGAGGTGGTATGTTCATAGAGTGTGTATAAAAAATAGATTGAAATTAAGATATGTTTGTTGAGTTCTTAGTTGTTTACTGGTTTTCTCAATTACTCCAAGCATATTATATTTTCGCTTAGTATTACGATCAATATTGTTTACGACAATTAAGGAATGATCACATCTTAGTATGGCTTAAATTGATATCAAATTATGTTTATTACGCTCTTAATTGCTTACTGGTTTTCTCAGTCACATCAAGCATCTTATCTTTTGTTAGTATTACAATCAATTTTTTTTTGCGAAAAGCCAAGGAAAGAGTACATCTCAATTACTCAATATCTCTTAGATATTTATATATGTTTGTTGTTCCTAATTGTTTACTGACTTTCTCAATCACTCCAAGCATCTTATCTTTCGTTTTGTATTTTTGATCAAAATTCTTGATGAAAATTTAAATACTTTCTGATATGTATCAAAAAGTCTCTGAAATGTAAATACTCTCTCCATTTTATGATTGCAGGTAAGATACTTGCAAATAGCGAAGAAATCCAAAACCTACAATCCATATCGTTGGGTGAGATACGTCACTCAGGAAAATTCTTATGTTGCTCGCTTTTGAGAAAGACAGTCAACATCTAAGCACCCTTCCCTACCAAAACCCACTGCACCACTGATGTTCTTCTGTACTGTCAAATTGTTTTTCTCTGGTACTGCATTGTTATACTCTATACCAGCATATGTATAAGAATAAAAAGCATGTTTAGATAAGTTAACAATCACTGGAATTGTGTGAACAGAGTAATTATATTTTATTTTTGAGTATTTTTCTTTGATTGAATGTAAAAATGTTTGTTTTTTTGATTTTTTTTAAAATTTTGCACTGTCAGTTTCATGAAACTGACACAACCAGCCGGTTAATCGAAACCTACTAGAAAAAATCGAAACCGAAAGAAAACCGAGTAAAACCGAACCGGCGGTAAATGGAACGGTTTTGGAAAACTTTATGGAAAACCGATTATATCGGTTTTGGTTTTGGTTTTGCCAAAAACCGAACTGAAACCGGCCATGAACAATCCTAGTTAAAAGGGATAGAGTTAACATACAGATCTTGGCTCTTTAGTCCTGGAATTGATTGCTAAAGTGAACTGATGTCTGACTTGAGATCTTTTCCCACCTGTAGATCGAGAAAGATCTGGGACCGATAAAGAACAAAAAAAGTCTTAAGGTTCACTTACTGACCTATGATAAGCCAATTCAAACACCAGACATATATCCCAATCAACTTGTAGATAAACCACATTAGATGGTAGGGTTTTCTTGTTGCTGAAATTCAAACAGTCATGAAGAGATTACTTTAGTGACAAATAGAACAAAGAATGAATGAAATTCAAACTGTTATGACATTGCTTGTTTACTCTAGTAAATAGAAGTTTCTTCATTTAGGCAATACGAATTTTTAATGCAAAAGAACCTTAATTCATTTTACGCCAAAAACTGCAAGAGATTACTCTAGGGTAATTTTAAAGAATGAAAACGGAAAGCAAAGAATAAGAAACAATTTCTTAAGTACAAATGGGAAACTACTTTTCTAATGTACATAGAATGACTAATGAAACGGATCAAACTAGTGTTTTCTTAGTTCACCTCTTCTAAATCCTCTCAGCACTCAGCTTCACCAGAAATCATCTCATCGGTCACTGCATTCTTCTCACCTACAGTATGATCATCGATTTCCTCTTTCCCAACTTGTGCCTTTTGGTACAGTTCCTCCTTCAGCCTTTTGATCTCCAAATCCTTCTCTTCCAATCTTTGTTGTAAAGTTAGTACCTGAAGAGTCATATTTTAACAATCACTATGACTTACCTTAATTATTCAGTGCATATAAGCATATTAGATGAGTCTCTTGCCATTAACAAATGTAAAAAAACTTTGTGCTTCAGCATAAGCCTACGCATTTTGTTAGTCATTCCCAAATCATAATGGTACATCAAAACTCTCAATACAATAGTACCAGAACTGAATTTTATTGGTGCCTTACGATTTCATTTGATTTTTCCACATCATCGGTCAGTCCATCCATGTGTTTATGCAATCCTGCATACATGATACACCAACAGTTAAGCATCAGTATGCTGTATCGTAATCAGTTTATTTGCGATGCAATAATAAAAACAATATATCTCATAAACATCAGCTTTTAACAATTAGCTAGCAACCTAGCTAGCAACCAAAGACGAAGGAAAAATCGAAATGTCAATCTCGTTCCAGAAACCTACAAAGGAGAGTATATGGCTCGAAGCAAAAGAGAAAGAAATTTAAAATGTTCAGAAATTATGATTCTGACCTTCAAATTGACTTCTGAATTCTGCATTTTGCGACTTTTGCAATGCGAGTTTCATTGACAACTCGTGAATCTGCAAATCAGCAACTTAGTTGGCGATTCAGTAACTGAGCAATTCTTAAAAGAAAATTTATGAGAATATTTACCAGAAATTTAAATTTGAACAATTTATAGTTCATATACAGGTAATCACAATAATGGATGTCATATTGTACTAACTGAAGACATGCCCTCTTGGGCCTCTTCCCATTAAAAACAGGAAAAGTTATCGGATATCTCTACCTTTCCTTCTGAAGCAATTGTTCCAATCTCCTCATTTTCCTCCTGCAAGGTCCTACATTTAGCCATTAGCATCTTTCCCATCTTGCTTTGTGGAGTAAAATTGACTGCAGCAACATTATCCTGCAACTCTTTCACTTTCTTCTCCTTCTCCTCAACCAAATTCTAGAATTGTAATAAAATAACAGAAGAGCAGCTCTTATTTCCAAAGTAAGAGAAAGGATGAAAATCTGCATAACTATTTTTAACCAACTTCGTAAATAATATTTTCTCCAACAAATCTACAGTATGTATTTCAATAAACTTATCAATGTACAAGCTTGCAGTAGATAGTTAGATGAAGCAGGGAATACCTTTAAACGGGTAAACTCTTCATGAATAGCTGGATCAAGTAATAACCTCCTCGCCTTCCACACATACACAAAAAAAAAAAAAAAAAAAAACAAAAAAACTTTAGTGTTATAATTATCATAACACAACTATAAGGAGAACAGGTTCAAAAAGGTAATGCGCTCCAGCCCTTTGAAACTGAACAACAGTTGAGATGATTGAAACTTATGTAACAGGGACACCCCACTTCCTAGATTTTGTCATGACAGACGAATGGTCACATATGCACACAATTAGTGATTACTTGAATTGTTGCGCATTATAAAGTAGCATTTTCAGTACTTGTACAAAATTGTAAACATATCTAAACATAAGACATAGCTGTAGCAACATCTTGCATGTAGATACAACAGTTCAGATCTAGCAAACAGGATAAACAGGTATCTGTAAAATGGAACACAGTAGTCATACATGTAAATAAATATGTGTGTGCCTGTGTCAACGTTGTATTTCATCGTCTATGACACCAAAACATGTAAAGACATCTCAGAAGGTAACATATGTGTGGATGAGATAACCATGGAAAGAACACTAAAAGAATCAAGATTCGCCGTTCTTTCGAGAATCATTTACCTAGAGACTACGACCAGGCCAAGGCCGCAGTAGGAGACCTACGCTAAACAAACAAAAAGAAGGGCTTTTCTTCTGCCATAATTGGAATATCCTCAAAACTGCTTAATGAGTGGTTCTATAATTGCATCAATCAAAATTTCGTCCTACAGAGATGCAATAGATGCTCCTCGAGCTCCCAGGTGTATCTAACTTCTCTCCATAGTACTCGAAGATCAAAAGAACTTGGCACATGCAAACACTCCAGGTCCTAACATGACACTAGGTTCACTTGAAGCAATGCCAACTATTTTACTGTATTTAATTTTGATTGACAGCACCAGTGATGTTACGAGTTTATACCTACTGAACGTAAAAGCAATGTACCTGCATTGATGGTGGCTTCAGTTGCACTTTGAGATCCCGTACGGCAGCCTAGAAATTGACAGTTAATGCTTATTTTTAGCGACAGAATCAAGAAAGATCAAATAAAGAATAAACAATTCATATTTATCGAAAGAAAGATCCGGAGATTTCCTTCAGTCTAACCTTCAATTCTGCTATCTCGTGCTCCCTTTTGGCAAATGTAACAATAAATGCAGCTTCCTTTTTTTTTTGCCTTATCAAGCTGATAACAGATGTCACAGAAGATACCAAGTAAGCTTAATTCTTTGTATATGCTCCCACAACAAGATAAACACAAGTAACTAACCTGTTCTTTGTATGATTCCTCAGATGATTTCAGGGACTGAAGATAACTAAGAACTAGCCCAGGCTCTACAAAGATACAGAAAAAGTATCAAACATTCTGATAAACAAGAACACACAATAGTTAAATAATCAGATCAGGCAATTCCTATAATGAAAAAAAGGCTAACCTGGAGATGTGCCAGCAGGTGTAGCAGCCTCATTCTGAAACGCAGAATGCCATTTTTGTATCTCTGATTTAGCTGACGCAAGTTCCGACTGATAAAAGATTTAGATTTTGGCCCAAGTTTAAGCTCTCAACTCAAAATAGCAAGTGATAAAAACCACATAACGTGGAATGTCATGAACTATAAGAAGACAACATAAATCATATTGCATAATCATAGACTTATTTACACTTCACACCCAGCATTATCTGAAAGTAACTATATTTACATATATGTTTCATGAGATAAACCTAGAAACACAATCACAACATAATAGCAAGTTCATTTTCTATTGATTTTCAGTTCCTGCTAGACTAAGGTTCAAAGATATCTAAGCACAACCATGCAGTTTCAAGGCTCTTGGCATAAAACTGATAAAAGGTAATGTGCCGAATGTCTGAGTAAAGAAAAAAAATGCACAGAATACTTTATTCTGTTCTCATGGCATTGTGAAAGCCAAATCAATCTTTCATAAGGAAAATTGTTTTTTCCACTTTGAAATAAAAGGCACACAACAAGTAAAGATGCCATGATCAAACAAACACGCACCTGGCGTGTAGCAAGGGAATCCTGACAATTCTGAAGACTGTAGTCACACACCAATAACAAAACACAAGAAACCTCGTAAGACAACTTCAGCAAACAAAACTCAAATACCTACGATTATCAGTATTTTACATATACCTTTCACGGAGCGACAAAATCATTCCTGTAGCTACTCCAGGTGCAGTTGCTTCTGCTTTGGTCTTTCCCTACACATAAAACACAACCCATTTTCACTCCATTCTAACACTAAACCCTCACATTCCAATGGCCTTTTACATCAGTCTAAATTAACAAAAATCGCACAAACTTAACAACTTCATGAGTTTGACAAGAAAATGCCCAAATTTTCAATAACCATCAGAAACACGATACCTTCTTAGAACCAAAAATGTCTTCTTCCTCATCTTCAGGATCTTCAAAACTTCTTTTAATACCTAGAAATTCCCAAATTAATCACTCAGTAAATCAATATTCCCAAATCAAAATGAAAAAAGAGACAACATTTAATCAAATGCATATCCCAATAAGAAAATTCAAAACCCTAATAACCTGTTATTGGAGCATGATTTTCAGCATAACCTCCACCAAATCCATCTTCCTAAATTTTCAACAACAAAATAAAACAAAATGATTAAAAAAAAACCCTAATCTGGAAGAAGCAGATGAAGTAGACTAAGTATAAAGAAAACTAATAAAAAGAATCTTACATCGTCCATATGATCAGTAGTCATGAAATTTCTGTAAACCCTAAGATAGAGAAACTACTGAGTAATTGGAAAGAGGATTAGAAGAAGGAAGTAACAAAAGAAGCGCCAAGTTTCCATCAATGGGCTTGTAGCCCAATTATATTTAAAGAGGCGATCACCAGTAATGTATTTAGGCTAGGGGATAATGTTGGAATTTCGGCTCCTTAACTTCTATACTTGCTCCTTAACTTCTATACTTTAGAACTAAATTTCATGTAAAGCTCGCAACTGAAATTATACTTGAACTTCGTATTAACATACTTAACATCACCCATAAACAACACCATATATGGCATGAACATTACATACAGTACACACCCAAAACAGATTGAACAATAAGGAAATAAAAGTCACTAATAACTTTCATGACTTATCATCGACTTCTATTTCCTTATATTACTTGATGATGGATGAAACATATTTTTCTTTTTTATAAAACCATAGGGGCTAGAAGTGAGTCCTAGTCATACTTGCGATATGTCACTCCAACCTTTCCATCATGAGTTGGCGAACACCTCATACAACATGTCAAGCTAGTGGACATGTCATGCTAGTCTTTAACCTTATCTAGCATTTACCTTAAGCTAGTCTCTAATGCATGATTAAGTCATAAACAAACCATAATGCAGATTACGACTAATCCGATTTACTTAATCTAAACAAGAATTACTTTAAGCTAATGGAGATTTGTTGCGCAAAACACAATATGCTAACATCTTCCACTTATTTAAGCAATAAAACTATTGAAAAAACAAAAATTTATGTTAGTCGCACAGTCGAGTTAAATAGTATGCTATCCTTCGAATATAAAGGTATACACGTCATATTTAAGATGCGTAAGCCATTTTTACAATCAGAAAACTAGACGACCCATTAATCTCAAGTAAAACATTTTATTTTAAAAAAACAGAAAACATTTTATAGGCTTAACCTTATGCCAAAACAAGTTGCACAACATATTTTTAAACCATAAACTATAAACATAATTAAAGAATCAACCAATGCATGTGTTTACCTCAATATTAGATCCTTTATGATTTCAATATGAAATCTTTTATGCACATTTAGTAGCAAATTGAGTATTATGTTCAATTCTCAAATCTGAATTGTACTAATTAAGGCGAACTTATGATCGAACATTTATCCTTCCTTATCTCAATAAACATGAAACTAAGTACTGTATGGTGTATCTTTATGATCTCAAAATGATATCCTCGTCCTTTTGTCTCGAATAAAGCACTAAGCTCAATATCTTTATGAGACTAAGTATTTTAGGAGGTTACCTTTATAATACGAACCGAGATCATTTGTCTCATACAAGAGACTACTTTATGATCTAAAGAGGTAACTTTATGAGCATATATACATTATAAGAACAAGGGAACAAACACGATGATGAACAAGCAAACATCACACTCCCACTGATTTTTAGATTTTACCATAAGTTACAACAAACATACATATTATCACTTTATATAGCTATTAACACAAACCAAATAAATAGCATGTCAATAAGTAAAACATAAAAATCTTAAACTTAAAAACAAGACTCGGTATCATGGCAAATCACCTTTGGAAAAAATACGACATACATGAGCCCTAAGCTTAGACTAAGTTCTCATATGAAAAAATATTCACCCATATGAGACTTGATTTACATCAGATTTTATAAATATGAATCACCTTTAGGAAGATTTGTATTCATAATAATGAATGAATCAAAAAAAACCAACACAATCGCATAATTCTCATAAAAGCACTTCCACATACCCTCTAAGTATCACTTTGGCAATACTTAACTGAGTAATGAAAGTTACAAATTGTATGAAAACAGAAAAATCCAGACTTTATATTTATAACAAAACCGCCATTTCGAGAAGTCCAAATCTACGATAAATGTGAACAAACCTTGATTGTGATACAAGAGTCTTCTACCAATGCTCCAATACTTGTTATACTGATTTATCAAGCCCACAACATCAAACATAAAGTAATAAACCACCGCATATAAGAAGTTGAATGTTGGAATTTGAGATCCTTAACCTCTATGCTTTAGTACTAAACTTTTATATAAAGCTTACAACATGTTGAAATCATAATTGAACCTAGTATTAGTATACTCAACATCACACATAAACAATATCATACATATCAAGAACACTACATATAGTACACACCCAAAACAGATTGAATAATAAGGAAGTAGAACATATACAACACTAATTTACTAATAACTTTCATGACTTATCATCAACTTATATTTCCTCATGTTACTTGATGATGGATGAAAACATATTTTTTTTTATATAAAACTGTATGGGGTTAGAAGTGAGTCCTAATCATGCTTGCCATATGTTACTCAAACCTTTCCATCATTAGTTGGAGAACACCTCATGGCTTCAAAGAACACCTCATATGATATGTTAAGCTAGTGGATATGTCATGCTAGTCTTTAACCTTATCTAGCATTTACCTTAAGCTAGTCTCTAATGCATGATTAAGCCATACATAAACCATAATACGAATTACGCCTAATCCGACTTAACTTAATCTAAACAAGAATTACTTTAAGTTAATGGAGATTTGTTGCGCAAAACACAATATGCTAACATCTCCCACTTGTTTAAGCAATAAAAATTTTGAAAAAACAAAATTTTATGCTAGTCGCACATTCAAGTAAAATAGTATGCTAACCTTCGACTATAAAGACCCACACGTTACATTTAAGATGCATAAGTCAATTCTATAATCAGAAAACTAGGCGGCCTGTTATTCTCAAGTAAAACATTTTATTTTCAAAAAATAGAGAACATTTTATTGGCTTAACCTTATGCCAAAACAAGCTACACAACATATTTTCAAACCATAAACTATAAACATAATTATAGAATCAACCAAGGCATGCTCTTACCTCAACATTAGATCCTTTATGATTTCAATCTGAAATCCTTTATGCCCATTTAGTCGCAAATTGAGCACTATGCTTAATTTTCAAATCTGAATTGCACTAATTAAGGAGAACTTTATGATCGATCCATTATCCAACCTTATCTCAATAAACATAAGAATAAGTACTGTATGGTGTATCTTTATGATGTCAAAATGATATCCCCATCCTCTTGTCTCGAATTAAGAATTATATATGTTCAATATATTTATGAGATTAAATACTTTAGGATGTTACATTTATGATATCGAACTGAGATACTTTGTTTCATACAAGAAACTAATTTATGATCTAAAGAGGTAACTTTACGAGCATATACACATTAAAGAACAAGGGAACAAAAATGATGATGAACAAGCAAACATCACACTCCCATTGATTTTCAGTTTCTACCACAAGTTACAACAAACATACTTATTATCACTTTTTACAGCTATTAACACAAACCAAATAAATAGCATGTCAATAATTAAAACATAAACATCTTAATGATACTCCCAGCTGAGATCATATTAAACGCCATCATTAGTTATTCACATTATCATTGAGTACTCAGCTTACTCAAATGCTCGCGGTTGGCGTCACTGCTTACAGCTCAATTCTTAGAGCTCATCGCTCACAGCATGTTTCTTAGAGCTCATTGCTCACAACATGTTGCTTAGACCTCAACACTCACAACCAATCGCTTAGAGCTCATCGTTCATATTCATTGCTTAGATTTCATCGCTCACAGCCTATTTCTTAGAGCTCATTACTCATAACATACTACTTACATCTCACCGCTTAAAACTCATTGTTCACGTCATATTTATCATAGATTAACGCTCAAATCATGATAATACAGTCTGCAATAGATTTACTAAAGTTAAGACACTCTAAAATCAGAATTTATATCTACGTGTTTGTTCCTCAACTCAGAGAGATACACAAATAGATGAGAACTTGTTGGCAAACAAACACAGAAATATATTAGCACAACATGTTGATGTCCCAGTGACAAACTCGCCATCGGTGGCAGCCATCCCCTTCTCGCTGGTGCTTTCAGTCGGCGTCATCCATCTCATTTACGCCAGCGCACATGGATGGCGTTGGCAGCTTCTACTCAATCAAGCACTGATATCCTCCTCATGTCAGCGCACATGGTTGGCGCTGAAAGCTTCTCCTCAAGCCAGCGCTGACGGCCTCCTCAAGCCATCGCTGGAAGCCTTCTCACGCCAGCGCCCTCGGCTGGCGTTGGGAGCATCTTCTTACACTAGCTCATTTGCTGACAAAAAACTCATGGCGCTGGCCTAATTCCAATGGCAACCCTAACCCGTCCTCGAGAGCATATTGATCACCTTGCGCCCGGTCCTTGAGGACTTCTACAAATTTTTGACTTCAAACACTTTCAAATTTACGCCATGCTACTCTTAAGATAGTACATGACTATTAAACCTATTGTTTTCACCAGACTCGACACTGACAAGTCTACTTGAACAACTTAGTGAACTGAGCAATTTGCCTCACTAATTTAGCAAGTTATTGAGTTGACTTGACTTAACTAAAATAGTGGCAGTCCTTGACTCCGCTACTTTTCTACGAGATATCAAATACAACACACGTGGGGATTCTCATTGGGGTATTTGATGTGTTTATAGACAAGTGGTAAATAAAGATTCGAACTTTAAAACTTGTGAAGATTTGATTTTAAACTAAATTTCTAATACTAAAATAGCAAATAAACAAAAGATGATAATAATATTATGAGAAACTGGGACTCGGGATTTCACCATTTTCCATTTTCATGTGGTTCAAATATTAATTCTAAACAATTATATCTCATATAATAAAAGAATATTGGCTCTGATTCTTTGCCAAAGTATATTCTTAAAACATTAGATGTAAATTATAAGCATGGCGCATCAAAAGTACTTAAGGCTAAGTATACACCATTAAACAAGATCACAAATAATTAAGAAAAATCATAAATCAATGTAAATTAATACAAAAAGTCATAAAAGAATTAATATATTTACTACAATCATGAAATATGGCTTCCTCAATTGTCCCAGTGTTGGAGTTTAGCTCATCATGTCCAAAACACTCTCATAAGATAGGTACATAGCTTAAAAGTTCTTGAGAAAAATAAAAATACAAAAAAGAACTGACCAACTGAGTCGCAAAAAGATTAAAATGATTTATTGAATTTACGACACACTCT
>JAJJMC010004890.1:0-20111 GCA_023531435.1 Papaver californicum
CTTCAAGTTTATACATCTTAAAGGCTTCTAAGGCATCATCCTTACCCCTGAGCAAGTATACCTGACAGTACCTGGTACAGTCATCTATGAAAGTTATAAACCATTTTTTACCACCTCTAGTTTGAGTTGATTTCATATCAACTAGGTCTGAGTGAATTAATTATAAGGGTTTAGAATTTCTGTGAACATTTTTTTTTCTAAAAGGTTTTTTTAACATATTTTGATTCTACACATACTTCACATTTATGTTCATTATCCAAACTAAATTTGGGTATGCAGCCTACGTTAGCCAGTTTTTGCATTGACTTATAATTTATATGTCCAAGTTTACCATGCCAAACATTTAATGACACACAAACATAAGCAGAAGAATCAATTTTATTCATTTCATCATAGGTTACATTAAGTTTATACAGATCCTCGGTCTTATAACCGTTACCCACATAATCATTTCCCTTGGTGACAATAACTTTGCCAGATTCAATTATAATTTTAAAACCCTTATCATCTAAAACACCACAAGAAACAAGATTTTTGTACATGTTCGGAACATGAAGAACTTCATTCAATGTGAGAGTCTTGCCAGAAGTGAGCTTCAACCCAATTTTTCCTTTTCTTACAACCTGTGCTGCAGATGAGTTATCCATGTAGAGTTTATCCCCTTCCCTTACCTTCTGATAGGAGGTGAACATATCTTTGTTTCCATAGACATGCTTGGTAGCACCAGAGTCTACCTACCAGTCTCTCACATTGGTTACCGAATTAACTTCAGACACCGTAACAGAAAACTCGTTTTTGTTGTTTTCAACCAAATTTGCATTGTTTTTCTTGTTATTAAAGTCTTTACGTTTTCTACAGTGAATTGCCATATGTCCAGGAATTCCAAAAACATAAAAACCACCCTTAATATTACCAATGCCATATTTGGATTTCTGAAACATACCTTTCTTAAGGTTGCTTTTTCTGCTCTCACCCTTTTCAGTATTGGAAGACTTGTGTTCAATTACATGAGCCTTGTTGGACATGTTCCTTGCAGAAGATACGTTCTTGTCTTTGGAGCACAATAACTCTTCCACTTGAATCTTCTTACCCAAATCAACCATACTGACTTCACCAATTTCATCTATAAATCTACGTTTGTATTCGGACCAAGGAAGATGGTAATTTCTCAATCACAACAGACACTTGAAAAGTTTCATCTACCACCATGCCTTCAGCAAGAAATTCATTGATAATACGCTAAAGTTCAAGGAATTGATCAACCACATTCATTCGACATTTTATATTCCAAGAACCTAGCTACCAAAAATTTCTTACTTCCAACAGTTTCAGCTTGGTAATTTTCCTCTAAAGCAGCCCATAAATCAAAAGCAGAAAAATTCTCTTTTGTATTGTAAAGATCATACAGTGCATCATCTAAGCAATTCAAAATATGGTTTTTTATCCATATAGTTCTACCTAACCGAACTGTCCAATTCCGTTTCATTTCCAGTATCATTCAAACTCTCATCAAAAGATTTCAGAACAAAATCATCTAGCATATGAAAACTCAGGAAAAACAACATCTTTGATTTCCATCTTTTGAAATCCTTCCCATTGAATTTTCGGATATGTCAACATCATTTTTTCCCATTGTTACAGAAGAAACTATTGTGTTAAGATTGTTGGTTCTGCAACAATAAAATACTGAAAAAAATGATGTTAACGTTAAATAAACTTCTGAAATTTAAGCACTGATTTGGGGGCAAAGTCACTTGATCATCAAACTGTCCTTAGTATAAGCTACTGTTCTTAGTGATTCTTTGGTCCTAAGATCCATTTCTATCAAGACCAAAAAATAAAATATTAAAAATTATTTTCTCCAACGTGAGCTTATGCCAATCTCTGCAGATCCATTGACATCGACGTAAAAGAGTACCAATGGACACTTTCATTTAAATCTCAGATACTACAATTTCATATGGCAAGCTTTGTGTCAGTTGCAGAACGCGTTCTTCAAATTCCCCAATAGTTTTCTTCAATCTTACTTGATCGTTGAATCTATAAGCTAGAGTAATCCCGTGTAACAAACTTGCAAAATCCTTATCAATCGGAAACAATGAGCAAGCTTTTACTATGTGCTCTTCATGCCTATCATTGAGAAAATTCTGCAACCCCATTCGATCTTTATGTCCTGGACACGCAGTAGTTTTGGATAACAAAACTCAAAAATAATCTGTGTTCTTCGAAACTCTTCTTCAACAATAATTTATCTTCAAACCTCGTACAACATAGACTAGTTTTTCCAGAAAACTCATAATTGGTAATGAATAAAAGAAGATAGGCAAGCTGTCATAATGCATTGAAAAAATTCTTCTACAAAACTCTTCTTTTCCCCCATTTGATGTTCAGAACTTGTACCAGAAGCAATAGTTTGTAACAAAGATCCTAAGTTCTTATAAAACCGAAAGGGTGAGTAAGTTGTTACCATGATTTCACCATGTTCTTCTTCAAAACTCTTCTGCATCGCCATTTGAGCCTCAAAAGCTTACAATCCCGGTAGTATTAAGTCCAATGTCTTATGAAGCTGAAACAAATGAGCTTTTGTTTATCTACTGTTGGAACTGAACCTTAGGCTTTCGGTTATTCCTTATAATAAGGTGAGAGGATTTACCTGTGAATAATGTGTAAATAAAGGAGAATATATAATATAAAAAAGAAAAAAGAAAAAAAATAGTGTTACAACGATAATAACACCGTGTAGGAGATATGTATACGCTAATCCGACACGATAACTTAAGAAATTAGAATACGAAGACACGGTATACACAATATTGATAAGTAGTTTATCATAAATATATAAGGCAGTAAACTTAACAAAATACATGCATATATATATTTGAAGAGAAAAAGTGGATGGAGAAAGTCTTGAGGAAGATCAGCAGAAAGATTTGGAACTACTATTTCTTTCCTAATATTAAGCTATCTAAGTTTCAGCTATTGAAAACCAATATTCTGTTCCTCAAATTAAGCTACCTAACGTATAAATTTATACTGACAACTGTTATGCATAACAAATCATAATAAAAACCAGTAATATTTTGTTCCTAAAATTAAGCTACTGAACCTCCGTCAGTACGTATTGACACGGCAAAAAATAAATTTCGTGAGGAAAACTACTAATTTAAAATTATTCAAGTATGTGACGAATCTGAAAACCATGAATACATTCTCTTTACCTTGTACACAAGAAACCTAGCCGCAGCCCGCAGGCACAACATCCTATAATTTAAGCTATCTTTGTTGTGGGTCCATTGGATGTCAACATTGCCTCATTTCCATACCCGTCAGTTGTTGAGTCGAGCTTGCCCTAATATAGTTTGTGATTACCAAAAATCTGGCATCTTGGTTCACAACCAAAAATATTTAAATCATAGTTTGTATGATATTTTATCATGAAATCAACTCTCATGATTATTTAAACAATGAGAATTAAACAAATAACTTAAAATAAATTGACTCAAACATTTACATGGCTCAACAGTCAACCTATCTACATCCACGGGAAAAGATTATTATACATTATATTTTACATTACCATAAGATACATCAATTAACTGATATGTTTACATTACCATAAGATACATCAAATAACTGATATGTTATAATATCATGAACATAATTATAATAAAAATGAACTTAAAGATTTACATAAGTTCATACCTATACTCTTTGTTATTACTTCCACGTCTTCAGCTTATTTTTCTCCCTCTTTTCCAACCCCTTTTCCAGTTTATGAGCTTGGTATTTATAGCCAATTTGACAGGTCCCACCCTTTCCACCTATTTATTCTTATCCATTCTTTGTGCAATATGTAGTCCCGCAAAGTTTATTCATGATTTCCGCAAGACTTGATCATTTCTCCTGCAAGTCTTAGTATGCGTACTGCTGGTTTATCGTGATTTCTCACTGATTATCCCGCAACTCTTCTGAAGTCTTGTATTTAAATTAATATTTATGGACTGGGATGAATGTTGCGGTCTTAATTGAATCATGGCATGTTGGACACGTACCCCTGTAAAGTGAAACGTCATGCTTTAGTTCTTTTTGTTCCGCAGCTTGTAAAATCGATATGTGTCAGTCATGCATCAATACTCATTATTACTCTTTATTGAGCCATACTTTTCCGCAACCTGTTGTAAGTCGTTAATTTTGTCTGTTTTGAGCAGTGTGCTTTACTTTCCCGCAACCAACGTGTCGGTCATGCATTAATGTTGTCAGTTTCAAATTTTGTCGTGTTTACAGCTATCAATTTAATGCTTTAAAAGGCTTTGTTCCAATGTTTCTCGTCTCATCGTAGTTCGTTACTTCTCTAATAGTTTTTTGGACACGCGTACCTCAGAGTTTATTCTCTCATAATTTGCCCCCTTTTTCTTTTTTTTGGAATTGACAGTTGGTAAAAATTTTGAAAAAGGAAAAATAATAATTACCTTTTCAATTCCAACGCCTGCCATAACTTCCTTTCCCACGTTACACTTTTATGCGCTTTTTTCTCTTTGTACGTCTTTGTAAGTTGGTGTTTTTCGAAGAAATCAAATCTCTGAAAAGTTTATTTCTTTTCAGTTTCCGACGGTTTGTCAGTTTCAGTTTTCTCCTATTAATACCAATTATTTCCTTCATTTCATTCTTTACACCTCTTGTCTTCTTCTTCTTCTTCATAAAATTGCAGTGTTTTTTATTCCTTTGAGCTTTTCAAAAATTCTTCAGCGCCTTTTCATTATCTCAATCTTCTGTGATCTAGGATTCTTGCATCGGGATCAAGTTCTTATCTTTTCAATCAATCAAATTTTTCTTCTATCTTTTACTTAACTGTAAGTAACTTTTTTGCTCTTTTCTTTTTCGTATTTGCTTGTTTATTAATCTCTGTACCTGTATCCTAATCATTGTAGATGATGCTAATAATGTTCCTATCTTTTGATTATTCTTTTAAATGTATGATGATTCTGATGTCGTTGATTTCTCTTTTTGATTGTTGGTTATTTTATCATAATCTCTTCTTTCTCCTGATCATAGAATGATTAGCTGACTTGTATTTTGATGTATTGATCATCTTGTTACATCTTTCCTGCATTGTTCTTACTTTTGATCTTAATAATCTTATTTTTTCTAGCTTCCCTGTGTAGATAAAAATTTATCATGGCTGGAAAAGGTAAAGCTACCGTTAACGTTTCTCATGAGGATGATCAGCCTTTAGTTAGGAAGTCATCTCGTTACCCTGTATCGAGGAGTCATCCTTCGGAATCTATAAGGCCCGCAAGTGTCCGTGCTACGGTCAACAATCCTGCTTCCAAGGATAAACGTGCTCATGAAAGCTGTAGCTTTAAATCCGTGAATCTCGAGGATTTTAAAAGGGTTTATGGTCTTCGCCTATTCAAAGTTTCCTTTTATGACTGTGTAGAAGATGAAATTACCTTGGAGAGATGGAAGGTTTGCCTACTCCAACAACAGACTATTAATCCCCACGGGAGCTTTAGATGCGAATCTACAGCTTCCCTTATACCAAAGCGGAAACCCCTTTCAATTCGATGTTCTTGCCAGCCGCAATCAATCCCATCAAGGCTTGGTGCGGTCCATCACTTAATACAACGGAAATTGGTGGCGCATACTAGATGAATGTAGCATGTGTAGCCAAGGAAGGACCAACTTTACCTGCTACGTTCCAGATCCTTCAGAACGCAAATATTATACAGTGAAAAACTTTCATGCTACTTATGCGGACAATATTGCCGAAATTTTTTCAAAAAGATGGAGCGTTGGACCGAACCGCAAAGGTGGTGAGGGATTCCGTCTACTAGCGGAAATTGACAACGCCAAGCTGAAGTATATTCCGGGAACAACGCGTCCTCTCAAGGAAAAAATTCGGGAAGATCACGATTACAAATGGTACCGCACCCCACTCGTCATTGATGGTCCATGGGTCTTCGGGTTCGTTCCCGATAACATAGTTTACGATCTTCTTACTCGCTTCAAGGGTTATTGCCCTTGGCGGTTAAATTTTGCTGATTTCAAGTTTCCACTTGTCATTGAGGTACGTAGAGTTTCTCTCTGTCTTTTTGTGCTTTATGTATTGCTTAATGATTAGAGTTTCCATCTAATGATTAAACTTTCTTATTCTTTTTATAGCCGCAAGTTGAGCCGGCAACTGAGCCGCTGGTTGATGAAGGCACCCAAGATGATGCGGGGGTAAAACGCAAGGCCGCACTCCTTGCAGAAAAGGTATTATTTAAATCCGATGACTTCTTGTATTTCTTAAGAATTTTATTTAATGAATTGTTGCGGTGCATCTATAGGGTCGGAAGAAATCGAAGAGTGATCCTCGTGCTTCCACAGATAGGGAAGAGGGAGAATTTCAAGATTCTGCCCTTCATCATCCACTCTTAAGAGGTGAATGAAGCTCATCCACAGAGAGACAAAAAGCGCAAAATATTCTCTCCGATTAACAAATTTTGAGTCTGCGGAACAGGATGGTGTCGTCGAAAAGATTTCAAATGATGTCATCGATCTTTCGCACCAAAATGTCTCTCCTGATCCTTCTTTCTACCTTCAGTTCTCCCCTCTGGCTGTTGATGAGCTACTTGAAGACGCATCTTATGAAGATGATTCGACTAATGAAGAGGAGCGCAACCCTCAAGACGATCCCATTATTACTTCAACAGAAGGGGTCCCGCAAGCTCATGATCCGAAAGTAGATGAGCCAGCAATTACTAGTACAACGAGTAATGTGCCCTCATATACTATAGCAGAAACTAATCCTGTCAGAGTTAATGCTTCAAGCACGGCTGCTGCTGATGCAGTTCAGCCAAACAGGGAGTTTCCGCAGCCAAGCAGATAAAGGGATGTTGCAGAGACCTCTAATCTTTTGGAAAAAAGAAGAAGCTTTACAATGGTTCATGTCAAAGAACCTTTTGTCTGTTCCATGCAACTCTCTACCGGTGAAATCGGACAGCTCTTCAGTCTCCCGGTTGCGTAAGTCTATGGAGGCTGCGCCATATGAAGCATTTAGAGATGCTTGGTTGAAAGATCAAGGTGAAGATGTTGATCCCTTATTCCGCATCACTGAACCTTCTTCTCTTGCGGAAACTCTCGCACTTACGGACGCACAAGTGTATTCTTTTCCGCAACAAGCTCTTCTACAGGTATTTTAATTGCTTTTCTTCCTTTTGATTTCTTCTTATTTTAACTTTAATCATAACATTAATTCTGCAGCTTGGACGAGGTCAAAATGCGTCACATACCGCGTATCAATTCTACAAAGCACGGTCCACCATGATGGAGTCCCGATTTAGGGCCGTAGAAACTGACGATTTGGATTTGAAACGGGAAAATGACGTGCTCCTCCAACAAGTGCTTAATCTTCAGAACCAAGGTTTTATTCTTTCTTTTAATTACTTTTTTCTTAATTTATTTCACTTGTTTTCTGAATTACATTATGGGATCAGCGGGGGATTCAGAACTTGTAACTAGGATGCAGCGTAGAATTACGCAGTTGAAAGATCATGTTATAAGAGTTAATAATGAGAATGTTGAAGTCAAGATAAAGCTTAATGATCTTGTTGATAGTCATGAGTCGTTCATCCGAAAGTATAATGAGTTAGAATCTCGACATCGACTTTTATTCGTAGAGAAGTGTCGCAAGAAAACAGAGTTTGATGCTACTTTACTGTGGACCAAAGATTACGTTTCTGAGGCACGGGCAAAATCTGACAAACTGGAAGAAGAGAACCGCAAGCTTTGTGTGGAGCGGCAAAATATCCTTGCGGGATTTTCCCGTTCCGGATCATATCACCATTCACAACTTTCTTCGCATATAGCTCATCTCATTGAAGACAGAGATAACTCAGCTTCTGAGGCTTATGCTAAAGGAAAAGCTCTTACGGATGCTCAGGTTATGATCCGTAAGTTATTGGATTCTGTTCTTCACCGCGACAGTGACATTCTCCGACTGCACAAAAAAATGGCAAGATGTACATCCAAGTTGAACTGTTTGCGGGATAGTGAAGCATAGTTAACTCAATGTCAACAGCATCTTGAACAACTCAAGACCAATTACAGCAAACTTTCGGGAGAATATGATTTTCTTGATATCACAAAAGATGCAATGGGTCTTGAATTAGTAGAGTTTGAATCCCTCGTAAGAGGTATCCCATTTTACCGCAAGCTTAAAATTCAATATTATTCCTGCATTGATTAATCCGTTATTTTTGTTTCAGGTTTTGAAGAAAAATTTAAGTATGCAACCGTTAGAGCTGATAAAGCTGAGGGAGAGCTCATTGCGGCAAATGCTAGGATGGAAGAACTCAATAAGCAGTTGAAGCTAGCCTCAATCAAAGCTAACGAAGCACAGACCCAGCTAGAGCTTGCTTCTACGAAGGTCAGCGAAGCGCTTGCTCAAGTTGAGCTTTTATCTTCTATGGTTAAAAGTGCTGAAGATAATCTAAAACATGAAGCTACAAAGAATGAGAGCCTTATTCGACATTTATCTACTGAGAGAGGAAAGATAACATTTTGGAAGTCAAGAGTCCAAGCTTGCGAAACTGAAGTAAATCAATTCAAAGTGGAGATTGAAAATAGAAAAACTTATATTAAATGGTTAAGAATCGAAGTTAAAGCTAAAATGGCTCAAGCGGTCAATAACACCCTTGACCAAGTATAAGCTGATGGATTTACAAAAATTTACAAGCGCAGAAATGTCCCAAAAAATCCTCACCACACTTCAATCTTAAATTGAAACTATAAAACTCATTGAGACTTAATAAAAAGTCATCCTTCATATGCAGTCACACTATCACGTCTACACCATAGGGAAGGGACAGAGAATGAAATTCTCTGATAGTGTTTCCTTTAACCCACCACAAATTAGTTGTCTCATTTAAAACCTTGATATTGGATTCTCCAGTCAGCAAGGTTGAGTATCCTTTAATGAGCTTAAGCCACACCCCCCTTGATGCATTACTAACTATCTCCTTGGAAAAACCTTTCGTCAAAGGGTCCGCGATATTCTCCTTAGACCTCACAAAGTCAACAGAAATAACGTCAGTTGAGATTAGTTGTTTCAGGGAATTATGTCTTCTATGAATGTGTATAGACTTCCCATTATAGTTGTTGTTTTTAGCATTAGCTATTGCAGCTTGACTATCACAATGTATAGATATAGCTGGCACAGGCCTAAGCCAGAGAGGAATGTCTTCTAAAAAGCATCTTAGCCAAGCGGCTTCCTCTCCTTCTTTATCTAACGCAATAAACTCCGATTCTATAGTGGACCGAGTTATAATGTCTGTTTGGAACTTTTCCAAGATACAGACCCACCTGCTAGAGTGAAAACATATCCACTTGTATACTTAGAATCCTCTGAATCTGATATTAAGTTTGCATCACAAAATCCTTCAAGGACGGTAGGGTACCTCTCATAATTCAAAAAAAAGGTCAAAGTGTACTTCAAGTACCTCAGCACTCTAATAAATGCATCCCAATGCTCCTGCCCCGGATTACAAGTATACCAACTCAACCTACTCACAACATACGCAACGTATGGTCTCGTACAATTCATCAAATACATCAGACTTCCTATAACACGTGAGTATTCAAGTTGTGAAACTCCATTACCCTTATTCTTTTTGAGTCTACAACAAGGATCATACGGAGTACAAGCAGGTTTACAATCAAACTGATTATATTTTTTAAGCATAGATTCAACATAATGAGATTGAGTAAGACTATATACATTAGAATTTCTTCTAATCTTCATCCCTAAGATCACATCAGCGGGTCCTAAGTCTTTCATGTCAAAGTTCTCATTTAACATGTTCTTAGTGGAATTAATTACATCCATGTTTGTACCAAGTATAAGCATATCATCAACATACAAACATACAGTCACACATGCATCATTCACAAGTTTGTATAAACACACTTGTTAGATTCATTGATTATAAAACCACTATAATTCATTACATGATCAAATTTTTCATGCCACTGTTTAGGTGCTTGTTTCAAACCATACAAAGATTTTTTCAGTTTACAAACTTTGTTTTCACAAACTTTCACTACAAAGCCCTCAGGTTGGTCCATGTAAATTTCTTCATCTAATTCACCATTTAGAAAAGTTGTCTTTACATCCATTTGATGTATCTCTAAGTTATGAATGACAGTAATAACAATTAACATCCTAATGGAAGTAATTCTCGTAACAGGTGAATAACTGTCAAAGAAATCTACACCTTCTTTCTGTTTATAGCCTTTAGCTACTAACCTAGCTTTGTATTTTTCCACAGTCCCATCTACCTGATGTTTCCTTTTGAAGATCCATTCACAAATTATTGGTTTACACCCTAAAGGTAAGTATACAATCTCCATGTACCGTTCTGTATGATGGAATCCATTTCACTAATGGTAGATTCTTTCCAGCATGGAGCTTCAGAAGAATTCATTGTTTCTCTATAAGTCTGTGGATCGATCTCAGCTAAGCATGTTATAAAGTCTGACCCAAAATATTTTTCAGTTCTAAGCCTTTTACCTCTTCTAGGCTCAAATTCAACTTCATCTTCCTCTAGAGGTAATGTATGAATGGTAGAAGGGACATCTAGGGGATCAACACATATCATGCGAGAATCAAATTTCAACGGAAAAACATTTTCGAAGAACAGAACATCCCTAGATTCCATAATAGTATTCACACCAATTTCAGAAATTTCAGAACTTACAACCATAAATCTATATGCAGTAGTATTCTCAGGATACCCTATGAAGACATAGTCAACAGTTTTGGGTCTTATCTTAATTCTCTTAGGAGGAAGAATGGAAACCTTATCCAAACACCCACACACTTTTAAGTATGCATTACAAGGTTGTCTACCTTTCCATAATTCATATGAAGTTTTATCTGATCCTTTAAAGGGTACTCTGTTCAGGATATAACAAGCTAAAAGGACGGCCTCCGCCACAAGTTTGCCGGTAATCCTGAACTAATCAACATGACATTCATCATCTCCTTAAGGGTTCAACAAACATAAGGAGTGTAAGTTTTAATGTTACCTTTTTGTGAATCCATTTGTATTGGAGCTTGATGAGTTTTGTTTTTCCCATCTTTGTCATAGTTGGTGCTTCCTTAACATTAGCAGAGATTGTTTCCCTTAATAGTTGCATTTGAAGGGTCTGGTTGAAAAAGATTCTTGGGCTTGACAATCTTTACTTCTTTTCCTTCAATTTTTGAAGTTATTGTACCTTTGACAACAGTGGAAGCCCCTTCTTGAGAAGAATTTATAGCTTTGACATTTTTTACCTCTTTGCTAATATTTGAAGCATCTATTCCTTTATATCATATTCTCGTGTATCACATTGATTTCTACTTATTTCTAACATTGAGGTTAAATTGTGTGAGCTATCATTGAACATTTTCAAATTCAACTTTATTTCTTCAAACGTCTTGATTTTATTAAGAGCATTAGTTAGATCACCCTCAAGGCATTTTTCTCTAGAGAGATATGCACCTTCTTTCTCTTCAAAACTCTTTTTTGAGAATCAACCCTTGTTTCAGATTCAACAAGTTTCTTTTTTGATAAAAAGAGGTCTCTCCGAAGATTTTCACATTCAAGTTTCTTGAATTTAGATCTTCTTCACAATCCTTAAGAAGAGATCTAATAAGGCGATAACCACTATCATAGTCTTGGAAAACTTTTCTCAACTTCTTGTTTTCTCGACAAAGAGGAGTTATGAGAACAACGAAATCCGAAGTTTTGAGCTTTTTCTTTGTCAAGGGATCTAGTAGCTTATTATATTTTGGGATGTCCTCCTCTAGATCCCAATCAATGTCTGAGTCACTATCGATGGAAATTTCATACAATTGTTTTTCTAGTTCCTAATCATCAGTATCTACATCATTAATAATGCTAACTTGTTTAATAGATTCACATGAGGTGATATCCTGAAGATCTTCAGTCATTGAATTGGACGACGTGCTCTTATCAAGTTTTCATTCAAAACTTTTAACATCTTGTGTTACGTTAATTGAATCATTCTCAGGTTGTTTAATAACCTTTTTAGATTTAAGTCGTATAGGTTGGATCGCACCAAACAAGGATTGTAAATATCTTATCGGGTTTGCCTGTTATGACACCAATTTAAATGACGAGGGTACCAAGTACACCACAATCTTTTTGATATCAACCTATATGACAGATACCTTGCGTGATCTAATATAGTCAAAGACTGTCAAGAAGATAGCAACCACAAGGTATACACTTGGTATATAGAATAGGTATCAAAACCGAACCTAACTATAGGGATCAGCCCAATTTTTTTGATTAACGTACAGTGTATTTACTTTTAATTATAACTAAAAAATAGTTATAATTGCAGAAAGTAAAAGTAAAGGAACAACAAGATTTTGTTAAAGAGGAAACAACAAATGCAAAAAAACCCTGGGACCTAGTACAATTTTGAATACTCTCAGGATTAAGCCGTTATACAAAGACCACTACCAACTTCGTATAGTTGAGACCAAGTAAACTAGCCCTAGTTACCTAGTTTCCTTAGTGTCCCTGCGCCTACAACCAATCTGGCCAACACACGTGAATCCTGAGATAGAGTCTACTATCTTAAGTCACTTCATCTGCTGTAAAGACTTTAAGCACTCAATTCCTTTGGATCGTCTTCCGAAACAGTAAAGGACTAATGTGTTCTGTAACCGCTCTATCAATCTTAAGAAGTAAATCAGAGATTTTTTGTTGAGTTAAATAAAGTCTCTTCCGTTTAAATAATATAAACTCCTTTGTTCGCCTAGATCAATCAAGATCTAGATTATCAAGAGAATCAAATCTAAATTCACAATAAATCTAATATATCTCATAAAGACCTATAGAGATGACGATTTATATACAACTAGCAATAGGATATATATCAAAGATAAATGATGCTGAGTAGGATCCCAACTGATCAAGTGTGTGCAAGAAGTAAATCACAAAGATCAGAAGTCAGTAAGAAATTTTATTGTCTTCAAATCTTCAATGTCTTCAAATTACCTGCACAAACAAACTTGATTCTACTTATGATCGATCACGCACAAAAAGGAGTCTGTTAACAATGGATGATCACAAGTCTATCGTCTGATTTAAAAACAGATTTGAACTACCGTCCAACCTTGATCTAGTTTGAGTGATCTTATGTCAGAAGATAAGGCTCTCAAGAATAATCAAACTAGGTGCAATCAAGGTTTAACAACCGTTAGTTAATAAAATCAATAATCGAAAAATAAATACAATGCAAGTTCTAGTTTCCCACCAACGGTACTATGTAGACGCTTCTTGATCCCACATAAGTCTTTGAACTAGCTGACGTAAGAGATTTCTCCTAATTAGGTTACTCTCCTCTCCAAAATAGTATTACAAGTAATACTATTAGTCGGCTATAATAGTGACAACAAAATGAATTGTCTGCCTCAGGATAAGTTTGTAAGAAGAAAAAACTTCAATATTTATAGACCAAGGTAGTTTGGACACCAAGGAATTTACATAACCAAAAATATCTAAAAGATATGCAACAAACTCCAATTTTTGGTTTTGTCTAATTCCAACCAATATCCAACTGTTATACCGAAATACCTCTTGGATGACAACTCAATATTATCTAGTATACAAGTATACTTTACTAATATATCTTTCGAGATATATGTTTTGCTTGCTGGAAAATAAAACATATTGATGTAGTTTTTAATAGTTGTAAAATAGGTTCGATTCTCGTACTTGTGAAGATTTAATTTCTAGACCTAATTTTTAATAACAGAAAATAAAGAGAATTAAAACAATTTGATTTTAAGATGGATGAAGAAAAACTAGGGCTTAAGATTCCACCATTAACCAATACTTCGGTGATAACATCTAACAATTCTTATATTCAATTTAATCTAAATATGCCAAAGATAGGTTTTTGAAAGAATAATTGTTAATCAAGAGCATGAGACATCAAGAGTTTAAAAACCAAGTATGACCCATCAGAAGAAAACACAATTATTTGAGAAAAACCATTTTTTCAATTTTAATTCAAGCAATTAATAATAAAAGAATTGTAGAATAAATATAATTAAAATAGAAGCTACCATTATTATTGGATGAACGGCTTCCTCCGCTGCCCCAGTGATGGCGATTAGCTCATTGTAATGGAAACACACACAAAATAGACTTTCATTGCTCAAAAGGTGCTTACAATGGTGAAAAAGGAGTAACACAGAAGTTTTGAGACGTATATAAACGTTACAGTGAAGTGATCTCAGTGTTACAGAAGAAATAAAAGGAAACACGAAAGAAAGACGGACTCCAGGCGCTGTTGAAATATGACTGTATAAGTGACAGCTTCAGCGACAGTTTCTAGACGCCTTATGTTCTTCTTCTTCTCTACAGCAGCAAAAAACTTTTTTTCTTCCTGATTTTTTTCCGATGGCTCTGCCCTGTATTTTCTTTGCTTCTCTTTGCTTTATATAGGATTAATAAACCCTAGTAACTCATGTGACCGATAATGACTCAAAAATAGATCCAAAATCAACTCTAAATCATTGTAAATCCGAATCAAAGTGTGTTCCCTTTTCCGGCTCCCAAATAGATTTTTCACCCATTTTCCGGCGTGAAACTCTCTGGATTGCGTGTGTACAAGCTAGTATAGATTGTATCTTGATTCTGGTGACTTGAAATCACCTAAAAATCCCTTAAAACACGGTTGCCAACTAATCCAGGTGACTTTCTTACATAAACTTAATTTCCCGCCCTTTTCGGTTTTGAATTCAAAAGGGAGGGTGCCTTTAACAATTATACGGGTGCCTTTAGTAATTTTTTATGGGGGTGTCTTTATCACTTTTTGAGCCGATTTTTCCACAAATCTTCATTTCTCGAAAATACCTACAAACATAAATAGTACAAAATCGAACACTATCAAAATAGATAATCGAGCACAATTTAGACACAAAAATGTGTCTATCAAATACCCCCAAACTTACTATTTGCTAGTCCTCGAGCAAATCTAATATAGAAATAAAATTCTAACTCACTTTCGCAGGAATCGCGATTACATTTAGCATATGTAATAAGATTTAAACCCCTAAGTGTCCCTAGTGGACGAGTTTTGTCTCGTGAGGGTTTACAAGAGGTATACCCACAAAACCTTTACTCCAATTTTTAACTACTCGTGAACGATTGAGGGTAAACACTAAACATGCTATTTAGTTGGCATACTAAATTCTTCGGCTATGGGAATCATTACCCTATATGAGTCCAATTGTTGTACACGAGTTTGCACTCAGCGTACTAAAATTCATATATAAGATAATAAAGCTCTACTTAGATAGTTGTTCAACCACAATACCCAGAATGTATCAAAATTCAATCACATGAATAGATTTAGAAGATGGAAATAGACAAAATGAAGTTTTGCGTGTGTTGACTAAGGTGAACGGTGTTTCCCATATCTGTCTGAAGGTCAGTGCCAGGATGAATCCTAATGGATTGAGATACGCTCCCACTAGTATCGACTCAACTGGTATATACAAGTGTCCAGTCGATCGATTTATTGAAAATAAAACAATTATAAATGTACTGAAAACATGATTGGATCAAATTGAATCCAAGCGCATAGTCCTTATCAGCATCTTACATGATAGTTCCCATGGATCCTGCGTTCCACGCTTGCTTAGGCGACGGATACAGGGAGAACACACATATATTGCTATCAAAGTGTCAATGCTCGATCTTTTTTTTATATTTTTTTCGTTTTTTTTTTGTTGAACAAGAATTAAAAATGGGGCTTGATCTCAACATTCTATTTCATCCTGGAGGCGATAACAATTCGATACTGGGCCCCATCAAATCACTTAGAGAAACACAAATTGTAAATATAAAAATAGAAGGTGATATGGTTGAGATAGGCTCCGAGATATGGTGAAAACTATCATGTTATTTCTAACACCTGAACTCTGTCCTTTTATTAATAGACCATTTAGATGGGCACACCAATTCCTATAGAAGAAGAGCTTAGTTTCCATCTACCTAGAATGGTTAGTAGCATCCTGAATTGTTCACAAGCTTCTAGAATTTGGAGTTTTATATTTCATTAAAAGTTTTTCGCTTACCCCCAACTTAAATCTGACATTGTCCTCAATGTTTTAAAGATGAATGATTAAAAATATGAACAAGGAGAAACTGTTACCAATTGAAAGAAAGGAGTTAAGGAAAGATATTACCGTGTCGCATGAGCATGGGTCACCTCCCAAGAATTGCTAAGTTTAAAGTCTTCATCCACACTTAGAAATAATTAGTCACCTCATAAAATCATATAACAATATTCGGAACAACTGTGGGTCATCTGAATCAAATAGTGCTATCACAAATAAGAGGAAACTACAACAGGCTAAGAAAATGAACAAACCGAGCACACCCTTATTTAGTTTTCTGTTTAAGACAACTACTTCTAGTTGTGGTTCAGGTTCAGACTCTATAAAAGGGTCTAGATAAAATAATTTCATGGGATGAATTTCCTCGTATGCAGGATCAAAAGAATCAGGTTGTAGAGTCTGGAATAACTCAACTAAGAACTTAGAAGCACATAATAATAACTTGAATAATTATGGATCCTCAAAGTCAATCAGATTTGACTCACACAATTGACTACTATGAAGGTGGTCATTCTTAAGCAAATGTGTCGATTCTAATTCCCTAAAGTAATTAGGTTTAGTCTTAAAACTTAATAACTTACACATTTGAAATTCTAACGTTCCCACATATGGAAGAAAATATTTTGGTGGGAAAAAAAAGTCAATCTTGGTATTAACGCCTAGGTAAACCACATCGACCATAGGATGAGTTTCTAACAACTGAACTTCTTTCTGGACATGATTAGTTTCGGGAAAAAGTTCTTGAAGATAGTTTCTTAATATGGTAGATGCACAAATATCAAGTCCCAAGTGAGGGACTTTTAAAAGAGTTAAAGGTAAAGCACAGGGAGAATGATAATCACCCCCAAACTTAGAATTTTGGGTGTCCCTAGATAGACTAGTGACAATTTCTCTAATTTCTAGATCATCAGATTCCTGAAAATGGTCAATTGCTTCTTCTGAGTTATAATCAAGTGGTGCATCCTCACTCATATTTAAAATCTCTATGGGTCTATCTTTGTTATCTAAGACTATTGTTTCTAAATCATTGGACTCTAAAACAGTAGTCTCAGGATAAACACGTTTCTCTAAACCATTATCGGCTTCAAAACCGAACACTATCAAAATAGATAATCGAGCACAATTTAGACACAAAAATGTGTATATCACATATATATTCGAAAATCTTAACAAAAAGATTCTCAAACATTTTGGTTTGGGATCTCACCTTGAGTATCAAAGAATATCATTGAAAAATAAAAGAATACGAATTTACCCATGATCAAATTACTGACAATGTTGACATATTGAACTTACCAAAATAACAAACTTATATTCCAAAAATCACACAAACCGAATACGTGAAACCGGAAATATTACTTTGCTATGTGGATCGGTCCTGCTAGAGATCCTAAACAGGGATCAGTCCTGCTATAGATCCCCAATAGGAATCGGACCACCAATCCCGTTGATTCCTTTTAACTACGAAACAAGTTTCACAAGTCTACTTCTTTAAACTCATGCAGTTAAACATAGTTTTCTAGGTATGGAATCAATCCTAAGTTCATTACACAATCTAGTAACACAGTTACAAAGATAGTGTCTATGTCGTAATTACGAAGTTTAAAAGATAAGTGTTATGCTTCGTAATTCAATATACCAATAGTTGTAATAAAACTTGTATATTCTTCTTTGACAATTTGATTATAATAAGATGATCAAGTCTCTAATACTAGAGTTTCATATATATAACTTTGCATGTTATGTTTTCAATCTAAACGACTTAAAAGTAACGTAGATAGAAACAAAAACAAGTCAGATCTTGTATTACTAACCTCGAGCAGAAGGATGATGTGTTCGTTGATGTCGATAAGTCTTCAGATTCCCCAGGTCTTCAAAGTAATACTTGTATGTCTCAACATTTCTAGACTTCCTAGTCTAACCTAACAAAGTTGACCACAGTAATCTAATCAAACGACCGTTGAGATTTGAAACTAAAATATGACAACCAACCTTGACATACCAACGCTTGGTGGGTTCAACGGAGCAGTGCTCTAACATGGTCTGTATTCATCCAGTCTGAAGTAGGGGGCATCAACATGACTTTGACAGTGTCGTGCACCATATGATAATACTTAGTGGTTCTTTTCCCTTTTCACCATATGGGTGCAATGTTCAACCCATAAGATAAATTACAGAAGGGAAACACACCTAAACCATTTTGTTTTCTAAATACAATGCCAGTTTAAGATACAATCCAGGTTACTGTTACGATTTAAGTTGTCCAAAGATTATGGGATTTTCATTAACTTAATAGTTATGGATGTAATTATGAGTATATGTTGGAATATCAACACTAATTAGGAGAGTCTAGCTATTTTATGAATTAGTTTATATTTTCTTAATTGCTTTCTAAGTTATATCCTCTATATATATATTCATAGTTTGTTCTAGGGTTTAATCATTCAATTAATTCAAGCAATCAATACAATTATTCTAAGGTGGTTTAATATCCAATTCAAAAGATTTAGGTGGCTGATCGCCAATCAGATGATCAATTTATGTGTTTCTAGTATTAGAATCCTGATTTGGATCAGAACATTCGATCTGAGACCACACTTCCTACCTAATTTTTTTTCCTTTACCATCTTCCGCTACTCTATTAGCATCCATTCATTGTATCATCTTATAAAAAAAACGTCGATTATATCAGCTTGGATCAACTGCGACAACAAAAAGGATTCAACTATTGGGTGAGTTTAATACTTTAATTGCTGGTTATCTAAGTTTTGTTCTCGTAGCAAATTAGGTCTTACAACTTTTGATCTGTTGGAAGAATTTATTTTTTTCAAACCTACAGTAACTATTATTAGACTACCGATCAACCATCAGTGTAAGGGTTGGGTCTGTAAGGTTTAGGTCTTTATTTTTGTTGGTTAATTAAGACATCGTTCTTTCTTCCCAACATAAGTTTTTTTAAAAAATTTTGATGATGGCGAGTGCGGCCAATGCACACTTGGTTGAACGTTTTGATATTTTGAATTCTTCCATGTCAACAACTCTTGAGAAGATGCGAGCAGATCGATTAGCTTCCAATGCAAAATTTGAATCTCTACTTGCAAGGTTACGGGATCACATACTGGTGTGGCTGCAGCAATCTCAGTCATTCAAGCATAAATAGTTGATTTGAAGTTCCATTTATATGACGAAGATGATTCCGAAGGCTGGCTTTTTAAGGCGGAACAATTCTTTAACCTCCATGGTATCACTAATGCTGAAAAAGTACCCTTGGCAGCTGTCCATCTCAATGGTGATGCTATTCGTTAGTATCGAAGGATGATATACGATCTAGGAGAACTAACATGGCCAAAATTGTATTGTACATTTTGTTCTCGATTCGGATCTTGAAAGCATACTAATTCATGCAATTCTCTTTCCAAATTAGCACAAACAGGTACCAAAGCCTCCAATCTTTCTCAATCTAATGCCACGGGAGAAGTAAGTGTCAATAATAAGGATCCATTTGGGTCTTTATTGAATTTTGGGGATAAAAAGGAAACTCTAATTAATGCGGTGACACAAAAAGATGTCATCACTAGTAATATGGATATTGTTTTCCATGTTTATGCAAATAGAGATGCAAGTGAAGAGCTAGTGGTTGGTAAAGCAAAAGTAATTAAGCATAGAAGTTACGACATCTTCCTGCGGTGATGACGCCATATTCAACAATTACACGATTCAAACTAGCAAAGGGATACAACAAGATTCAAACAACATCAACCTGTATAAGGTGGAAACATTCGAAGAGCGTAGTTCCAGTGAATGGAATGTGATCCATTCTTCAATTCATCAAGAACATCTTCATGTTAATTGTAGCGCGAATAGGAAGCATGAAATTTTAAGAATATATCTTCTAGGGCATGTCAACGTTGATGACTCGATA
>JAJJMC010004901.1:0-26725 GCA_023531435.1 Papaver californicum
GAAAAGAATGAGCAGAGATTCCATACCTTAGAAAAAGCTATTTCTAGCTTACAAAATTCAGTTAGTGACATTGCTGCGGCTCTGAGAGAGAGAGAACCTGGTAGGTTCCCTAGTCAACCTCAACCAAATCCAAGAGGAGTTAATGAAATGTCGACTGGTGAGAAATCATCCAGTCATGTGAATGCTATTAGTACCCTCAGGAATGGTAAGGTAGTGGATAACAAGGTAACTAGGCCTGATAGTGAACAAACTGTAGTTCACCCTGATCCAATAGTTGAAGAGACTGATAAAGTCTCTGACGAACCTGAGGCAACCCCTCAGAGAACTGATTTCATGCCTAGAGCTCCATACCCAAGGTTGTTAGCACCTACTAGGAAGGAATCTAATTTTAACGAAATAATGGAAGTGTTTAAGCAGGTCACTATCAACCTTCCATTATTAGATGCAATTAGGCAGATTCCCCCCTATGCCAAGTTCCTTAAGGACTTGTGCACACGAAAGCGAAAGCATAGTGTGCAAAAGAAGGCCTTCATAGCTAGCTGATAGACACATTTTAGTGTCTAATTTGCACCTTAATTTCTAGTGAGTTAGTATTCGATTTTGTGTCTATTACGTGTTTTATTGCTTTTGTAGGTACATTAGAAGAATAAAGATTTGTGGAAAAATTGGCTCAAAAAGTGTTCAAGGCACCCAGGAAAATGGATCAAAGCACCCACACTTTGGATTGGGGCACCCCTGGATCGGGTCAACCCATCGGGTCAACCCAGCGGGTCAGCCCAGCGAGCTGGATCGGGCCGTCACCGAGTCAACTCATCGGACCCGACTGTTTTCACTGGCAACACAAAAGCAACGTGAAATTTGGTTTCTTTTGCTTCCAGATTGTTCCAAATGTTAGTAGATAACCCACACAAGTTAGAACAATCGAGAAACATCAAAAGATCCCGTGAAATCAGTGTGTAAATCATGTATTTGGCCGGAATTTGATTTCGATTAGGATTGGGATTTGTGGGCTAATCTAGAGAGTTCTATTAGGTTTAGAACTCTCTCTAGGGTTTCTACTATCTATAAATACCAAGAGAAGCCAAGAGAATCGAGTACAAAAGCTTAGAGAAGATTTTAGAGATTTCCGGTCAATATTCCGTCACCGCCGACGAGCTGCTGCTGCACCGGCCGGCTGTTCTTCATCCATCACTGCCGGAGAAGAAGACTCAGTAACATTTATATATGTTGCTGATTTGAATTTTCCTGTCGTCTATTGCTTCAAACCATTTGTTGCTTAAACTTTTCTGTAACAGCTGAACCCTCTTCTGTAACGCTTATAAGCGTATCAAATCAGCTGTTACAGCGTTATTCAACCTTGTAATCAATATTTTGAGCAATGAAATCAACTTTTGAGCAAGTTTTCTTCAACATGAGCTAAGTCTATTTACTGGGATGATGGATAAGGTAATTTTCTCAATTTTATGTGATTTAATTATTTTCTAATAATTATTTATAATTCTTTTATCATTAAAATTGCATAGTTTTGAATAGTAAAAACGGTTTTCTTTCAACAGTTGTGCTTTTGCTTGATGGATTATGCTTAGTTAATTAATTTTGATAGTCCATGCTTGTGATTTACCTCTGTTTTTTAGCATAACAAAACCAATTTTGGCAATTATTTGTGCTTCAATTAATTTAAAAAGAATTATCTGATTAATCACATAGGTTGTTAGATTTACCTGATTCCTGATTCCTGGTCCTTTTAAAATTATTTAAAAATCATCCTTAGGTTATTTAGTCTTTTTCTTACTCCTGGAATTTTCTAGAATTAATTTAAATCATTATTTTCTAAAATCATTACCTTTACAAGTTCGAGTAACGAACTCTCTTTTTACCACTATATAAAATCACATCAGTGTTGCTCATCAGTTCATGGGCACATATCTTACGAAGTTTTCACCATGCACGGTCACTAGCACTCCACACCATGTCAATACCCCCATATGATAAAACCACCCCATGACCGGTTTGTCCCAATCAGAAACTTAGCATCTTGATCTCTAAGGCCTTCCTTTGCCAGAGATGAAGAATTCAGTACAACACAACACTTCATACCCCATTAAAGTTTGTAAATTGGACCATAAACTTTAGTTAATTTTGTAAAATAAAAATGGAGATCAGGTTCTAGAGATAAAAGGTTTTTAGTCAAGGGCAGCCTCCGAGGTCCTAGCAGCAACTTTATGAAATTCCTCCTCTTGTTAATTATAGACCAAGTGATTACCAACAAGGTAACCGCCACAGAGACGACGACTCAACTGAACGTTTATGGTGCAAGAAAAAATGATAATTAAGTCTAACATTGAGGAATTAAAATAAAACAATTAATATTATCCATAAGGTCATAAATTTTATCAACCCATTTATTTTCTCCTCTCTAATAGAAAAATTACTACAATCAAACCTAGTTTCCATTATCAACCCCTAACTCAAGAGATTACAAAAATAGGAAGATAAAACACGAATTCAAAAGGATTCACAAATACCTATTACATCAATTTTCATGAATCAAAGATTAGACACAAGTTGAAAAAAAATCCTAATTTGAAATTCACAAAACCCTAACTGTTAATCATGAATTCATGTTGATTTATATATGCTCCTTTCCTAGTTTCAAATAACTACATTATCATTTTTAGGTTTACTCAACAAATCTTTTATTCAGTAAAGCATGTCTAATTCAATTCGAAAGTGGAATTGAAAAGAAAACTTTACCTCATAAGCACAAGTATCCATTGATATACAACAACAACCCTTGATGCTTCTCAACTCAGTTCCTTCAATTTATCATACTAAAATCTTAGGTTTTTAGAATCGCACAAGAAAAACCAGTTGAGAGAACTTGCACAGCCGAAGGAACATTTTTTTGAGATAATTCAAATAAGGTTGGTAGGGTAAACTAGGAAAACAAAGATAGATTTTGACATATGTTACATAGTGCTGTCGCCACCACGTCAGTAAATTCTCATGTGGAAAGCTACTTGACGGAATCTTGGTTGCTTAGTTAACAATGAGATTATATGTGCAATTTTCAAAAAACATTGGGTCATCATTGTAATTCGGACCATAAAGTGGGGTTATATAAGCATAATCCCCTTACTTAATGTTTTTAGTGTTTGGAATAAAATAAGGTGTAAAATACGAAAAATGATGCATATTTATGAACTCAATTTTTTTTCTTAATATAAGAGATTAGGCTAATTCTGTCTTTATATTAGGAACAGAGGAAGTAATTTAATATTTAGACAAAACTTTGACTCGGGTTGATAATTGTCCAAACATAGTGATTGATCTTTGTTGTATAATGTTTTGCTATAATTGGGGTGATATAGTAGAGAAACTGACCACTGGTTTTATTGCATTCACGTCCAAATTTCTTGTAAGTTGTGAAAATAAAAAAAATCTCCATAGAGTCCTAATTAATACAGTGATAGTTTCGTGTGTTGTGTCGTGGCCAGCATATTCAACACACGACACAGTACAACACACATCATGGTTAAACAGGATGCATAACATAGCACAACAGGCAACACGGGAACTGCAACACAATACTCCACGTTATATATGTTTTTCAAAATGTTTTTTGACAATTTTTTAACACTAAATATTATTCACTAGGTTTAAGTAACCTCGAAGACTTGAGAAAGACATAGAATGTGAAAATATTCGGTATCCCTCCTCATTGTATTGCTTCCTAGACGACTGGGACATTTAAATTATGCCAATTTCACATAATGAAATAATCACGCTTCAAAAAAAAAAAGAGAAAAAGACATAACTACAAGAACACTAGCAAGTCAAGTCTTCTTGGAAAAAAAAAGAGCAAATGGAAGTTAAGAGTAGTGCGACAACAATGATTCACTTGGACATAAGATGGTCATATCTTTCGTATTTCCAAAGTGGCCAACCATATATCTAAGACTTTGAGGATGAAGACTACTTTTATTGAATACCTATAATTCCATGTAAATACTTGATTACGGGATTGAAAGATTTATGTGGAATCAATGGCCATAGTTGCTTGCTTCAACAGGACGCATTTAGTGAGGTCCTATTCTGTGCTACTATTCACGCGGTATCAGTTGACATCAACCGACAGGTACGATCACAATATAAGAATCGATTGCATTATTTTGCCATTTTCTCCTTTGAAATAAAGGCTATTTAACCGTTGGTATCCCGTAAATATTCAATAATTATAATTTAACCTAATATTCAATAGTTACCTGACCGTTAGCACGTGTTTTTTATAAAAACGTATGATATATCTAATTTGATATTACGGTTACAGGTAGATTAATCCAACAATTATAATTTAACCTAAAATTAGTGTTGTTCTGTTTGTTCAGAACTTTCCTCGAACACCTTCGTTGCTTGTTTTTGCTGATGAAGAGGTGACTTTTTGTTGTATCTGTATACCCTTTTATATATTCTTCCATCTGAAAAATACAGTTCTAATAAGAACCCAAGTTCCTAATCGTACACTTTAAACCACTCAAAAATCATAGCCATTCATCCTTAAAATCTCTGCCAATACCTTTGAATACATCCACATTATCGTGGCAGAAACACTTCACTGATTTTCTCGGTTCAAAAAATTTGCCAAAAAAACCTAACTTCACTCTCTCAAACTCCAAAAACTTCACTGATTATCAAACTCGTACAACTCTGTGACCCAAATTCCATTCAATTCTTAGCTTCCAAAATACCTCTTGATTCTCTGTTCATACCCATCGGCGCCATGGATGGAACCTTACTCTTTCTACAATTAGCTTACTACTTTTAATCTCTTTAAAACACAAGGAAAAATTAGAACAAAACACAAGGAAAAATTTAGCTCACTAATTCTTTCCCAATTGGCTTCATATCTTTTACCAAATCTAGGATGGCATTAAAGGATGATCTTCGAGCTAAGTTATCTAAAGTAGGATGTTTCATGGAATTTACTTCTAACCATTTGGGTACCTATTCTTTCCACTTTGCTTAAGTTTGTATTAGAATTCAAAACGGCAGGCAAATAGTACAAGCTAAGACATAAGGGAAATCAAGGCTACCATTCAGTAAGTTGAGTTATGCAAACATGTGATTGATTAGTCATAAAAGAAAACGTAAAACAAAGGATTTCATACAAGGTAGTACACTTTTCAAACGGGATTTCTTAAGAGATTAACATTGGATTAACATGGCCATCACATGAAGTACAACAAGAATATTCTAGTACCCATTCTTTCTTTTTGTAAGTGGAAATCTAACTGCATGCAAGAGCATTTGCAAGAGATGTTTGCCCTCAGAAAGTACCTTTTGGTAGGTCGAGATTTAAGCTGCGTTTCTTTTTCAAGGCCAATTTTATCATTCAAGCCCAACTTCAGGTCAGGCACAACAGAGAGAAAGCATTTCATAAGAATTTTACCAGTCAAATCAAAACTTAGAACACTGCCCATAATGACAGAAATATTCAGGAATCAGAGAACAAGAACTGATAACTGCTTAGACAACAATTAACAGGGAAGCAGCACATTCCATACCTTTTGAGGACATAAGAAGATTCAGACTTTCCACAATATCCAGAAATACCTGTAATGACTGAGTGTCAAAACTTGGGATTCAATGTATTAGATTCATAAAAATAAGTCAGCCAACTTACCTCATTTTTCTTATACACGGGAGTCTCTTGGCCAGCCAACGACACTGGTAACTTGTAGAGTTGCATGAGATATCAAAGTAATCACATCAACATCATAAATTTAGAACATAAATCATAATCACCATCCCAATCCAAAACACAATACAATTCAAGGTATTTATTATTAGAACTATGACTGATTTGTGACTTATGATACATATTAAGGAAAGATTGGTTAAATCCAATACTTCGTCAAAAATCAGAGTAAAAATAGGCAGTTAATGAACTATGGTTGTGCTGCTTGTGCAAAATTAGTTGTTAAATTAGATCGATCATAGATCAAATTTGAATGATAAGAAAATTGGAGGAAAGATAAAGACTTACTTCTTTTAGGGTTGCAGAGATGGGATTGAAGCGCGGTTGCTGCGGCTGAAGTTTTGGGAAAGAAAACACTTTGGGAAATTAGGGTATTTAAGAACTATAAGTGAATTACGAAAATATCCTTCACTGATATTGTCAGTGTATAAGTGAAAGCGATATATCGGTTTGTATCGGACGATACGAGCGTTTTTATCGTTCCATTTGTATCGTCGATATTTTCAATATCGTATAGATATATTCAGATATCCGATAAATATCGATAATATCGGCCAGTACAACCGATATTGACTACCTTGGTTGTACCTGAAGCTGAAGCTGGAGCAGGAGTAACTGATTTAGCAGCAACAAACACTACACCTGAAGAAATCCACAAATGTTAGTGGTTTGTTCAAAAAAAATATATTTTTTCACTTGTGTACTTACTTAAAAAAAAAACAACTAATATAGTTTTCTTTATCCTTGTGTAGTTCCATATGTTAGTCTTACAAGTGGAAACAAGCCAAAACTTCTGCTAGGTAAAATACCCAGTGAGCACAGCAAAAAAATGATTGCAGAACTTCATGATATATACAGGGAAAACAAGCGAGTTGCAAAAAAAAATGCACATAAAAGACTTGAAGGAAACCATAGAGAGAAAGAACAGATAGTTGTTGATGAAACACATCAAAAGCCTGCAGAAGAAGAGAAACCTGTAGGTGAAGAAGGTAAAGGTGTTGAAGAGCCGCTAAAGAAATTTGCAGATGAAGAACAAAAAGGTGTTGATAAGTCGTTAGTGTTAAGCGAAACAACTCACTCTACACAAGGCGACAATGTAAAGGCCTACATGTTGGTGAGAATCAAAAATGGGCTTTCTTTGTTGGATGCAGTTGAAGAAAATTCCACAATAAGTGAAGTTATTGAGGAAAAAAATGTTGAAGATGGAGCTACAGAAACAAACAATCCAGAATCTAGCTCCAAAGGTAATCTTTCGATATATATTTTCATTTCTTTTATTCTTCTTACACTTGTGCTTCTATAACTTCTAAAACTTTTCTTTTCTTCATTACTCTTGGTATATAAAATGCAAGTGTTGTTAGGAATTAAGACTTAAGAAATAATTCCACTAGACACTAAATCTTCGGATCGACGTAGAATGAAAGATAACAAGATGCAAACACAAAAAAAGCACTAAGTAAAGCACACAAGATTTAATGTGGTTCGGCAATATGCCTACGTCCACAAACTGCTATGACTTCTTCTTTATTATAGAACCACTAACAGAGAAATACATAATCAATGATTGAAGAATCAATTAACAAACTATGATCCAACATTGTGTTGTTCATAATCCCTAAAATAACTATCATGAACAAAACGCTCCATAAATTACCGAACAATGTCTAACCAAACAAGATAATATTTGTCTCACATAACAAGATGATATCCTTCTAAACAATGTCTCTTCCAACACCAACGATGTATCTTCCACCATCCATGAACAAGGTGATCTTTTCTTCACTAAAACTCCACCCCAAAAGGTGGGATGGAATCCCTCATAAGCTTACAAAACTACATTATGTATTCACTAATTCTTTCTCTAAAATAGCATATAAAAAACCATATCTACTATCACCATATAAGCCTCGGTGACAAACTTGATTCCCAAGTATTAGTCTTCTTGTAAAAGGAAACCCTATACAACTAGGAAATCTAATATTAATTAGGAAACCTCTCGTAGTATAGAAATCAACCTAAACTAGGAAACCTTATGTTTCCCTAGAATAAAAATCTCTAGTGAGTTCCGGATCTTTCCAGAACCTTCCCTAAAACACCGACAATTGTCAAATATCTCCACCGTATCAATGTTTCAACAAATCTCCACCTCGGTAAAGATTCCACTAATCTAAGCCGATCTTCAAACCACGACAATCGCATCAACACCCAAAAGGACCTCAACGACGAGCAAACTTGATTAAGTGACAACTTAACCCCTAAACGACTAAAGTCAACAAATCTCGTCCAATTTTCCGCCTATTTGTTTTCTTAGCAGCACCAAAACTCATTCGTCTCAAAACTCCAAACTCAATTGCTTTTTAAAGCAACCGAACATTGACTTGCTCAATTGCTTCTTTTCCATGAGCATATCCCCGAAATAAATAACGAGATAAGAAGAAAACAAACATGTCAAGATTCACAAATCAATGGCTTGTAAATAACAAACAAGGGGCTCCAAAAGCTGACATACCAAACTTCCAAACTAAACCAGCAACCTCAAATCAAATGGGGTGTGACAAATTAATATCCTCCACCAAAAAACCGTCGAAACAAAGGTCTCAATCTACCCAGCTTCACTCTCAGAAACAATCAGAGAGACACCCTAAACATCAAAAGGGATGTTACTAAACATATCATGTATCTGAAGTATAATGATTCTGAAACCTGCATCCATATTGCTCTCCAAAGCTACACGCCCTTTAAGATACAATGTTCACAAAATTATAAACTTACCAGTTTTACCAAGTAAGACTCAACACGATAAAATAACCCTTTCTCAATCATATGCCCAAGATGCATATGCCATAACTTGTTTTGATAAAATTATTTCTCATTGATGAATAAGAAACCATAGCTCCACCACAACTGATATCTCCGCGTACGAAGTTCTTAAAATACCACACCTCATCAAACAATATCCACACTTCAATTACCAAATATTCACTGCCTTCTGCAATTGAAGCCATAAAAATCTTCGAGTTTAACTTCCTCTTCACATCCTTTGACACTTTAGGTCAAAAGATCAACAACAACATGATCCAACTGATGACGACCAATATCAAATTATACCCTTCGTACTGGAACAACGATAAATATTTGACACACTAGTATTTCCATACTTACTTCCACCAACATACAAACTGAAGCTTGTATCTCAACTACAATGCTCTTGCTTTGTCAAAACATGATTTGCTTAGCAAACATACTCCGACCGAAGAACGAACTTGATCTTCCCAAATAGTCCACAAGCCTCATACGAAACGAAGTAAAGAGAACAATCAACTAACCAAATTATGGTTACATGAATACTTACTTGGAGCTATGCGGAATGCATAGGGTTATATGCTTCACGAAGTATAACGTCAAGTTCTTTAAAATAGAACACCACCAAAAACAAATGCGAAATACTTTAAAGTATCCCATTCTCCCCAGACTCTTTAACTTGCCTCATACCCGGAAATTGAAAACATCAAACCTTTCACACTTAAATGCTTGATAACATCAATCTATGCATCTCTGAATATTCATCCCCACTTCTAACTTCGATCCTCTCCATGCTCACCGCACCACTTGTTAGGAATTAATACCTGAGAAATAATTCCACTAGACACTAAATCTTCGGATCAATGTAGAATGAAAGATAACAAGATGTAAACACAAACAAAGCACTAATTAAATCACATAAGATTTAACGTGGTTCGGTAATATGCCTAAGTCCACAAACTGGTACGGCTTTTTCTTTATTATAGAACCAACAACAGAAAATTACATACTCAATGATTGAGGAACCAATCAACAACTATAATCCAACGTTGCGTTGTTCATAATCCCTAAAATAACTTTTACGAGCAAAACGCTCCATAAATTACCGAACAATGTCTAACCAAACACGATAATACTTATCTCACTTAACGAGATCATTTTCTTCTAAATGATGTCTCTACCAACACCATTGATGTATCTTCCACCATAAAGGTGATATTTTCTTCACTAAAATTTCACCCCAAAAGGAGGGATGGAATCCCTCATAAACTTAGAAAACTACATTATGCATTCTCTAATTCTTTCTCTAGAATAGCATATAGAAAACCATATCTACTATCACCATATAAGCCTCCTTATATAGTAGTCACTAACTTGATTCCCAAGTATTAGTCTTCTTGGAAAAGAAAACCCTAAAAAACTAGGAAACCTAATATTAACTAGGAAACCTATATTAATAAATAAGAAATCAACCTAAACTAGGACACCTTATGTTTCCCTAGAATAAAAATCTCTAGTGGGTTATGGATCTCTCCGGAACCTTCCCTAAAACACCGACAATTATCAACAAGTGTATACATTGTATGTGCTTGTGTAACTTATGGTTCCACATGATATATGCATGTGTAACTTCAGAATACACATAGTATACAATCATTGTATGATGAAAAAAGTATGACTTCTGATTAAACCTTGTATATGCATGTGTTAACTATCAGAAACAACTCAATCGACTCAAAGCGACAACCCAGAACTGTACAAGTTGGTCAGATTGGGGACTGAGCTTCCTATTTCAGGTGTAGAGGCAATAAACCTAAACGAGGGAAATGCTGAAGATGGTGATGCAGAAAAAATAATCCAGAAACTAGCTTCACTGGTAAACATTTTTGAAACCATTAAATTCATTTATCTTTTTATTTGTTTATTTGGATCAAATACTTTGTTTGTTATTAGATTATTTAGTTGGAAGTTACACATGCTATATATTGCATGTGTAACTGAAATTACACAAGTTATAAAAGCATATGTAACTTCATATCACACATGCTTAAAAAAAATCAAAACCTGAGTTGATGTTGGTTTTCTTTTATTGTTGCACATCACAAAATGTGCAGGATAGTCATCCAACATTGAGCCTTGGTATTGATAACTCCACTCCACCACCACCTATTAAAGAACGGGAGAAGAATGTAAACCAAATGGGAACAATTGAAAGAGGTGTAAAACAAAATGGAAAAAGGCAGTTAAACGACAAGTAGAACTTGTCCTAGAACCGAGTTATACAACACTGTCAAAACGCTGCAGAAAGTGTTGCAGATTAGCTGTCATTTTCTAAAACAAAAAATTTAAGGTATAACTGAATTGCTTTAATAAATAATACTTTGCAGTTGTCGCTATGTACGACATGAATGTGTCGTATCTTGACATTTTATATTCTAAATCAGAACGGTTCAACCTAATAATTGATGTGTCATTTAATTTCTATTAATATTAAAAAAAAAGAATCTTTTGACATTAAAGTTCAACTCAAATTCGATTCAAATAAAGTGAAACCAAAATTTTTACTAAATTACTTTCAAACTCAAATTCTTATAAATTACGTTGAAATCCAAATTCTTACTAAATTACATTCAAACTCAAATTCTTAATAAATTACACTGAAACTCAGATTCTCACTAAAACTGAAATTCAAAAAAAAAAAGGATTTTATTCTTACTGAAATTTTTATAGTGAAATCCAAATAATAAAACTGAAAGTCAAAAAAGGATTCAAGCTTTAAAAACAACAAAGTGCAGGATGATCACTTTACTTATACTCCATCTGGTCCACCATTTGGATCAGCACTTGCATGCACAGATGGAAAAAGAGGTAAGAGATATACAAAACTCACCTAATTTTTTAAAGAATTAAACAAGAAAGCATATAGTCAAAACTCACCGTATTTTAAACATACTAGTAGAGAATGGTCATTTTAAACTGTTAGAACAAGTTCTTGAAACCACTAAAATACGGGTTCTAGTAGTAGGGCAGTCTTAGGCGTACTTTCTCTTAAATGACGGTTTGCAGCTAAACTTTAACTTTCAAAAGGAAATACGGTTATTTTCTGTCCTATGGTGGTACAAATGTAGACTATCTTTTTGTTTAGTTTTATAATAATATTATAAAGGTCAACTGGTAGTTGGGTCTGTACTATAATTCAAATTTACTACAGCTTTTTCAATTCATCTGAATTGGCTGAATCCCAATGGTATCATTCTGACTGGATGAATTAAATGGCTGACTGAACCTAAAATGAGATACAATGCACATTCAAATGAAATTCAATGCAACCTGATTTCATAAATTTAAAATCATTACCATTCAATTAAAATTTAAATTCATTGTACAATTCTAACTCAATCCACATTTGAATCAGTTGACACTTAAGTTCAAAACCCCCCAAAAAAATCTACACACCGAAACACACCATTATAAGTTCTAAAAAATATATTAAGCATTCTAAATATAACTGCAATCCTACCTAAAAGACACTATTAAACTGCATCTTGTGACCTGCTGCTTCTTTCTCTGACCAAATGCCGAGAAGAAAATGAGTTGTAGTTATCTCTCCATATTCACCTGCATTCAGTTACAAAAATGCAGAACATTACGCTTTTTTGCAGGTGGTGATGGTGGCTGGAGTGAGTGGAGAGGAAGAGAGCGAGTCTGTGAAGAAGTGAGAGATATGTGAAAAGAAGAGCGTTGGGACTTGGGGTCTAATAATCTTTAGTTTTTTATAGGATAAAATGGAAGGCTATGATATTAATATATGAACGTCTTAGATGAATCAGTTCATAGCCAGTCAGCCCCACCCGTAAAATCCTAGCATAGAAACAATAATATCAAAATGTCATTGTATAAGTCAACAAAAGTTTTAATTGCAACGACATTTTGACTTTAGTCAGCCACAGTTTCCCATTATAGTTTAATGTTTTAGTTTTTTACCAATGGAACGACACTTTTGAGTTCTCAAAATATCGCGATACTTAGTTTTTGTTGTTTGATTATGTCTTAGATAGCTCATTTTCCACCGGTGTTTGAAAGAAGGAAGAAGAAGAAAAATGATGAAGATGGAGAAGAGAAAATAGGTGAGCTTGTTAAAGATTCAAGGACAGTAAACAACTTGGTAGTCAAGAAAAAAGAAGTTATTACTAATTACTTCAACAAACAATCAAAAACCTAAGTACAATATACTTTATAATTTACTTTCAAAAAATTAATTCTTACTGTTGAATTCTTATTTATTATTTATATTTATTCCTGATGCAGAGAACCTATTTGGTCACTGATGAACAAGGATGGCAACCCATATGTTACTATCAGTGAAGACCTAATGCTGCAGCTAACAAAAGATGCGTACCTGGATGGTGAATTCATAGATTTCTACACCTACAAATTATTCAATAAGATGAATAGCAAACCAGAAAAAATATGACAAAGCAGTATTCCTTTTGACACAAAAACAAGTAAGTACTTAAAAAGAAAAAACTTGGTAAAAACTTAGATATTAAAGTAAAATGAAGTTAAATATGACAAAAATAACTTTGAAAATTGTTTTTCATTCAATGTATGAGAAATCTCCTCAAGATGTAACCACCTTTTGGATGCCAAGAATTGTTGAAGCATATAGTGACTCGACAGTTAAGCTGTTTGCACCGATGTGTAACAGCAAGATACATTTCACCCTGCTGGAATATGATTACAAGGAAAAGACCTGGCATTACATGAATTCATTATCAGTCTTTGCAATAAGGACCTCAAATCTGTCCCAAGCAAAGAAATACGAAACAAAATCATGTCTGATGCACTAGGATTTGAGGTGGAAAACAAGGGTCTTGTAAAGCCTTCCCCCCTCTCAAACAAAAAAAAACACATTAGTCCAGAAAGGGATCGCAATAACGCTTTTAAATGACAAATTAATTATGTGAAAAAGATTTTACACACAAAATCTGTCATATAACACGAAAATAGTTAGTCACATCATTTAACACAAAAAATCCTTCATTCTCAATCGTGGTAATTTATTAGGTCCGTGATTTAATGATGAACTATTAAATTACGGAATAAATCCGACAAATATATTTAGTTTTCATACGCCAACACTAGTCTTCTATTGCGTGCCCAGAAATAGCTAGCCACATATAATGCCATGTTTCTATAAGTCTGAAAATTGTTATCCACCGGCCACCGGCTTACTTGCCATAAGTCTTTCATAAAGTTTGATATTGGTTCTATTCTAACAAACCCAAACCGAAAGAGAAGTGATTTCTAAGTTTCTGATTGGTATAATCTGTTCAACCTAGTCAGTCATCTTTGATACAGCTAACGGGAAATTTATTAGGAGAAAGTTTTTTGCTCGAAAAACTTAAGAGGAGAAGAAGAAGAAGAAGATATCAAATCCATCTCTAACTCAGAAGAAGAAGAAGAAATCGAGCAAGTTTCAAATCCTTTTCATCTTTGAATATGAATCTTAGATTCCATTGAAGTTGTCTTAGAGATACTAACTAAACTTCAGATGGCAATAGAAATGAAGACGCGAGATAGAAACGTATCTAAACCTAAATCTCTATTTCCGCCTCTGTTCTATTACTCTCCCTCCTCACCAGAGACCTAAAACTAAACTTCGTTTCTCACCCATGGAATCAACAAATATAATCATTCTCTTCTTTCTTCAGAGATTTTTTGGAAAGTTATAACAATATTAATCTTAATCTTTTAAGCCCTGGCATTTTTTTTTTAACTCCATTTAATCTCCGCGGAAAATCTTTATTTTAAATCTTGTAGGTTGCAGTTTTGGTGCGAATTTGCGTCAATTTATAAATCTGGAGACAAAGAGCATGAATCGGTAATAGATCTTTATTTTCCGATCTGATTTTGTAGGGTGTTCTGTGTATTTTGTCTAGTTATGAAGTTATTGTTTTTCCAAAAATTGGGTTTTTATGAAAATTAAGTGTATGGATTGTTGTTTCATTCTTAATAATGCTTGTATCTTGATTATAAATTTGTAATTGCTGGGTTTCTTAAAATGATAAACATTCAGTATGATAAATATTTTACGAGTGCACATTTTTTTTCCTAAATGCTCCTTGTTTGATGTTGCAGGTGTGCACAAGATCGTTGTGGGCTTTAAGTTATCATCTTATGCCCAGTACTGGTGTACTAATGTCGACGATTCAAAAATTTGTAATAACTGGTGAATGGTTTAATATTTAATATGTTCTTCTCAGTTACTTTATTGCTTCATGACTCGTGAGTAGTTGAGCACACTAGTCTGTTGTAAAGTGTCACTTTAACATTGTTCCTGGTTACAAATTTTGCAGCATTAAGTATGGACTCTACCATGGACAGGGTTTCGAACACGGAACCAAGAAGAAAACACTAAAGGTGAAGTTAATATGTTCTTAATGATTCTTGGTAACTGCATTATCGTTTCCAGTAATAATGATGTGTCAGCCTTTGTTTTATATTAAAATGAAAATAAATTTTATATTTAATCAAAAATTTAAGTGTAAAATTTAATTTGAGACAGTAATAAAACAAGCAACATTTATTTTCTTTTATGATAAGAGTTATTCTCGTCAGGTCATACGCCCCCACATTAAAAATAAATTTTAATAAAATAATTAATGTTCAAAAACGTAAATCTTGGTTGACCCGCAGCTTCAGCTACACCCGCACCCGTAAGCATACTCAATCCCGCAGCAGTAGCCGCAGTCACTCCCGCACTCGCAAGTCCTCAAGTTGCAACCGCAAGCGTGTGTGCTTCGGTGCGAAGCACCGCACATGTGTGAAAAGTATGTTTGCTCCAACTAGCCCATTGTCTTAGTCCTCTCCCAACCACAAAAGCTTCTAAACCCTAAGGTCCCTCCCTTAGTTGCATTTTTTGTGATAATAAAGAGAGGACTTATCTAGTCTTTCCAATGTGGGACTAAAGATTCTTCATTCACAATAATAAAAAATGAGCTAGTATCCCCTAGTGACTTCTAGGTCCTAAGATCTATTCCCACCAAGATCAAAATATATTTTAAGTTCATTTTTCTCCAATAGTTAGTAGCCTAATTCAACCTATTATTTCCAGAATCACAAGATCATTTGACTAGGAATTATTTTTATTCTTTTCATTTTACCGAAAAAAGCTTTCTATAACTTGTAGAATTCGGAAAAGTGTCATAACCCTCATCAATTATATTATAAGCAACAATTCCTTGGATAGACAATGTAGAGAGTATCTGCCAACAAGAGGATACTTTCCTTGATCAACAACTTTAGTATTCTCAAGCTTTCTGTTAAAGTACCGATCTACTGGGGAAAAAAAATTCCTCATACCAACGTGCTTATCATGTTTGATGCTTAGCCACGCTTAACCAAGATAGCTATGTTTAGCTTTCAGGCTTAGTCGATGGAACTTGAATGACGCAAAAGCATCATTGATTCGTGTTGCTCACTCAAGAATACATATTTTCATATTATGTATGAAAGATCTACAATATAACTTCTATAAAATAGTAGGCTTTGACCAAAAAAAATTATTATTTTAAAGAGATACTAAATTATCGATAGTATAATAAATAATTATTTTATAGTTAAATAATATTATTATTAAAAAAATAATTTCTAGCTTGGTAGTTGAATAATAAATGTATGTTAAGTACAATATCGACTAATTTTGTAGAAATATTATATTATTGACTAATTGCAATACAAATACAAGCACTCCAAGTATCAATCACATTTCAACACTTCTTGTTGTAATACAACAACGTGACTCCGGGTCTTCGGGTGCACTACGAACTATTAGGGATGAAATATAACTTGATTTGAATTTTTTTTAAAGAAAACAACTATTAAATCATATTTTGAGAAAATTTAATATGTAGGAAATTATTTTTTTTATTTTTCTAGTAACATTATTATTTTATGTATTATTTGGGACCTATTAATGCTTAAGGGAACTTTTGAAATGTATTATTTTATAATTTTATCGAATTTATTATTTTAGCACTAAGGGCCCGAGTTGGGACCAGGAAATTTTATTATTTTAACAAGAATATTATATTATCGAGTATTATTTTAAAGAAGTTATATTGTACAATATACCCTACGAAAGTCCCTTGGCCTATACGGACTAGGATTTGCTTGCCCTTTGGCCTTACCACACAGTTATAAATTGTTGGACGTGGATTATATATGCCTAAGAAAATACTTTCGAAACGAATAGCCCTTGACATTGATGTTGGCTTTGCCTTAATAGGCTTAAGTTGTTTGTCCCATCTGAGATGACCTTTTTAAGATGAACCACGATCATGCTTGATCCCTTCATGGTATGGGTTGGGTACGTAGGAAGCCACAAAGCAGTGCGTTTGTGGTCCAGCATCTTGTTGCTCACATCATCTAATTTGGAGATCACATCATCTAATTTGGAAATTATTGCGATATTTTGGTAACTCATATCATTTGGCTCGACAACGTGAGGAAAGAGATCATTGTTGCTACACTTGATAAGGTAGTTGAAATCCATTTGATGGATGTCCATATTTCCTATCAAGTTATACGACATGGATGGTATATGCATGGTGTTGCACCCTTGGCAAGAACATGGTAGGTGCATGCACCCAACGCATAGTCGAAGCGGGGTTTAAGGAAACGAAAAGTAGGTCTGCAATGGCCTATGTGCTATTCCAAGGCATGGATTTAGTCCGGAAAATACAGGTAAATATGTCATACATGAAGGCATTCATCATTAGCTTTTATAGTCTTACACCCTTAGCAGAACAAGAGGAAAGTTGGAAAGGTGGGAAGCTATATATAAAAACTACGTTTCGAGACTCATGCTTGCAAAGCATGTTTGGAAAGTAAAATCAACGTGCATATGCCTAGTGAGAGGTGAATCCTTAAAGCCCGGTTACTACGATTCCAGTGGAACGTCGATGATTTCTGGCCTGCAAGGCGCATAGCGCTAGAGGCAGAATTTTCCGGTCCATCACAACTACCCCAAAAAATTAAATACTTTAAAAGCTGACTACCCTTAAACACAATAAAAAAAACGCCCCTCTATAGATGGTTGATTTTTAACAAAGGATAAAATAGTAAAATTGTCTCTATCCAACAGTAAAATCAAAGAAATAATAGAATTTCATATATGCTATTGACCAGGCATCAAAAGCATAAAATTCACATTTTATATTCCGCAAGAGAATTAAAATGGCAGACTCTTACTACATGCATCTCACATGGGTCCTATAGTCTCTCTGAAAGTACTCATATAATATTAGAGTCTTACCCGGCTGATTTTTCAATGTTCTACATACAACATTACTACTGTACAACTCAGTGCTTACTCCTTTACAATGATAGAGAATCTCCTAGATGAATTAATCACTAGTATAAAGCAACATTGTTTTCAAAATATGGTGTTGATCATAACTTTTTCCCAGATTTCTGACTATACAAAAATAAGCATCCAGAAGACGTATTTGTTCCTGAGTGGATGCCAATCCTCCTAGATAGATTGTCTACTAGTATATAACAAGTTAATTCCTATTTACAACAATATTCAAATCTTAAATGGATAACGTTGGTTTATCATAATGCATAAAAAGCTCTGCACGAACGCACTAAGTCGAAACATCATATCTTCGTGTAAGCACTAAGTCGTCGTCGCGCCAAATGCAAAGTTAAAACTCCAATAATGATTGGTCGATCTTGAATAACAAATTCCCAATGTAGGTTGCATTAAAAATCCCAATATTGGTTGAAATATAACAAAACCCTAACATTGGTTAATATCTAATTTTTGACACATCATCATAATCACCTTGTAAAAACGTAGCAATGGGTGTAGAATGGGGAAAAATGTTCTCAACAACATATGTTCCCCTATATGTCTACTACAACATACTAAAAGGGAATCTCATTCTGAGCAACGTTCTAAGAGGTATGACTTAAACCCTAGAAGAACTACAAGCTGAAAACTGTTAGAATTTTAGCTAAAAAACTGTTGGAAGGTTGCTATTTGCTCCGTTAAACGACCGAAACGAGCTCAAAACCTAAATTCTTCCTCGTGAGGAGAAAGCCAGCAATTTTCTGATTTCGAATTGGGGTAGATCATCGAAAACAGACATCGTATGAAGAATCTACATCGTTTTTACTAAAGAGCGTTGTGTCTGAAATTTTTGGACGACCGAAGTTTTCGGGCATATGAACTAACATACATGGGTGTAAATAACAATAAGACTTAAGAGTAAATATGAGAAAAGAATAAAAAAGAATTAAAAAATACAAAGAGTCGTGGGACCGGCGCAAACCGGCCAGTCGACCGGCTCCCCCTTGGCTGGTCCCACTCTAATATTTTTTACTTTATTTTTAGAGTTTCCTATGCCTATTAAAACTCTTTTGCTCCTTTTACAAAAATCGAAAACTTCGAAAGTTTGGAACTTTGAAACTCAAAAATTTTGAAAGTCAAAGAATTCTAAATAGCTGCAGCAAAGTCCTGCAACCATCTAATATATATTAAAACACTATTATTTTAATATTTCTAAAATCTCGCTCTTCTCTTTAATTGGTCCTCACACCAATACTATTACCAAATATATGTCAAGATATTACAAGCGACTATATGATAGGCGAATCATGGTGCCTACCAAATTCGTGTTCTATCAAATTTGTTCTCTTACTAAACTCGTGCTCATGGCTGGTCCCTCTCTCCCACCAATTTTGGTCGGTCCCTTTATAACTCTTTGAGTTGTCTTGCTACTAATAATATTCTGAATTTATCTACTTTGTTACTCACAAGTAAGATGAAATTAAATTATTTCATAATTACTAACGCTAGTATTCACATGAGCCTAAAGCTTATACAAGCCTAGCACTCACACGAGCCTAGCACTTACACAATCCTAGCGCTTACACAAGCTTAGTGCTCACACAATCTTAACGCTCGCATGAGACAGTGCTTGCAAGAGACTAGTGCTCACATAACATTTCCACTCACTCAACTTCAAAGGTCATACGAGTATCATTGTTGTTGACACAATGACCAATGTTAATATCAATCTCAAGCACTATGACATATTAAGCATCACTCCTTATCTCAAGCAATAGGCTAGTCTCAGCAACAAGCTAGACTCAGAAACATGATAGAGTCATTAATATGCTAAGACTAACAGTCTAGATAGGTCAACAACTGACCAAATAATACATGTCTATAAAATAGACTCAACCATGTTTGAGACATCAACAGTCACATGAGGGATATTCACTAAGGTTTTGGTCTGGAGGATTACATCACATGCGGTGTAACAATACACCCACGACGAGAAAGTATAAAAGTCGTGTCAGCAGTTAAAGGGGTGGATGAAATAGTGGTCGTACAACTGTTAAGTCCCACTAACATAATAGAGTAGTTTTCACCATGATTTCCACTTATCTAGTCGCCCACTTCTCTGCAACTGTCAGCACTTACGAGATCAATGTGTTAACTTCCACTTCTATAAATAGGTTCTTCAACCTATCAACAAGGGACAAGAGTTTTATCTCATAAGAACTTGAATGATCACAAATCTATCATCTTAGAGATTTCCAGAAAACTCAGACCTCTGATTTTCATCCTCACAGTTGTTCAACACATCTTACCGTCATTAACATTCAATCTCATTGATCTCAATACTTTCTATGCTTCCCTTCCTACTAATCAACTCTTCTCATTCTTATGTGACCGAAGCAAAATTGGAACGGTCGTTCCTTGATTTAGGCCAATTTCGTACAAATTGACCTCTCGAATCTTAAAAGTACTTCTACAGTACAAATGTTTGGTGTTTAAGAGATTTGTTCCAATTTCGTACAGATTGATCTCTCAAATCTTAAAAGTACTTCTACAGTACAAATGTTTGGTGTTTAAGAGATTTTTTCTTACTAGCAACAACCTACTCCATCATTTTTCCCTTTTACCCTTTAATCGATTTTATCCACAAACACCCTTCTGGCTTTGTGGGAGGGGGATCCCACTCCAATGTGTGTCTGGTCAGTTTTGAAAGATTTTTTAGCAGTCCGAGACCTAGTTAGTAATTGAACGAATTTTTTCCATATAATTCACTAATCGACGGGAATTATTCGGGACCGAACAACACGTCCACTTAGTTCGCCGCTCCAACTGTATTGACTCAATTTAAATCTTCAATCTTATTTTGAAGAAAATTCACTTGAAGGGATTTAACTCCAAGACATATCACTACTACGTGAGACATTTAACCACTAAGCCATGCGTATGTTGGTGTTAATAATACATATATTATACATATAATTCAGTCTAACAATAAATTTTAAAATTATATCATTTAAAAAATAATTTTTATCAATTATTACATGCTAAATTTATATCTCTAAATTAAATTATACATGTATGTTTGTAATTCCTAATTATTATCGTATAACGAACTGTTGATCGGATTTGAAACCGAATTTGAATTATTCGAATCTATGTAATACTCGAACGTTTGACGTACCAAATTTCCGTCTATAGCCGAACTGCTAACCAGGATCCGGGATACAATTGTTGTATATTCTACTGCTACTATATCAATACTCACTTAACTATGCTTCAAAAAAAACAAAAATGTATATATACCCCCTTAACCTAATTACACTGAAAAGTAAAAATCCATTCTCTTTGACCTTCCAGCTCTAGACCATTATTATATATAAGATACTTCTTGCTCAAGTTGCATTTTATTTGTGAACCCCAAATAAAATATAATGGAGTGGCATCTTTTAGTTGCAACTTGCAACTTGCAACTTGCAAATATGAAAATGATGAATTATTGGAGTAGGCAGTTAGGGATAAGACCTACCAACAAAATTTATATACTTGCAAGAAGTTTGACTCGGAGGAATTCAAAATAAAAGCCTCACTTTCGAAAGGGCCACATATGATGTATAGATGCAAAAGTGGAGATTTAGACATACTACTTTCCAGTTACAACCTTGTAATTGCTGTTAATATATAAATTAGTATGTATTTTGTAGATCTATATAATGGATATGCCCTTTACACACTTGATAGTCATTCCAAATCCTCTCTTCTAATCTTTAAAAAATTCCTTCCACATCCCCAGCTTAAAAACTTCCTCCCGTAGCAATGTCTGCTAAAGAAATAGGTAATGTTCGTGATAATCAACCTCACGAAGAAATGATAGAGATTAAAAAATTACTTCAAGTATTGATTCAATCTCAAGCTAAACAAGCAGAGTCACAAGGTAAACTTGAAAGAGCTCAAGCACAACAAGCAGGTATTCAAATGCAAATGCTAATGCTTCTACAGTCCGTTATTCGCTCTATGATTTAATACTCGTATGGAGAAAGCAAACCTCAATAAAACGAGGCATATGAATATTTCAAATATTGCCAAAATATTGATTAGAAAATTTAAAGATTAATTAATGTCAAATGAAGTTTCACATAGATATATATATTCATGATTAAGCATAACAACGTCTTTAAATTATTCATAAAGCTTATTTTTCTGAATATGATTGTGTATATTTTAATCAAGTTCTTTGTTACTTTGTTGCGACAATAGACGGCAACAGCAACGAAGATAGTGATAGTGATAGCATCAGCATTAGCGATGATAGCGACAGCAATCGAAGATAGCTATGACGATGATGATAGTAATGACGATGATGATGGCCAAGAAAAGAAGAAAAAAGAAATAGGTGAGCTACGCACAATTACACATGGCTTTCTATCAAATTAGATGAACATTGTTTCCGCAGTCGATGGCCGGCTAAAAGAATTTGCATAAATTTTATTTTCTTAAATTCTAAAATTTTTCAGAAGAGTAAATAATATTAATTTTTAACAACATTAAACTATTTTTCTAATTTTTTTAACAATTAACTTGTATTTCTCTTAGATTTTAAATAATCTTTTTATTTTTATAAATTAGTTTTCTCTAAAAAAAATTTAATTGAAAGATTTTCCTGGATGTAAAAAAGAAATACAAGAAAAACAAGTTCTATTTTTAATATAAGAATAATATTCTTAAAACAAAAGCTATAATTTTGAAATAAATTGACTCTATGAGTTAAGTTGGATAAAAAATACTTCATCCGTCCAAGTTATATAGACGATGACATATTTTTGCTTGTCCAACTAAATAGGTGGAGTTTATATTTCAAGGTTATTTTTAACATATATGTCCTTATTAATGTTGCATGAATATCAACATAATTAATTTGATGTTTCTACCATTAAGAATATAACAAGGGGTAAAACACGAAACGAGATAATTTTTATAAAACCTAGATTTTTTTCTTAATTTAAAATATTTGGAATTTTCGTCTATATAACATAGACGGTGAGAGTATTTTTTTTTCTTTAACACTTAGTTTGCCAACTCAGCTCGGCTAAACTGCGGGTTCAGAAAGGGGTCAATCCCCGACATAATATATAATGTATCTTTTTACTTTGTTAATATTTGAAACTTTGACTTTTTTTCCTTGGTGAAATTTTAAATTAAATTCCTTGACATTCCTTTCAATTTCTTGGAGTTATAACGGTGAAACCTCTACAACTACTAAAAGAAAAAAGAAAAAAAAATGAATTTGAGGGAATTTGAAAATAATAATAACTTGTTTCTAAGAAAGAACATAGTTTAGGTGACACTTATTAAGTTTCGTCAATTTGAGAATTGCATAAAAAAATAAAATAAAATAATTTAAAAATACATAATAAAATAAAATAGTGACATCTTGAAATAATCTTAAGAAGAATTATCCATCTAGCTTAATAAGTGTTGATGTATTGTATTAGTTATTATATTAGCTTAATTACAATAAATTAATAAATAATTTTATATCTAAATTTATATTTCTATGAAAAATAATTATTTAAAAAAAAAGTTTTTTTCAATAAATTTTTATTAAAAAAACTAATACTTATTAGTTAGTAAATTATTGATTATATAAATAGCCCCAAACTAAATTTTTTTTCTTCCAATTTTGAAGTCCTATAATCGGTAGGTTTGTCAAGTCCGAAACTTACCGATTATGAAAATAACCCAAAATTTACTAATTTTTCCAAGTTTAAAAATTTTAAGTTCCTATAATCGGTGGGTTCGTCAAATTTAAAACCGGCCGATTACGAATATAGCCCTAAATTTTTTAAAAAAGAATCAAATTTAAATATTTGAATTATACCATTGGTAGAAAAAACTAATTGTTTGCCAATATTTGAATTATGTGACAATGGACTAATTTTTGTGGTATAACCGATAGGATGAAATTCTAATTGTCTACCTATGATAAAATAATTTGTAGGCAATCCCATCCTACCGACTGTGTCACATTAGTCTTAATAGTAAATTATAGTCGGCAACAATTAAACAATACCTATCAATTATGTCAAAAATTAGGAATATTAAGGAAGTTACGTGTATAATCGGTAGATATGTAACAATTAACTTTCTATATTATTTATTTTTTGAATAATTTTTTAATTTTTAAATTATAAATATGTATAATTTAATTTTTGAAAAAATGTTCTGATTTTTTTTTTCAAAAATAGTTGACCTTTTTAAAAAGAGTTAGGAAGTGTTTGAAATCTTATTAGAAAAGCCTATTCATATTCTAGAATTAAGATTTGAAATCTAAAATAGGTTTTTTAATTGACGTATTAATTTTTAAAGTACAAATATTTTTTTTTAGAATTTTAAAAAAAATTCTAATTAGATTCTGTTTACGTTTAAAATAGAAAAACTCACATTTAAATAAAAAGACAGATATTAAAAAAACTAACCTTTTACTTAATTTTAAGGGAAAAATTATATTAAAATATAAGTTTTTTGAAATTATATTAGCAGTTATATCGGATTAACCAGTCAATTGTTTGACTTGGACCCAAATATGGCATCCAACAATTTTAGAACAGTCCAATGGGACCAAAATCTAAAATAACCCTATATATTTTATTAGTTTTTTACTTATTGGACAATGTTATCAACACTGGTAGACGACAATGATACTACCGACGATGATGATAGTGATAAGAATGATACCGACGATGATGATGATAGTAACGATGATGGCGATCGCGAAGAAAAGAAGCAAACAAAATCTGGTAAGCTACACATAGTGACAATTGATTACTATATATTAATTGTTTTCTAATTTGCTTTTACTTAATAATATTACTCTATCACAATTTATTATTTGTCTGTGGTTTCATACTTTCTTGGTGATTGTGAACTTAATATATATATATATATAAACAAAAACATTAAAAAGAATCTCACCAGGCGAATAAAAGCTGAGAAAAAATGTTAAAATCAAACGATAAATGTACCCCTTAATGTTCTGACTTCACAAATATATTTAGAGTATCTTTTATAGTGTAGAAATATTATTTTTTCATGATTATAGAACTTTAGACCTTTATTTAATATAAATTAATCTTTAACAATTAGGTCCTATAAATTAGGAGGAAGAATATAAATTTATTGAAAAAGTCTTAACTACACCTTCGAATTCATCTCCGTATCATATTTTTAGCACATTATTAAGATACTCTTAAAAGGTTACTATTTGAGTTTTTTAAGGTTTGGTTTTTGGGTCAAGCGTCAAGGACATTGGACTAGCTTAGTTTTACGATTCAAAAAAATACCAGTTACATATAAATTGGGTTAATTAACGGACCTATTTCATATTTTATTTTACAATTTTTATTTTACTAATGATTATTTACTTACCTATAATTACTCCTAATGCAATACATGTAGGGAGTAGTCATAAAGGTAAGGGTTTCGTTAATTTTATTTTGCATTCTATTACTGATGCACGAACATTGATTACGAACATCAATATATTTTGATAATTTATATGCATCGTTTCAGCGATTTTATATATTTTATTTTTTTTATCATCAAATCATAAGTATTTTATTCCGTAAGAAACGTTTATATGATGGTTTAAAAAAAGACAAGTACATCATAACATGAAACAAATACAAAGAAAGATATAAAACGTAAATAAATCGTAAAAAGAAAAAGCGATCTACCATTATAGCACCCAAATCTTGTACTTTGAGATTGGAGAAAAAAACAGTTCTCGAAATTATAGTCCGACCATTTTGATAAATTTTCTTCTTGAAAAAGATATGCTCTTATGACAGAGGAGTGATTTTCCCAAAAATTCTTCATGTGCAACGACTAACCCGAAACCCTAGATTTATTTTTATGATGAAGAAGAACTTGATCTTCGCCTGTGACAAATCGGCGATATACTTTTATCAAGAAAACCAAACACGAACAAATCGTTAGAAAAAATGCTATAAAAGTGCAGACAAAAGAGAAGATAAAAATCTCACTAATAGCGAAGAAATTATTAAAACAAAAAGAATAGCTCCTAAACCGAAATCAACTATATCTAATACTATTAAAACCAAAAAGATATTTGCTTAGATCTAAGGAATAATCAATGTTGTTCACGAATTTGGAAATTAGGCAATTGGTTTTTGTTGGTTTAGTGTAATATGCAGTAAAAGGGAAAATATATACTTACGATTTATGAAGTTTATTATAAAAGTTCAAAAGATATCAAGTCAAACACAGTCACTATTGACTGGGAACAGATAGGTATTGGGCATTGTCTGTATATCAAACGTTAAATAATTCTTAATTAAATTTTTCTAAAACATAAAATATACTCATGAGAGATGTTTTTAGGGAAGAAAGAAAATCGATGAGTATTCAAACATTGCTCCATTATTTATGGTATAGCTTAATTTGCTAAACATGAACTGTATATTTTATGATTCCTATGTGATGCCTACGCCTTGTGAGAATGGCCGAGCCGAATGAAACAAACGGAATAAAAGTTTATAAAAACCCTAATTTTTTTAAATTTAATTTTATTATCAAAAATTAAAAAACTACAGTTAAAGGTGGCTTTCCCAATATTTATATGTCCTCAAACCATTCCAGAAACCCTAAACGACGTAAAAAGCAAAACTAGGAAAATATTAAATAAATATTATAACAGTAAAGTGACGTTCCACAAGTCCCGTACGAAACTAGGTCCGAACTGCATCATACATCCCTTCTTGAAAAAGACTCGACCTCAAGTCTAGTTCGTC
>JAJJMC010004901.1:31725-57870 GCA_023531435.1 Papaver californicum
TTAATAGAAACCAAGGTGCAAATTAGACACTAAAATGTGTCTATCAACACCCCGTGATGGATATGTCTTATGTCATCAGCATAAGCTTCTCCTACAGAACTTCGTAATAAGTTCTCAAAGCTTGTATCCACTGCCTCAGCATGAGCACCACTTTTGTGATAGGTTGTGCTTGAGTAGCACATGTCCGTTCCAAGCTTTCCTATTAAATCTTCTTCCATTATCGTCCCCCCGAAGTTCGAGAGAATTCGCCCCCGAATTCTACTTGTATGATTTCATGCACAAGTTTTCTTAAGACACAACTTTTTCATATACAAGTTAGAACTCATAGTATCTGCCACACGTGAAGTTTGAGTTTCATGAATATAATTATCGTAAAATAGTACTAGAATACTTATTATGTTTGGTAAATCTTCCATCATAATACTCCCCTTGCTGGAGAAAATTTTCCCATGAATCTTGCTTATATAATTTTCTCCACTAGTTACTTTACGACAAGCGTTTTCTCTTGACATATAGGAATCTGTTCTCAAATTAAGATTGTCAACAGTACATAAAGCTTGTACTGTATATAAAACTTGAGTTCTCAAACTAAGCTTTTCTACTAGATATGCTGCTTGATTCTCACAAACAGAACGAATTAGGTTTACGGGAATACCTATGATGCTTGTGTTTTCCTTGATAAAAGAAGAAATATCAGCAGATGTAAGCATAACTTCTTCAACTTCTGGGTAGTTGTTTTCCTGGATAAAAGGATCAATACCTGCTGAAGTAAACAAAAGTTTTTCTTCAACTTCTGGGTAACTATCGTAGACCGGTGGTAAGTCCCAATCAACAACGACTTCCTCATCACTTTGTAAAGCCGATTCAGAATCTGCATCGATGGAGGTCTCCAAACGCGCGAGGCGCCGTTGGAGTGCTCGAAACTGTCGTCTCAGATCATCGTTCTCAACATCACGCAGATCTCGTTGTCGCAGACCTTCTTCGTTTAGGGGATCCTCTCCTCGTCCCCTACCACGACCGCCACGACCACCATGTCCACGTCCACGTTCGACCATTGATAATCAACCTAGTAGCTCTGATACCAAATGATGCCTACGCCTTGTGAGAATGGCCGAATCGGAAACAAAACGGAACGAAAGTTCATAGAAACCCTAGTTTCTCTAAACTCAATTTTATTATCAAAACCAAAAAACTACAACCAAAGACGGCTTTCCCAATATTTATATGTCCTCCAAACATTCCAGAAACCCTAAACGACGTAAAAACCAAAATTAAAAAAATACTAAATAAATATTAAAACAGTAAAGTAACGTTCCGTAAGTCCCGTGCAAAATTAGGTCCGAACTGCATCACTATGCATGTAATGCTAATTGACTGATTGATTTATTACAACAATGTTATTGGCATTATGTAGAAAAAGATAATATCAAAAGTAATAGTGCCCATTTAAAAGAGATCACAAAGGCTTCTGGGGGCGTTGGTAAAAAGAAAGATGGTAAGCTAGCTAGTCATACTCATAATATGCCTTTTGATCAAATGATACTCTTTTCATTTTTCAGACACTCTTTTTGTTCCTGAAAAAAAAGATACTATCACTTTCATATATTAGTCTTAGTATTTTTTTTCCAAAAACAAAAATTTAGACTTTTAATTTTTTTGTTGGTTATGTTATTAACTATTTTTTTTGTTCGAGTGTCTGTTAAGAAGACAAAGTAGTCCGGGCTAAATATAATCCAGATAGAAGCGATCTATTACTAAAAGGTGACTGCGAAAAGACCATTGAGTTTCTTAACAACAATCCAGAAGCACTTCAACATGGAGTAACGCGTAACTCATTTACAGTATTGCATGTAGCTATATATAGAAAGAGAGAGATGAAACTAATTAATGAGATTGTGAAACTCATGACACCAGAATTACTTGAATACAGAGCTGGTGAATATAATTCCACGGTACTTCATCTGGCTGCTCAGTATGGAAATGCCGAAGCTGTTGTATTATTGGTAAATAATAATCCGAGGTTGCCTCTGCTACTTGATAAAAGAGGATTTACACCACTCGATATAGCCATTGGTAATGTTACAATTGACCAGAAGGAAGTAGTTGAATATCTTTACTCCGTAACTCAAGATGCGGACCCAAGTCCTTTCTCGGGTGGTAATGGTGCTTACACTTTATGCAGATTAATTGAAGCCAATTTCTACGGTGGGTTAGCAAGAACAACTAGCTAGCTAGCATATATTTAACTTATTTGCCGAGTTAAAGTTTCTGATTTGTTATGTTGTGTTTTTTTGTGTAGATATAGCACTCTGCCTTGTCATGAAATTCCCAAAAATGGCTACTTCCAAATCAAATTCGTACGATATGTGTGGATTGGAGATGATGGTTCGAAGGCCCTTTGCATTTCAAAGTGGCGCTAAGCTGACATGGTGGCAGAAACTCATCTATTCGTGTTAGTTCGTGCATGATATATTATTTATTTTATTATTATTTTGTTTTTGTTCTTGTTATTGCCTAGGCTATATGGGTTATTTATCTAAATACATTTGTTTATGTATAAAATTAATCTATTTGGAAATGTGCAGTAATTCAAGTGGATACAAATTCTACATGTATACAACCAGTGAAACCGGCCGGATGCATCGTTAGGGACGAAGAGAACCCTCTACCAGAAAACTTAGATTGCACCAATGCAGAGGAAAGTTCAAAAGTCTCGTCATCAACATCTTACGGTGGAACCATCATGACCTATTTAACACGAGGTATTTTCCTTAATATATTACCTCTGCTTTAACTTCTGTAAGTGTTTAGCGGATGTCACACTATTATATAGTGGTAAATCACTGGATGATAATGCTAATGATCTGAGTCCAAAAATTATCAGCACTATTTTTTTCATCGATAATTGCTTAATTAATCATAGATGGAAGAGCACCTGACATTTTTGTTACATAATTAAACCTTCTACACGAATTATCAATACTCATACTTCAAGAGTTTTATTTTTCTTTCTTATGGAGGCTTTGTTCGACTCTTACAGCGATTGGTATTGAACGAGTATACAACCAAAAGTTGATGCACCAACAAGCAGTTGCATTGATTAAACAGATCTTAGTGGAAATCTGTAAGTCAACTACGTTGATAGGGTTTTTGAAAAATAATCCAAACATCATGAAGATAGCTATAAAGTATGGGATTATAGAATTTGTAGCTGAGTGTCTCGAGAAGAAGGAAAATCTAATTTTTAGTAGGATATCGGGAGAAAAGATGATAGAAACGGCCATTACAGAACGAAAAGAAATGATAGTGAATCTCATATGTAGAATTGGTGATAGACTCGGAGATAAGATTGATCTAGTTTCTGGAAGAGATGTGGACAACAACACCATTTTGCATTACGCTGCCAAGTTAGCGCCTTTTGCTCAACTAAGTTTGGTTTCGGGTGCAGCGCTGCAAATGCAACGAGAAGTGCAATGGTTCAAGGTAAGGGTGATGATTTAATTTTCCAATCTAACATAACAGGTGACATTTTATTTTTTCATCATAAAGCATCCGTGGATGTGTGTATATATATACATAGTCTTCATATTCAAAATAAAAAATATGCTCTCTCACTTTTCAGAAAATAGGTATTATTATTTATTTTAATCATAAAATAAAATAAAATTAAAAAAATAATAATAATATCTCTTTTTAGAGATGAAGAGAATATTACTTTTCTAGTTTTATAAGCTTAACTATTTATTGTCACCTAACTCTTTGCATCTTTTTATTTATTTATGTATGTTTCGTGCTAGTCATTTAAACTGTTATCAAGCCTTACTTCACCGTATTAGTACGTTATTTTATTTCATGTAGGGGTAGAAAGTATTTTACGAGAAAGCGATAGGTTCGTAAGAAATAAATATGGAAATACTGCTCAATTCATATTTACAGAGGCACACAAAGAGTTGGTAAAGGAAGGACAAGATTGGTTAAAAGATACATCTGGATCGTGCATGATAGTTGGCGCCTTAATTGCAACTGTAGCATTTGCAGCTGCTTTCACTGTTCCGGGAGGTAATATCAGTGACACTAACAGTGCTATGAACGGCACCCCAATCTTTTTGGGGAAGTCCTCATTTACTGTGTTTGCGGTGTCAGATGCCTTAGCTTTGTTCTCTTCAATCACATCGGTGCTCATGTTCTTAGCAATATATACTTCGAGATATGCAGAAATAGATTTTCTGAAGTCTTTACCACAAAAACTAATATTTGGTCTTGCAACTCTCTTTATATCTATGGTGGCTATATTGGTAGCTTTTGGTGCATCACTGTTTATAGTAGTTGGAAGCAGATTTTCGCAGGCTTTAGTTCCAATAACAGTGTTTACTTGCTGTCCTTTGGGCTTCTTTGCATGGTTGCAATTACCATTGTTTGTTGAAATGGCTCGTTCTACATATTGTGGTAATCTCTTTCAGAAGCACACATATATTGAACTTTCCTCCAAGAGAAATGGAAACTTATTGAGGAAAAAGAAAAAGAGAAATTAACAATAAAAAGAAATTAAGAGGGCACAGTTAATCGAGCTAGCAAGAAAGCAAGCAGATCTTTTTGTATCACTGTGACTCTTAAGTAAGTTACTCATAAAAATATTAATTTTTATAGTGTTTCGTAATTTGTTCATTGTTGTTGGATATTTTGGTGAATTGATATAAAAGATTAGAACCAATTTGATATCGGAGAAGTGGGAAACTCTTAGTTTCTTCTCACTCTCTCATTTTTTGATAGCTTAATAATATCATTATTTCTCTTTCCTTTTACTTGGTCTATAAAGAACCTCATAGAAGAAACCTTATGAACTTTTCTTGTCCACTCATTTTACTTACAATACTAAAAGCTAAGTTATACTTTTATTATACTTATTTGAACATTATATTATCTACCAATGTTTTCCTTAATGTGATGTTCTACGACTCTAATTAGCTCACGAAAATTTTGAAATTTTTATTTGAAAAGTGCCTTGGTGAATATATCCGTCAATTGGTCTTTCGTCTTGTAACATTTGAGTTGAATCTCACCTTCTTCAAATGCTTTTGAATGAAGTGATACTTGATCTTTATGTGCCTTGCTCTACGATGCTCGACTAAATTTTTGGAGATAGCAATTGTTGATTTCTTATAACAAAAGATTTCAATTATTCCTTCTTGCTTCTCTTGAATGTCTTCTAGAATTCTTTTCAACCATATTACATGAGAAGTGATGATTGATGCTGAAATATACTCCGTTTCCGCTATGGATTGGGTCACGGTTTGTTGCTTCTTTGATGTCCATGAGAATATACCCGAATCAAGAGAAAAAACATACCCCGATGTACTTTTCATTTCATCATCAATACAACTTCCCAAGTTGCTACCACAATAGCCAATCAATTTGACATTTGAATTTCTAGAATACATTATCCCAAAATTCCTTTTTCCTTATATGTACCTTAACAACCTTTTTTCGCGCCAAGATTTAGATGACTAGGTGAACTCATCAACCTAGAAAGCATACTTGAATCAAATATGATATCCGGTCTAGTACGTGTAAGGTACAACAAGTTTTCAATAAGACCTATATGGTAAGTCTCATCAACCTTTCTTCCTCAGATCATCTTTCTTGAGTTTATCATTCACTACAAGTGGTGTTGATGTCGGATTACAACCAAGCATACCAAACTTCTTCATAACTTTTTTGGCATACTTGCTTTTAGAAACGAACACTGCATCTTCACTTTGATTTAATTCAATATCAAGGAAGTAATTGAGTAATCCCATGTCACTCATCTCATATTTCATCATTATTTCTCTCTTGAATTGTTCAATCATATGTACATCATTACCCGTAAAATTTTAGGTCATCAACATATAATCAACAATGAGAATAGAATTATCTTGTGTCTTCATATAGTGTAGGTTCACTCATGATTTTGTTGAAAATTTTCACTTTGAAGTACCCATCTATCTCACTATACCAAGGTCTTGGTACTTGCTTGAGGCCTTACAATGCTTTCTTCAACTTGTATACCTTGTATTCTTCTCATTCAATCACAAAACCTTATGGTTGTTCTACATAAACCTCTTCTTGGAGTTCTCCATTCAAAAACGCCGATTTCACATCAAGTTGATTTAATAACCAACCTTTTTGGGAAGCCATGGAAATCATGGCTCTAATGGTGTTAAGACGAGCAACTGGTGCAAAAGTCTTATTGTAGTCGATGCCGGGTTGTTATGAGTACCCCTTTGCCACCAACCTTGCTTTGTGTCTTTGGAACGATCCATCTGCATTGTACTTCACCTTGTAGATCCATTTCACACTAATGACCTCTTAGACACTTGCTCCCATGTATTGTTCTCATCAATGACATGATTCTCCTCTTCTATAGCATTTATCCAAACGGGTTCTTTTGATGCTGCTTCAAAATTTTCTGGTTCAACCATACAAAAGTTACATCTTTCATACACTTCACTCAACTTTTGCGTCTTGTTTGGTACCGACAGTGGTGATGTTGATGCACTTGTACTTGGAGACTCACTTGGAGATACTCTACACCTTACATTTGAGGTGTTTGAGGTGGTTCTTCACCTTCTTCATCTTCATTCATCAACAATAATGGTTATCTTCTCAATTTTGCCTTCTTCTTAATTCCATGAAAGCACTTTCATCAAACAACACATCACGACTCATAATCATTGTTTTTCTCTTAAGCCTAAACAACCTATAACCTTTTGATTGGAGGTTATTGATGTGATTTTATATAGTGGTAAAAAGAGGTTCGATTCTCGAACTTGTGAAGGTAATGATTTTAGAAAATATTGGACTTAACCTAAACTAATAAAAATCAGGAAAATACACTAGAGATAATTTTTAGAAAATATGGAAAATACCAGGAATCAGGAATCAGGTAATTCTAACAATCTATGTGATTAATCATGTAATTCTTTTTAACAATTTAATTCAAGTTTGCCAAAGATATGTTTCCTAAAAGAATAATTGTAAATCCTAAGCATGAGACATCAAGAGTAATTAACTAAGCATGACCCATCAAAAGAGAACACAACTATTTAATAAAAACCATTTTTTATAATTTAAATCCATGCAAATAATAATAAAAGAATTATAAATAATTATTAGAAAATAATTAAATCACATAAAATTGAGAAAAATACCTTATCCATCATCCCAGTAAATAAACTTACCCCATGGTGAAGAAAACTTGCTCAAAAGTTGATTTCATTGCTCAAAATATTGATTACAAGGTTAAAGAATAGTGCAACAGCTGAACAGATACGTATATAAGTGTCACAGAACAGGGTTCAGCTGTTACAAAGAGCTTTAAGCAACAGAACGTTCAAAACTTAACGCAACAGGAGCAGAGGTGCAACAGTGGAACAGCAACACTTATAAATGTTACTGAGTCGTCTTCTTCGGTGATGGTGGATGAAGAACACGCCGGCCGGAGCACCAGCAGGTCACCGGCGGCACCGGAACTTCACCGGATTTCTTCTGAATCGCTCCCTAGGCTTCCGTCCCTGATTTTCTTGGCTTCACTTCGTATTTATAGACTTCACAAATCCTAGAGAGAGTTCTAAACCTAATAGAACTCTCTCAAATCACTCCAATTCTTCAATCCCAATCCAAACAGGAACCGAGTCCTGATTCCGGCCAAAATTGGGTTTCCCGAGCTGATTTTCTGGGATTTCTTGATGTCTTTCGATTTCTTCCAACTCTAATTGCAATGGGTCATCTACAATTGCCGAAAACAACCCAAAAATCGCAACAAATCCTTTTCCCGTTGAAACAGGAACTCCCGATGAGTTGGATCGGCCGATCCTGGGTTAACTCGCTGGCTCGCTGGGTTGACTCGCTGGCTCGCTGGGTTGACCCGATCCAGCTCATCCCGATCCAAGGGTGCCCCAACAGCATAAAAACACGTAATAGACACACAATCGAATACTAACTCACTAGAAATTAAGGTGCAATTTAGACACTAAAATGTGTCTATCAGTTATATCCAAGAAATACACATTTTTCACTTGATTCATCAAGTTTTGTTCTCTTCACCTTTGGAACTTGAGAAAAACACACACTACCAAAAACTTTGAGATTCCTTACAGATGGTTTTCTTCCGCTCCATGCTTTAAAAGGAGTTTGATTCCATACGGCTTTTGTTGGACATCTATTCAAAAAATAGAAGGCGGTTTTAATGGCTTTGACCCAAACTCTATAGGCATACTCTTCTCATGAAGCATAGACTTGCCCATCTCCAAAATGGTTCGATTTCTTCCTTTCAGAGACACCATTTTGTTGAGGAGTATAACCCACGGTAAGTTGTCTTTCCATGCCTTCATCTTCAAAAAACATATAAAATTATTTATTATTGTATTATTTTCCTCTATCAGTTCTCAACATCTTGATGTAATGGGCACTATGCTTTTCAACATGGCTCTTGAACTTCTTAAAAATACCAAACACCACGGATTTTTATCTCATGAAGTACACCTAAGTCATTCGGCTAAAATCATCAATGAATAAGATAAAATACCTATTACCTCCATGAGTTGGTGTCTTCATTGGTCCACACACATCGGCATGTACCAAGCCAAGAATTTATTTTGCTCTCCATGCTACACCTTTTGGATATGGTTGGTGATGTTTCTTCCCAAGTACACAACCTTCACACACTACATCCTTGTGATCAATTTGATGTGGAAGTCCTTGTACCATGTTCTTCTTGGAAAATACCTTGAGACTATTAAAATTCAAGCGCCCAAGTCTTTTATGCCACAACCATGTTTCATCAATGGTTTCCATCCTCATTGCAACATTGTTTTCCTTTTGAAATACAAATGAAAATCTTCTATTCCTCTCCATCTTGATACTCTTCATCACTTGTCTATTGTTGTTGTGTTTCTTGTCATAAATGGTGCAATTTCCATCTTCAAGATGGATGGATATCCAAGCAACACAAATTTCCCAACATTGAGCAAGTTTTGTGCCAAATACGGAACGTACAACACATCTCTAATGTATTTTTTACCTTTGCTAGTTTGCACACAAATTGTACCTCTTCCATTTGTTTGAACCATGTTTCCATTCCCCATCTTCACTAGAGAATTGACCGACGAGTCTATATTGACAAACATGCTCTTCTCACCAGACATATGAGTAGTACAACCACTATCTACAAACCACACTTCACTTTTGTAAGTTTCCATGGCACTTTGACAAGCATAAAACAAATTTTTACTATCTTATTTCTCTTCGGCACAACCGTCTTGTTGATTGTCTTTGAATCTACAATCCTTCTCCAAATGTCCATACTTCTTACAATTTAGACATTGTGGCTTTCCCTTGTTGCAACAATTCTTCTCCAAGTGACGATTCTTCTTGCAAAAATTGCATTTTGGTGCTTGTGAAGAATCACTCTTTTTGTAGTTGTTAGAACTTGCTCCTCCTTTGTTGTGTTTCTCCTTTCATGTGTAACTTGATGAAGCATCACCCTTAAATTCATTTTTCTTCAAATTTGAATTTTTGTATTCAAATTGATTTTTTATTAAAAGGAACTTTCATCCGAGTGTCGTGACACCCTTTGTTCATACACCATCAATGAAGCCCATAGTTCTTGTGACTTTAATGTTGAGAAATCCTTTGTTTCCTCCAGAACCCTACAATGGGTTCAAATTTTTCTACAAAATAAATCAAAATCTTTTCACAAATTCCTTTTTCTTCCATCTTCTTACCACACATCAACATTTGATTATATTAACAATTTCAATAACTCTAGAAGAAAACTCATTTAAATTTTCACTTTCATTCATTTTAAGATTTTCAAAATCTCTTCTATAGGAATGAAGTTTTATTTCCCTTACCTTCTTGCTCCCTCTAAACTCTTCATGAAGAAGATCCCAAGCTTCCTTAGCTTTATATGAATGGATTACTCTAAGTAGAATATTTTCTCCAACTCCTTGTTGAATGTAGATGGATGCTTTAGCATTCTTCTTTCTACTCTCCTTGAGTAAATCCTTTTGGGGTTGTGATAGATATATTCATGGCGACAAGTTAAAGTAACAAGAAAAAATGCCTCACAATGCTAGCCAGTGGATATCCATATAGGTTACAAATTAAATGCACATTCATTTTTATTACTCACTAAAACACCAAAAAAAATCAAAGTCTTCTTCACTAAACACAAACACCAACCTGATCTTCTCAATTACCCCGCCTATGGAAAATACTCAACAATTAATATCACATTCCACATTACAAATTCAACAAATCTAATGAGTATAGAACACATTAATATCTCCTCAAAAAAAAAAAAACACCAACAACATGGTATTCCACACATCCATTCCCACAAAAATCATAAAAAAACACAAAAATAAAAGATTACCCTGATTTCGAATTTAACACATACAATCCATGGATATGAACAAAAAACAAAAGAATGGAACAAATACTAAACACAAGTAACTTGATTAAAGTGAAAGTCAAGCTCAGATTAAACTTCACAAATGATCTTCTTCACAGATCTGAAAAATACCAACAACAAAATTGATTAAAATCAAAAACAAAATACAAACAATAATATATGAATCTTACCTTATAGTTTCTAACAAATTGAAATCAGGTGAACATCTAGATATAAATCAAAATATATTAAATGAAGTAGACACATAATAATCAAAATTAAAAATAATGTATTAATAAAAACGATAATAAAAAACAGCTAAAGAGAAAATGAATTCGATATTGAAACATTAACTGATAAAAAACAGTAGAAAAAAGAAAAGCAGAAGATCAAAATATTGCAGAAAAACGGTTTAAAAACAAAATTTATTACTGTTAACGAAGATGAATTTGAATTTGTTACTGTTATTACATGTTTGATGAATGTGTAAATACGTCATTTTTACATTTTAATTTATATTTATTTAGTTTTTTACTTTATATATTTAATAATTTTATATAGTTTTGCAGGATTAATGAATAAAGTTTGGTGGTACTAAAATGTGAATTTTACCCATAAAATGGGCGAAGAAAAGCAGAAACCAACCTACATTATTACTCCGGAGTACATGAATTTTAAATGTCAAAGCTAGTCAAGCAGTCAACTTAGGAAACCATTTTGTTATTGATTTGAAGATAATGGGCTGAATGAGTTGGAAGCAATTGAGCCAAGGAATTTGGACGTTAAAGCATAAAAATGCATCAAGTGAATAAATTAAGTTATCAAACGTGGCTTGTTTGGACTTAATGGTTTTCTTATAAGAGAAGAGAAATATGATTAGAACGTGACAAAGTGTGGGGCTGTTGAAAGTGATGTGAAGTATGGTTGAATATAGAAAGGACGAGGTGGCATGCTTTTGTTGCTGGATACTAAACACTTGGAACATTGTTATTAGGTGATGATCTGTTGTAGTTATCCAGGAAGGAAACACAGGTTTGTTTGCAACCATATAATGAGCCAGAGGCCGATTGTAATGTAGCTTAGGTTTGTTTTCTCTTCTCTAATTTTAGTTCTTCTTTATTTTGTAACGAGCGGCTAATCTTTTTACTGGGGTTCAAAAATAAAGTTAAGATTATTATGAAAAAATTTCATGTCTTTTTTATTTAATTTGTCTTTATCCTTTTAAATGGATTAATTGATTTATTAATTTCTTTCTTATAGTCCTTTAGTTTGGTGTTACATTGTTTAATTATGTGTCAAGCAAAAGAATTATATATTTAATTTGAACAGTTTTAATTGTAATATCTTCCAAGACGTAAAATTATTTGGTCCTAAATCGTCTTGAATTATATTTAAGATGAAAGTTTTGCATAATAACTTGATGAATTTCGAAAACCCTGGTTTACTTTTATTTGTTAGTTTGACTATTTCCGTATATTTATTTATATTTTCTTATTTTATATTATAAATTTTTTTAAGATATTTTAACTGTAAACTGAAAGTAATAATTATTTAGTCTCTAAGGACAACCCTTACTTGTATACTATCCAATCGATAGCCGTGCGCCTGCGGTTTACATATTTTTATCACAACAATGTTATCGATGGAAAACCGATAGAAGAAATAGAAAAAAAATGTAGAAGGAAGCCGTACCTGCGTGTCACGGGGTCGGTCCTTCGCCTCGACTTTACTCCGTGCGGAACTTCTCTAGAATTCCGTTACTAGATAAGTAAGCCTCCCAAACAAAGTTTAACACAACTTTGTGTAACTACTCAAGATCAAAACTCACAAGAAACTCAAGAACACTCAAGAACAAGAGAGAATGATTTGAATGAGAGAAGTAAGTGTGTATGGCTCTCTTTACTTGAATACTTGGATTGTTGGATGATTACAAATGAGAATGGCATCTCTATTTATACTAGTTGGGAGCCAAGAATGTTCTAGAAAGTTATCTAAGATCTATACAAGTGTATGGCTAGGATCTACTTCTAGATTATTCCACTCTTATCCACAAATATCTACACTATTCTAGAATATTCTAAGAAAAAGACAAATGAGAGAAGATTCTAGAATGGGAGGCTATCCATTTAGCCAAAGGGGCTAGCCAAGGTGGTGCACAAAGGTGAATTATCCATGTGTTGAGCCATTTGGTGCACCCTTGTGACATTCTCCCCCACCCGAATTCGAAGACGTCCTCGTCGCGTTGTACTTGTCGATGAGATCTTTGTGTTGCCAAAGTAAGTCTTCATGTTCCCAACTGGCTTCACTGTCTGGTTGATCCTTCCATCGGACAAGATATTCCTTATAAATTCGTCGCAGCCATTAGACCTCCTTTAAACCTCCCCGTAAGAAATGTAGCATCACAAAATATCATTGGACGACAAAGTTTATAATCCTCTTTACAAGCTCCAAAGCAAATAAAAAGTCTGTTGAATCTCTTTGTTGCGTCGTTGAAATCAAAATCAATATAAGAACCTGGGTTGGTTTCCCGAACAACAGTGATCCACCAAGCAAGATCAGTGTATGACTTTACATCGTCACCAAAAATCATTTGATGCGATAACTCTAATGCATGATATGCATGGTGATACTTGATGTTGATCCCTCCACCAACTTTAATATAATCCATAATCTCTTGTGGCTTTATGAGAGGGTTGTGCTTGACACGCTCATGAACTAAATGATTTACAAGCTTCCTCGAAACAGTTGGACTCCTCAACCTATAACCAGCACCACAAGTGTGCCTATCCACGTAATCCTTTATCTTAATTACATCCAAAGACCCATTCATGGCAACCGCATGAAGCATCCAAGAGCAACAGTCATTGCTGCATCTCACTGTGAATCTCTCAAGGTCATTCTTCAATTTTTTAACCTTATATCCAGTTCTCAAACAATATTTCTTACATGCTAACCGAACAACTTCAACACCACCAATGGTTTTTATCTTCAAAAACATTCTTCCAACCATCATAAAAAAGAACACTTTCAACCTCTTTACAATCTTTCAAATAATTGTTCTTAGAACTCAAAACCAACTCGTGTCAGAATCAACACTTCTCAAAGAACTTGATGCACCACATAAAACAACATCAACATGCAACTCAAAGAAATCTGAATTCTTCGTAAAATATAATGCAGCAAGCCCTTGAAGAGATACATCAGCAAGGACAGGGAATTTCACTCTATTTTTAACATATTTAACAACAATAGTTGATGGAGTCAACCAGCTCCACGCATTACAAATAGTAAACTTCAAATCTTCCGAAGTCGAAGATAACGTAACCAAATATGCAATGTGGTATTGCTTGTGGTATACATGAGAGTAGCAAAAGGTATTTGGATTAGAACCAACACCTGACATGTTGAACCTGAAGAAATGTGATCCAAATAAAATAACATAAACACAAAAATCAAACATATATTTTAAGATGATAGGAATACTAAATCTACAGTACAACATAATATATACTATTTTAGAAGTATCACACATATTATAGATTCACACATAACAGACAAACACAAGCATATTATATGCAGTGCACACAAATATGTTCTGATTCAAAATGGTATACCTAGTATATATAACAAAAATAACATACTATAAAACCATTATATATCAAAAAGTTTGAAAAAACAGTACGTATTAATATGTACTGCCTCTTGAGACATGTCTGTGTGACTCTATGCTTGAAGCCTGTTTGTATAGAGAGGTAATCATATTGAACGGGGCTCTCTTGGTAACTCCTCTAGACTCGTCATCTTGATCCGCAAAATATGGCTTCAAGCAGCTAACATGAAAGACGGGATGGATCTTCATGTGGCTAGGCAGCTCCAATCTATAGGACGCCTTCCCGACTTTCTTGACGATGCGAAATGGTCCCTCGTACCGTCGAATGAGTCCCTTATGTACCTTCCGAAGAGCTTTGAACTGTTGCGGGGTCAACTTCAGCATGACTAAGTCACCTTCTTCGAAAGATACGGGTCTCCTTTTCTTGCATGTCCATTTCTTCATACGCTGAGAGGCTTTCTCCGAGAATGCTTTGTCCAGGTCATGCTTCTCATTCAACTCCCGTGTGAACTGAAAAGCGGTATAGCACTTTCCTCTATATCCTCCAGCGAATGTGTGTGGCATTAGAGGTTGTTGGCCTGTGGCCAAGTCCAATGGACTATGACCATATGGGGCTATGGTGGGCGGCTTTGCTTCAGGTTCCAACCCGATCTGATGATCCACCTTCCTCTTAGGTGGTAGTTGTTTGGGCAACTCGTTTGGCATCAGGTCCTGGTACTCTTGCAAAGCCTTTTGCATCTCAAACGGAACAATCTCGTCCCGTTCTTTGCTTTCTTCCATGATGGCTGCTACAACGGTTGGTTCTCCCTTCTGAACTCCTTTCTTCAGTTGTAGAGCCGATAATGTGCTTGAGCAAGTCTCCTTGGTCCTGGTAGCTGGGATCACGCAAAGGGACTTCTCGTCACTGATGCTAACTACGCCGAGGCAAGGCACCAAGAAATCCATTCCGAGAATAACTTTGAAATCGTCCATCTTTACCACCATAAAGTCAATAATTCCTCTCCAAGCACCAACTTTCATGTCGACCCCCTTGGCCGCTCCCTCAACCGGTATGGATGCTGAGTTTACTGCCTTTATTGTGCTCGAGTCTTCCTCGACCTTCAATTTTAACTTTTCGGCCTCTCCCTTAGAGATGAAGTTGTGTGTTGCGCCTGAGTCGACCATAGCCTTGGTCTTCTGCTCGTTTAGACTTATGTCCACGTACATAAGTCCCTTGCTTGCACTTTTCTTTGGTGCTGGTTGCTGTTCTTTGGGCTGTCTTTTGATTGCGCTTAACCGAATGGCTCCCAAGTGTGGGTCCTCGGTCTTCTCCTCTTGTTCCGCAATCAAGGAGTTGAGCAAGTTCTTCTTGGGACAACTGTGAGCAAGATGGTCACCTTGGTAAATGAAGCATTTCTTCACACGGTTATCTTGCCTTCCTTTCCACCCGTTGTTTGGCTTGGACCCTTCGCGTTTAGTTTGTGGCTTATCGCGGTAGTACCTGTCTCCCCCACCCGTTCCTTGTGGTAATGGCTTGGATGGCTTGTTCTTGGAAAGTTGATCAGGTTTGCTAGAAAAGTCATCAAGTTTCTCGACAGTGCTTAATGCGGTGGACAAGTCAGTAATACCTCTTTGTTGAAGTTCCATAGAAGGCCAACGAGGTAGGTCACGATTGAAGTGGTAGAAGCGGTCCTCGTCTGCCATTGTTAATATGTCTAACATGAGGGAATTAAATTGTTTGACATATTCGGAAATGGTACCTGAATACTTCAAATTGTGAAGCTTGTCCCGGGCTTTATGCTCAACGTTCTCCGGATAGAACATGGCTTTGATCTCCCTTTTGAACTCCGCCCAAGTAGTGATGGTGCAGACTCCTCTCTCGATTTCTGCATATTTTCTTCTCCACCACAATAATCCATCTTCTATCAGGTACATGGTCGCCGTGTCGACCCGTTCTTGCTCGTCATCAAGGTCTGTGGCCCTGAAGTATCTTTCCATGTTCCATAGAAAGTTTTCCAGCTTCTTAGCATCCCTTGCGCCGGAGTATTCCTTTGGTTCTGGCACCCTCACTCTAGATGGTCCACGAACCGTATTTCCTCGGATCAGGGTCCTTAGATCATCAATTTGAGCTTGCAGCATCCTCACATGTGCACCCATCTCGTTCCGATACGTCTCAAAAGAGACCTCCATCGATTTCTCCAAATCGTCTTGTTGCTCCATGGATTCCCCTAAATCCAGGTTCAACTTTTCTACCTTTTCTTCCAGTGATCCAACACGAGATTCTAAACGGGGGCCCACTGACTTATCCCGTTGTTGTTTCTTTGTCTTCTCAACCTTTTCATTATTGTTAGTGATAACAACATTTGCATCATTTTAAGACATGGTGAGAGATCTTACCGAGAGTAGTATGAACGTAGCTCTGATACCAGTTGTCACGGGGTCGGTCCTTCGCCTCGACTTTACTCCGTGCGGCACTTGTCTAGAATTCCGTTACTAGATAAGTAAGCCTCCCAAACAAAGTTTAAAACAACTTTGTGTAACTACTCAAGATCAAAACTCACAAGAAACTCAAGAACACTTAAGAACAAGAGAGAATGATTTGAATGAGAGAAGTAAGTGTGTATGGCTCTCTTTACTTGAATACTTGGATTGTTGGATGATTACAAATGAGAATGACATCCCTATTTATACTAGTTGGGAGCCAAGAATGTTCTAGAAAGTTATATAAGATCTATACAAGTGTATGGCTAGGATCTACTTCTAGATTATTCCACTCTTATCCACAAATATCTACACTATTCTAGAATATTCTAAGAAAAAGACAAATGAGAGAAGATTCTAGAATGGGAGGCTAGCCATTTAGCCAAAGGGGCTAGCCAAGGTGGTTGATGTAGTTTTAATAGTGGTAAATAAAGTGTTCGATTCTCGAACTTGTGAAGGTAATGATTTTAGAAAATAATGAACTTAATCTAATTAAATAAAAATCAGAAAAATAAACTAGAGATGATATATGGAAAATATGGAGAAAACCAGGAATCAAGATTCAGTTATTTTTAACAATTTACGTGATTAATCATGCAATTCTTTTAAATAAATTAAGCTCAAATATTGCCAAAATAAGTTTTTATGCAAACAAGCAGAGGTAAATCACAAGCATGGGACATCAGAGGTTGTCAACCCAGCATGACCCATTAAACAAAAACACCACTACTGAATGAAAACCGTTTTTCTATTTCGAAACTATGCAATTTTAACAAGTAAAGAATTGTAAAGAATTAATTAAAAATAGACTTACCACATAAAATTGAGAGAAAAACCTCCTCTATCATCCCAGTAAATAAACTTAGCTCATGGTGAAGAAAACTTGCTCAAAAGATCTTTTCATTGCTCAAAAAGTTGATTACAAGGTGGAATAGGTGTAAAACAGCTGATTAGATACGCTTATAAGCGTTACAGGAGAAGGTTCAGCCGTTACACAAAGGATTAAGGCAACAGAAAGGTAAAGAGGAAACGCAACAGAGCAATTTGTGTCAGCAACAGATATAAATGTTGCTGAGTCGTCTTCCCCGATGATGGCTGGATGAAGAACACGCCGGCCGGTGCAGCAGCAGTGATCGGCGATGATCGGAAGTGGCCGGAAATTGCTGTTTTTGATTTCTAGGGCTCCCCGATCCATTCTAAGCTCTTCTGTTCATATATATAGGCTTTGGGAACCCTTGGGAGTGTCCCAAACCTAGTAGAACTCGGTGAAATCTCTCCAATTTCGTTTCCTATCCAAAACAGGAACTCATTATTTTTCCGGCCAAAAATTGGATTTCCGAGCAGATTCTTCGGCGTTCTTTGTTGTTTCTTGATTGTTCTGGACTTGTATGAGATTCTACTTGCGATTGGATTACTTTAAATCCCAAAATAACCCACAAAATCCGTGATTGTGATTTACAGTTCCTTTTCCTGTTTGAAACAGGAAACCCGATGAGTCGGATCGGCGACTCGGCTGAGTTGACTCGCTGGGTTGACTCGGCCGATTCTAGGGTGTCCCTTATCCATTCTTGGGTTGCCAATAACACTTGTCCTTGGGTGCCTTTATCACTTTTTGAGCCAATTTTTCCACAAATCTTTATTCTTCTAATGTACCTACAAAAGCATAAAAACACGTAATATTTGCAAAATCGAATACTAACTTAATAGAAACTAAGATGCAATTTAGACACTAAAATGTGTCTATCAAATACCCCCAAACTTACTATTTTGCTAGTCCTCGAGCAAACTACTCTAAAAAATAAAGTAAAAATCCTAACTCACTTTCGCAGGAATCGCGACTACATTTAGCGTATGCAGCAAGCCGTTAAACCCCTAGGTGTCCCTAGTGGACGAGTTTTGTCTCGTGAGGGTTTACAAGAGGTATACCCACAAAACCTGAATCTAGATCTTAGCAACACGTGAACGATTAAGGATAGACACTAAACAAGCTAGTTAGTTGGTTACTCAAATATTCGGCTATAAGGACCATTACCCTTTATGGATCCAATCACTGTACACGAGTGTTAACTCAAGCATACTAAAATTCATATATAAGACAACAGATTTCTACTCAGACAATTGTTTAACCACCCATCACATGAAAAGACTTAGAAGATGAACGTAGACTGTAGAAGATCGCAAATGTTGACCAAGGCGAACGATGTGTCCCATATCTGTCTGAAGGTCAATACCAAGATGAAACCTAGTGTGTCGAGATACTCCCCATTTATTTTCAACGGTTACTACTAACTAAAATATTTACAAGTTCCCATGGATCCTGCGTTCCACGCTTGCTTAGGCGACGGAGACAGGGAGAAGTTTAAAATACCAATACTATTTTTTTCAATTTTTTTTTCTAACTTTTTTCGATTTTTTTTCTTTTTTTTTTTTTTTTTTTTTCTGACACCTGATACATGTGTGTTCCCATGGATCCTGCATTCCACGCTTGCTTAGGCGACGGAAACAGGGGGACCACACACATAACTCTAAAACACTAACGTATTACTCATGTGGGGCATGATCTTAACACACTAAATGTCATTCCAGTGCTAATTAACATGTCGATACTAGGACCCACCAATACTCTCGGAGAAACACAAAATTGTAAAAAATAAAACAGAACGTGATGTGGTGGTGACAACTATCATGTTATTTCTAACACCTGAACTCTGTTTCTTTTATGAATAGACCATCTAGCTGGGCACACCAATCCTTATAGCAAAATGGCTAAGTTTCCATCCACCTAGAGTGGTTAGTGTCACCCTGAATTGTTCACATGCTTCTAAATTCCAAATCTTACTAATCCTAAAAAGTCTCCCAATACCCCCAAACTTAAATTAAACAGTGTCCTCAATGTTTCTAAACACTGCATGAAAAGGAATTAGGGAAAGATATTACTGTATCGCATGAGCATAAGTTACCTCCTTAAATCATATAGCAATAATCGGAACAACTGTGGATCATCGGAATCAAATAGTGTTATCCACAATAGAAGGAAACAGCAGCAAGCTACGAAGATAAACAATCTGAACACACTTTGATCCCTATTTAGGTAAACAACATCGACCAGAGGATTGGTTTTTGGCAACTGAACTTCTTTCTGAACAAGGGGATCAGTGGATCTAGCTCGAAGATGATCTTGTACAAAGGCAGACGTGCATATGTCAGGTCCCAAGCTAGGGACCTTCCTAAGAGTTAATGGTATAGCACATGGAGAATGATAGTCACCCCCAAACTTAGAGTTTTCAGTGTCTCTAGATAGACTAATAACAATTTCCCTCATTTCCGGATCGTCTGATTCTCGAAAATAGTCAATTGCTTCTTCTAAATTACAATCTGGTGGTGCAAAACCTAACTAAGTGCTCACTTCATTAATAACACTATCATTATCGCCATCAATTCTATAGTTGGCTAGGCATTTCTCTAATGGATCTTCTAATGGGTCGAGCCTACGCTGCATCTCCCTAGACGGTTTGGATTCCTCCTCTGAATGGATCTGGTGCATACAAACTGTTGGGCTAATTCCCTTAATATCTTCTATGGTCCATCCTAAAGCTTTCTTATTGTCCTGAAGCACTGTTACTAGCCTATTCTCTTGGTCACTATCCAAATCTGAAGCTACAATCGCAGATGGGCTTAACTCATCAAACTCTAATCCAAAGTGGGCTAGACATTTTTCTAACGGGTCTTCTATCAAAGTGTTCGGTAATGACTCCTGAACTGGGGTCTCTATCATATTGACGGTTTCTAAGGTGGGGTCATCTAGCTCAGGTGGTTGATTACTAATGTTGAAGATATTCAGCTCAATATTCATGTTACCAAAAGACAAGTTCATAACACCGTTACGACAGTTAGTGATCGCGTTAAATGTTGCTAAGAACGGGCGACCTAGTATAACCGGTATATGATTCTCTGGATCAGGCACAGGTCTGGTATCAAGCAGAACAAAGTCCACTGGATAAATAAATTTATCCACTTCAATCAAAACATCCTCTATGACACCACGAGAAATTTTCACAGACCTATCAGCTAACTGCAAAGTCATCTGAGTCGGTTTCAAAACTCCTAGTCCTAGCTGGAGGTACACATGGTACGGTAGTAAGTTCACACTGGCTCCTAAATCGAGTAAGGCTCTTTCTACCCGGTAGTTTCCTATTGTGCAAGCTATGGTTGGGGAACCTGGATCTTTGTACTTGAGTGAGGTTGCCTCAGGCTCGTCAGAGACTTTATCAGTCTCTTCAACTATTGGGTCAGGATGAACTACAGTTTGTTCACTAACGGGCCTAGTTACCTTGTTATCCATTACCTTACCATTGCTGAAGGCCGTAATTGCATTCACGTGACTGGATGATATCTCCCCAGTCGACATTTCATTGACTCCTCTAGGATTGGGTTCGGGTTGACTAGGGAACCTACCAGGTTCTCGCTCTCTCAGATCTGCAGCAATGTCCTTAACTGAGGTTTGTAAACTAGAAATAGCTCTTTCCATGCTCTGGAATCTCTGCTCATACTTATCGTCATTGCTGGGCTGAGTTGGACCAGCCGAATTCTTATAACTGAAGCCTGGAGGACCTTTAGCATTACTAAACTGACCTTGAGCCTGGCCTTTCGACCAGGAAAGGTTCGGGTGGTTTCTCCAGCCAGGGTTATAAGATTCCGAATACGGGTCGAACTTTCTATGGTTATCAAATCTAGTGTTATCATAAAGAGAAAAAGCCTGCTCTTCGAATTGGTTGGGCTCTGAACTACTAGCTTGATTCATTTCGACCAGTTCTAGCCTTCTAGATAAGGCTTCTATTTGGGCCTTTGGATCAAAAGATCCTTCTACCCTATTAACATTTCCTCTTCCTAGAAGAATTGTTCTTTTTGGCTCCTTAATGCTCTCCCACTGCTGGGTCTTTTCGGCGATGTCACTTAGAAGTTTCATCGCCTCAGCATGAGTCTTACTGTCGACCCTCCGGTTGACAAAGACTCGACCAAGGTTATAGATGCGTAGTCCAAACCCTCATAGAGGATCTGAACTAGCCTTAACTCTTCTATTCCGTGGTCTGGGCATTGGGACAATAAGTCATTGAACCTTTCTATATACACATACAGAGGCTCTCCCTCTAGCTGGGAAAACGTGCATATTTTCTGCCTAACAGAAATTTTGTTCCTCGGAAAGAACTTCTGAATAAAAGCTAAAGTAAGTTGGGCATAGGTTTCAATTGACTGAGGGGCCAAGTTATACAGCCACGACTTGGCTTTATCTCTTAGCGAAAAGGGAAATAATCTAAGTTTAATAGACTCGTCATTCAAGTCTCTAATCCTGATTGTGCTACATATTTCCTCGAATTCCCTAACATGAAAATATGGATTTTCGTTTTCTTTTCCTAAGAATAATGGAAGCATCTGGATAATTCCGGGTTTCAGTTCGTAGCTCGCTTCAGTAGCGGCTAACTTGATGCAAGATGGACGTGAGGTCCGGGTCGGATTCAACAAATCCTTCAGAGATGTCATTGATGACACGGTCTCGGGAGTGACTAGTTCACTCTCAGCTGTCTTCTCAAGGTTAAGGTGAACTACAAGTCTTCCACTAATTAACCTACCTTGAGAGTTGGTGTTGTCGTAATCAACCAAAATAATCAAGTTCTTACTCTCTAAAATAGAATTAAGTACAGGGATAAGAACAAGTTCATTCCCACAGAGAGGCTGAGATTGTCACTATTTTCAGTCACGTATGTGAGTAAAGAGGGGGGTTTTTGTTGTGATTTTAAACTAAATTATACTAAAACAAACTAAAGCAAATTAATAGAAACGTGTATCAGGGAAAGAAAGCATTGGTTAGAGAATTCATCGTCCGTTTTCCAACATGTTATCAATCAAAGCATACTCAACATTCATGCATTAGTAACACCAATAACCCTAAAATATCCAGTTATCTCGTCTACTTCGGCAAAACTCCTAATATCATCAAAAAGCGCAAAACGCCACTTTTAGAAATCTTAGCACCGGGTAACCTGAGTGAGTAATCTCCACTCAAGTTCAACCCAATGATAGCTATGGTTTTTGTGAGTTGAGGTTATTCTAAGCAACCCGGCGTAAAGCACCACTCGGATTTAACCTAGGTCAAGCTTCTACACATATTCGTATGGCAACATCCCGTCGTTAACAAATATGCTATACTACTTGTAACCGGAGTCCCTCGACAGAATCGACTCTCAGAACTCCAGTTTAGTTGTAGATATCAATGCATGCTTATTCAATTCGCGACTCAAACAAACATACAATCAATCATATATAACACTATATTCGGTAGAACATGAACGATATTAAAAATAACATGAAATCATGAGATATGCTCCATTCAATTAATAAACATGTTTTCGAACTTCAGATTACATCCCTAACCAATATGAAAGGTTTATCTCATCATGGGTTTCTTAAAACCCATGGAAAATAATTAAGAAATAAATACTCAAACCCGGAAAGATAGCGAAGAATTGATTGTAGCTTCGAAGTGTGGCTGCAATGGTAGCCAGCAGCCTCCCAAAGCTGCTGTCCTCTTCTCCTTGTTGCTGCTTTCTTTCCACCGTGTATCTTCTCCCCCCTTTTGCTGTCTCAAAACCCTCTATACTTTTATATGATAACGTCCTAATCCTATCCAGCATCAAACTCTCTAAAAAGAGCTTCCTTCCAGCTGTGAAACTTGTTCGGCTGCCTCTTGTGTAGCCAACTTGTATACATGAACCTGACCCCCAAATATCTCTTGGGACTCCAATATTTGCTGTAGCTACCTCTCCAAAAGGCTTGCCACGAGAAAGGCCTGATTTCTTTCTATAGAACTTGAGTTAGCCACTTTCACAATCCTAATAGAACTAGGAAATGTGCTAAGTTTCCTTACTCCACTCCAACAAGATATATCAACTCCAAACTCTTTCCTAATCCCATATTACTTCCCCAAACTAGCTACTGATAGACACATTTTAGTGTCTAAATTGCACCTTAGTTTCTATTAAGTTAGTATTCGATTTTGCAAATATTACGTGTTTTTATGCTTTTGTAGGTACATTAGAAGAATAAAGATTTGTGGAAAAATTGGCTCAAAAAGTGATAAAGGCACCGAAGGACAAGTGTTATTGGAACCCCAAGAATGGATAAGGGACACCCTAGGATCGTCCGAGTCAACCTGGCGAGTCGAGCCAGCGAGCCAGCGAGTCAACTCAGCCGAGTCGCCGATCCAACTCAGCGGGAATCGTCGGAGATTCAACTGTGTACGCTGTTCAAGTGATTTGCGAATTATTTTGCTTCCAGATTGTTCCATACGCTAGAAGATATCCCATACAAGTCAGAACAATCGAGAAACAATAGAAAAATCCCGTAAAATCAGCTCGGAAATCATGTATGTGGCCGGAATCATGTTTCGATTAGGATTGAGATTTGTGAGTGGTTTGAGAGAGTTCTATTAGTTTTAGAACTCTCTATAGGGTTTCTACAACCTATATAAACCAAGAGAAACCAAGAAAAATGACCACGCAAGCCTAGAGAGTAATTCCGAGAATTTCTGGCCAACTTCCGTCGCCGCCGATCACCTGCTGCTGTTCCGGACGGCTGTTCTTCATCCATCCATCATCGGAGAAGACGACTCAGCAACGTCTACATCTGTTACTGATTCAAATATTTCTGTTGCCTATTCTTTCAAACCTTTGTTGCTTAAGAATTTTTCTGTAACAGCTGAACCTTCTTCTGTAACGCATATACGCGTATCAAATCAGCTGTTACACCATTATTCAACCTTGTAATCGATATTTTGAGCAATGAAGAGATCATTTGAGCAAGTTTTCTCCACCATGAGCTAAGTTTATTTACTGGGATGATGGAGGAGGTTTTTCTTTCAATTTTATGTGGTAAGTCTATTTTTAATTAATTATTTATAATTCTTTTATTATTATTTGCATGGATTTAAATTAGAAAAAAATGGTTTTTATTAAATAGTTGTGTTCTCTTTTGATAGGTCATACTTAGTTAATTACTCTTGATGTCTCATGCTTAGGATTTATAATTATTCTTCTAGAAAATATATTTTTGGCAAACTTGAATTAAATTGTTAAAAAGAATTACATGATTAATCACATAAATTGTTAGAAATAACTGAATCCTGATTCCTAGTTTTCTCCATATTTTCTAAAAATCATCTCTAGTTTATTTTCCTGATTTTTATTAGTTTAGATTACATCCAATATTTTCTAAAATCGTTACCTTCACAAGTTCGAGAATCGAACACTTTATTTACCACTATTAAAATTACATCAATTTTTGGCGCCGCGGACGCGGACTTGTTTTTAGGTTTAGGGTTTTAGATTTATTTTTAGGTTTTTATTTTTATTCTTATTATTTTACTTTGTTCTATTTTACGTTTCTTTTGGTATTTCTCTTTTTACTAGGTTGAATTTTTGATCGAAAAGGGAAGTAAGCCAAATTTTTGGAATTAAAAGACTTGGAATTAAAAGGGAAAAGCTTAAAGAACGAAAAAGAAGATCGAAGATTTTATTTGTTTTAAATTAGATTTTTAGTTAATTTTTAATTAGTTTTGATTAGTTTAGAAAATTGTATTAGGGTTTTAATTATTTCTGTAATTTTTATTTTAATTTTGGACATTTTTGGACATTTTTGGACATTTTTGAACATTTTATTATTTTTAAACCCTACAGAAGGGTAGTTTTAAATATCAAACTGTGTGCAGGGAAGGACGACAATTACGATATTGTCTCGGACCCTCGGGTTCGCACACTATTGAAAAGGATATTAGTGGCCCGAGTCGACTTCAAAGGTTCATCGCCCGTCTAGTACGGGAGGTAAGCTTTGACCAACCCACGAATCTCCTGTCAGTGGGTTTTCTGGACGCCTTTGTATGCATATATGTTGAGGACTGAATACGGACTTTAATTTTTGCATAGTAAAGGGCAAGGCCTGGCCATACAAGATAAGGTTTCGGATTTCATCATCGTCTCCTTCTTGCCCGCTTCAGGAAAACGAAACCTACGCGAAACTAAGCCTAAAATCTTGACTAGAAAGAGACCTATAGGGTATCGAGCTTATTGGAAAATCGTTCAAAAGGACTGTACGGGTTACTTTATTAGCCTAACTCAAAGAACAGGAAGATTATTTTAAGTTGATTAGAGCCGCCTTGTAACCCAGGGAAAAGTGCCAAAGAGACAGGGGTATCAAAGCTCCATTGAGCTTCTCCTGTTTCTCTTCGACTTAATCTAATTCAGATCGTTCTAAGAGGTTTGCTAAAATTATAACCAGTTGCTTTTTGAAAGAATAGAAGCTGGTCTAGAGAAAATCTAAGTGGAGCCATTATGCTTGATGTTTGCTAGATTTAGGTTTGATTTGGTTGAGTCAGGGCACGATTGTTTTTGATTCATTGCTTTTTAGAATTTATTTTGCATGCCAAGAACGCCCTTAAGGCGAACTTGGGATAGAGACCCTCAAGGTAGATTAATTAGTGGAAATCTTGTAGTTCACCTTAACCTTGAGAAGCAACTGAGAGTGAACTAGTCACTCCCGAGACTGTGTCAGCAATGACGTCTCTGAAGGATTTGTTGAATCCAACCCGGAC
>JAJJMC010004925.1:17500-25902 GCA_023531435.1 Papaver californicum
GATTGAATAAATCCTCCTCTATCTGTTCCGGGTCGAGGGCTCCTTCTTCAAACTCCGACTCGTTTTTTTCATATAGAAATCTCTGATCAACAAAAGAACAAGATCCATTTTGCATCATATCTAAGGGATTTCTTGGTTCGGACCGAAGAAGCAATGTCACTCGATCATTATCAAACTGACTGCAATCTTTTTCTGTCCGTGAGGATCCCACCAGAGCGCCTTCTACTTCTAATAGGCCATGAACTAGATCAGAATCATTCTCAACGAATCCATAAGAAGTGATCCCATTTTTTTCATCGGGTCCGGGTAGAGACCAAAGATCTTGAGCGACCGATCCGGCAGAACAACTCAAAAGATAAAGAAGTATCGTTAATTTCTTCATGCTCGTTCCAAGCTCGAAGTACCATTTGTACAAAAAAGAATCCCCTTCCTTACATGATTTCTTCTTCATATAGATAGATATAGGATCTATGGGGCAATTACTTAGAAGTATATTTTGTGCCACAGCCCTTCCTATCTGATAGAAAAGGATCCCATGATCCTGAACCGATCTTACCTGGGATCGCAACTCCCAAGTTTGTCTATGAAGAGCGGATCTAATTGTATTAGTGTCTAGAATGGATTTCTTCTGTGTAATACTAATGGATAGGGCCTCATTGGTAAGTGCTACAAGATCTCGTGCATTGGAGCCCATGGTTATGGCCCCGAATCCATTAGTATGGAACATTTTCTTTTCCAAGTGAAATCCCCTAGTATATGAAAGAGTGAAAAAGTGCTTTCGTTGTTGTGGAATAAGAAGCCTCCGTATCTTAATGCATGTATTTAATTTATTCGGAGCTATTAGAGCGGGATCTACTTTTTGGGGAATATGAGTCGAAGCAATAACAAGGAGATTTCTAGTGGAGCATCTTTCACAATCCCTGGAGAGATAGTTCACTAATAGACCGAGGGATAAGTAATTCGACTCATTCACATACAGATCATGAATGTTTGGAATCCATATTATGCAAGGAGACATTGCTTTTGCTAATTCGAATTGAAGGGTGATATCAAATCGGTCTTTTTTCGGCGTCATATACATAGTTAGCGCATTCGTCATAGTTAGCAGCTCTGTATCAAGGTCATCATCGATATCGTCACTAGCATCAATCTCGATATTGTCACTACCATCAATATCATCAATAAGATAACCTTTAGGCTTGTCATCCAGGAACTTGTTCGGAAATACCGTAATGAAAGGAACATAAGAGTTTGTCGCTAGGTATTTGACCAAATAGGATCGTCCAGTTCCTATAGAACCTATCACTAAAATACCCCTAGACGGGGATAGGGCTAAGCGGAGCGAAAAGGGTTTTCCATGAGATGGGAAATGAAAACTATTAGCCCCACACGAGGTTTGTGAATAAGTGATTGTCTGATAATGAGCAAGGAATATCCGTCTTTCTGCTAAACAGGATCTATTGAACTCATAATTCATTAGATCTTTTTTATGAATGTCAACTAAGTATCGTAAGTAAATTGATCCCGGTTGTTCAACCATTTGATAACCAGAGTCATTCTTTGATAAATGATCACTATGAGTCAGACTCAATAGAATTTGATCAATCCTTTTTTTTGTCGTTAAGGTGGAGAACTGAACCAAGAATTCTCTTTCTTCATCATCAATCGAATCACTGTTCGCGACCCAGGATTCTATTTTATCATCAATCCAATCAACGTTCACGTTTTTTCTTTTTCTTATCAATGAATAGATCTCTTTACTTGTACGACTTAGATATCTCGTATTTCTCGAAAAAGTGATTCGATTGATGGGATTTGGTATGATACTTATGATATCGATGAGATTGATATTCAAATATTTCTTCTTAGAACGTATTGATTTGACCCCATAAGTGGGACCACCACCCAATAGCATGTTGCCACCAGAAGCAGAACCCCGTATTTCTTCTAGAGAATCTCCTAATTGTTCCAGAGCAACTAGAAAGAGATTCTTTAACCAGAAAGAGTTCAGTTCAGATGTAGGATACCTATCCAGAAGTTTTCGCAACTCAATCATGTATGATGGAATCATCAAAGATTTGATCTTTTCGAACTCTGTCTGTAACTCACTAGAGGCCCGGGAAACAAAGAGAAGATGTGTACGAACGAGATATCCAGCAACAAGAAGAAGGAAAAGGATTGAATAGAGGAACTCCCGAGCATTTGGTGATCTCAGATGTATCCATATCAATGGAACGGGTGACTCATTATTTCGATGAATCATTTCTTCGGACAGAAGAAGATTATGTAAACACTTACTCGAAATCTCACTTATCGGATTCCATTGTGGAAGAATCGCCCACAATTTTTTCTGAGGAATTGGCCATGATGTATCTGATCCATGCATAATATCATGAAAAACGGATACAAATTTTTGACTGCTACTTAGTATCGGCAATAGGTCTGAAAAAGTATCTAAAAGGGTGAAATTTAGATATTTGCACCCTGCCGAAGTAAGGAACCATGGCATATATGTTTGTAACAGATTCCATTTTGAGAGATTTGAAAAAGCACTATCTCGTTGAAGGGTTCTATACATCTGCCATTTCTCAACGCATTTCTTTAGACAAAGACTCTGTTTTTTCCTCTTTTCGGATGGTAAATATTTCTCAGAACATGGAGTGTGAATCAAACCCATGTTTGAATTGAAATTGAGATACTGATGCAAGTTCTTCCCTTCTGAATCAGAGAGATTCATATCTGAAAGAGGTTGACAATAAGTTCTTTCAAAATTGACTATTTGTCCCTCTGTTAGAGGTGTTCCAGAAATGTCTGGGATCGAGTAAATAGCTCTACGAACGAATGGATCGGATCGAATTGGAAAATGGAAAGATTTGTACAAGTTATACCTTTCGTCACCACTTTGTGGAAAATCGTTAGGTATGAATATGTTAGATACCTGTGACTCGATTGATGAAATAGTATCTCTCTCCAAAAAAACATGTTTTTTTGGACCGACGCACAAAGAAAAAATGTTGTTGCGAATGAACAAGATATTGAGGAATTGTCCATACGTAAGATCATAATTATTGATACGGGCCTTTTCCACATAAAAAGGGAATCTTTTGTTACAATCGAACCAGAAGTGATGTGGATTATTCAAGAATCGAAGTCGATTTGCTTTATAAAAAGAAGAGATCAATGAACTTCTATGAAATGGTTTCACGGGATTCAGCCAATTGTCTCGATCGTGGGATATCATTGAGAAATAGGAATCGGTGTTATCAAAGTCTTTCCTGCGATTATTTCTAGTATGAAATGAGTCAATCATCCACTTTGGTATCTTATTGAATAAAAACGGTGATATTGTTCCTCCATTGATCAAGAATTTCGATTTTTGGGAAGTATCACGATTATCCAATAAGAAGGGTTTCAATTTATTCAAATGAACGATTTGAACACCTATTGATTCTAACAACTGATTGCAGAGTTGATCATTCGGCCCTTTCAATTCATAGATGTGGATCTCGGACCTATGAATGGGGATATTCCCGATACTCACAAAGAAAAAAGGAAGTGACTTAGACAAAAAGAGAAGTGACTTGGACAAAAAGAGAAGTGACTTGGACAAATCTTGTTTGTCGATAACCTCGGACCAATCAATCGAATATTGATTAATACGTAATCGACCGAACACTACTTGAAAACGGCTCTTCTGCTCAGAAACGAAATGTTCCAAATGTTCCTGGAAATTATTGCTCCCGTTGGGCCATTTGTATCTATATGCATTAGGATCCCGATTCATGGATCTCTCGGTTCGAGAAATAAGAGGATCGAACCATTTCTTCTGACTCTTTTTCAAATTCGATAAATGTTGGTTGATCGTATATTTCATTATAGTTCTATGATTCAGAGTATCATTTCCTATTTGATCCCTTTGAATTCCATAAAAGAATCGATTCGATACATTTCTTATGTACCCATAGGTGCTATATTGGATTTGAATCAGATTTCGGATCAATCTATATTGATTGACTGCCTCCATTATGTTGTTGCTAGCAAATACCACTCTTTTTGGTTTTGGATCTTCCAAGTCATTCCCGCAGGAGATCCGGACCGATTTTTTTCTGATCCTTCGATAAAAAGATTCATTCTCTTCATAAAAAATAGGAGGTAGAACCAAGAAAGATTTCTTTTTCGATTCATCCCTGGAGTTGAATACCTCATTCAATAATTTTTTTTTATCCAACCCGTAGGAATCAATAGAAAAGGAAAATCCCTTATGATACACCAGATCCGGCTCGGTTATTGATAGAGTGAATAGATCTGCCATTTCTTGAAATCTCTCTTCTGATTCAAAATCGCGGTGTAACGTGTACCCCCCCCTGTTTCGGTCATGGAATAGATGAAAGAAAGAAAAAAATGGATTTTGGTTCAAGAATGAAATCTTATTGGAACTGGCCATATCCGGTTCATCCTTCGGAACCATATCACATCCCGGATCTGATGAAATAGGATGAATTGAGACGGTATTTTGTAAATACGTAATTATCTTGAATATATCAACCATTTCTTTATTTTCCGATCGTCTGGAAGGGACAAAAGAAACATCTTGTTCTTTCTTCAACAATTTATGATCTCTAGTGGACCTCTCAGTAGGATTCGAACCCAGATGAAGTTCTGACCATCTGTCAGAGAAAAAGGAACGAATTGATTTTGTAGAATTCCCAAGAATTGCTTCGATTTCTTCCGGAAGCAGATGATTATTCATCTGCTTCTCACGTTCCGTGAATAGCCGGGACATTGAGGAATATCCAGAAAGGCATTTCGGGAATCGGTCTGATTTTCTCTCTGTTCGTTCCGTTTGAAGAAAGGAAGGATCCCAAAGAATCGATCTTTCTTTTAGTTGTTGAATCTCTCTTTGATTGATCAATGTGTGATATTCCGAATCCTCATTACTAATCGAATCGAAAGGGTCTCTGGATTGATCAGAAGATCCTTTCAATTGGCTAGAATTCGTTACTTGAACGAAAATAGATCTTGTGGAATCATATTGAATATTTGACGATACATTCCGTACCTTGCTAAAAAACCGATCCTTGCTTACCAACCACACATTGTCTAACCAAATCCAACTCTCTCTCGATACGTTCCTCAAAAAATCCGACTCGTGCAGATTCTTCCCCCAACTAACGAAGATATCTTGGCGGAATTGCCACATATGAAATTGAGCACAATTTTGCAAAGAAATACCCCACTTGTTTCTCGAGAAGAGATGGGAAACATGTTCAATCTCATTTGATTGAATAGTTGACTCAGCTCCTTGTTGTTTGAAGAAACCCTCCACTTCAATTGGTCTTTTTTCACGAAAAGCAGACATGAGATAACAAATCCAGTGTTTCACTAAGATTTCGAATAGCTGGCCCGAATTCAAGTTGATTATGTTTCGCTTCTTCCTCAGAGAAAGACGATCAAACAATTCCCAATCATGGTCCTTGCGGATCGGATCATCCGTATAGGATACAAAAAGAAACTCCAGATATTTGATATCTTTCTCTTTAAATGAGATCTCAATTCCAGCTACGGTTTCCTTAGATATCTTACAACTAGAATTCCACCTTTTTCCGATCCGGTTCCTCCACCACCGCGAACCCCAGTTAGAGTCAGGCATGATACACTTTTTCGTTATTGGGAGAACCCAAGTACTCTCTTTCGGATCCATGAAACAACTCTCAGAGATCTTTTTCCCTTTTGGAAGATAGAGGAGCGAAACAATCAACCTATTAATATTGGAAGACCAAAAAGATTCTTCCGATGTATCATTTCTGGGTCCAATGGAATTCATAGGTATAGGAAGAAGCCCCATCAAATAGAGATTTTTTCTTTCGACCATATTTCGATTGTTAATACGATATATAAGGACCGCTACTACAAGCAGTACTACACCTTTGATCGTGAAATATCGATTGCTTGTTGAACCCTGTGAATCGCGTGAAAGGAGGATACTCCAAATTCGGGGGTCAAAGAGTTTCATAAAACGTTCTTGGTGGAAAAAAATGTGAGTGAAAGATCCCACTGAATCGAATTTGGTCCATGAATCTAAGAAATAGTGAGAATTCTTGATCTCTCTCAATATCTCTCTCAATTCGAAGATCCAGGATTTGAATTGATGTCGTTTCATTGATTCCTGTTTCATTGATTCCTCCTAAAGATTTCATTTCAATTGGAATTTGGTTATTCACGATGTACGATGATCCCTGTTAAGCATCCATGGCTGAATGGTTAAAGCGCCCAACTCATAATTGGCAAATTCGTAGGTTCAATTCCTGCTGGATGCACGCCAATGGGAACGTTCAATAAGTCTATTGGAATTGGCTCTGTATCAATGGAATCTCATCATCCATACATAACGAATTGGTATGGTATATTCATACCATAACATATGAACAGTAAGAACTAGAATTCTTATCAATACTGGAACTCATAGGGAAGAAAATGGATTTATGGATGGAATCAAATATGCAGTATTTACAGACAAAAGTATTCGGTTATTGGGGAACAATCAATATACTTCTAATGTCGAATCAGGATCAACTAGGACAGAAATAAAGCATTGGGTCGAACTCTTCTTTGGTGTCAAGGTAATAGCTATGAATAGTCATCGACTCCCGGGAAAGGGTAGAAGAATGGGACCTATGGGACATACAATGCATTACAAACGTATGATCATTACGCTTCAACCGGGTTATTCTATTCCACCTCTTAGAAAGAAAAGAACTTAAAAAAAAATACTTAATAACACGGCGATACATTTATACAAAACTTCTACTCCGAGCACACGCAATGGGGCCGTAGACAGTCAAGTGAAATCCAATTCACGAAATAATTTGATCTCTGGACAGCGTCATTGTGGTAAAGGTCGTAATGCCAGAGGCATCATTACCGCAAGGCATAGAGGGGGAGGTCATAAGCGTCTATACCGTAAAATAGATTTTCGACGGAATGAAAAAGACATATCTGGTAGAATCGTAACCATAGAATACGACCCCAACCGAAATGCATACATTTGTCTCATACACTATGGGGATGGTGAGAAGAGATATATTTTACATCCCAGAGGGGCTATAATTGGAGATACCATTGTTTCTGGTACAGAAGTTCCTATCTCAATGGGAAATGCCCTACCTTTGAGTGCGGTTTGAACCATTGATTTACGTAATTGGAAGTAACCAATTAGGTTTACGACGAAACCTAGAAATCAATCACTGATCCAATTTGAGTACCTCTACGGGATAGACCTCAACAGAAAACTGAAGAGTAACGGCAGCAAGTGATTGAGTTCAGTAGTTCCTCATATAAAATTATTGACTCTAGAGATATGGTAATATGGAGAAGACAAAATTGTTTGAAGCACCGACAGAACCGGAAGCGCCCCTTGTTTCAAAGAGAGGAGGACGGGTTATTCACATTTCATTTGATGGTCAGAGGCGAATTGAAAGCTAAGCAGTGGTAATTCTACCCCCGGGGAAAAATAGAGATGTCTCCTACGTTACCCGTAATATGTGGAAATATCGACGTAATTTCATAGAGTCATTCGGTCTGAATGCTACATGAAGAACATAAGCCAGATGATGGAACGGGGAGACCTAGGATGTAGAAGATCATAACATGAGTGATTCGGCAGATTTGGATTCCAATATATCCACTCATGTGGTACTTCATCATACGATTCATATAAGATCCATCTGTCTAGATATCATTATATACATCCAGAAAGCCGTATGCTTTGGAAGAAGCTTGTACAGTTTGGGAAGGGGTTTTGATTGATCAAAAAGAAGAATCTACTTCAACCGATATGCCCTTAGGCACGGCCATACATAACATAGAAATCACACTTGGAAAGGGTGGACAATTAGCTAGAGCAGCGGGTGCTGTAGCGAAACTGATTGCAAAAGAGGGTAAATCGGCCACATTAAAATTACCGTCTGGGGAGGTCCGTTTGATATCCAAAAACTGCTCAGCAACAGTCGGACAAGTGGGTAATGTTGGGGTGAACCAGAAAAGTTTGGGTAGAGCCGGATCTAAGCGTTGGCTAGGTAAGCGTCCTGTAGTAAGAGGGGTAGTTATGAACCCTGTAGACCATCCCCATGGGGGTGGTGAAGGAAGGGCCCCAATTGGTAGAAAACAACCCACAACCCCTTGGGGTTATCCTGCGCTTGGAAGAAGAAGTAGAAAAAGGAATAAATATAGTGATAGTTTGATTCTTCGTCGACGTACTAAATAGGAGAGAAAATCGAGAATATGTTTCTTCGTCTTTACAAAAGAAAAAAAGATAGGAGTAATTAGCTGTGACACGTTCACTAAAAAAAAATCCTTTTGTTGCTAATCATTTATTAGCAAAAATTGAAAAGCTCAACATCAGG
>JAJJMC010004935.1:14358-51132 GCA_023531435.1 Papaver californicum
ATCATCCTAAAGAAATAACAATTTGATAAACGTTTTTATCATTCAATAGATGGTAGATCAAAAATATAATCTAAGGTACAATTACAAATACATTTCTTCAGGAATGTTATCGGATTCCAGTTCTCTTTTAATGAATCATCATCTATCATACCTAATAAACTTTCTTCTTCTAATCTCTATTCTCTTTTCTCTTCTTCCTTTCCTGCTTCAATGTTCCCACCACCTCTCCATTGTATGCTCTCTTCTATTTATAGTCATAGTAACGAGTCCCTCTTGTCCCGACCTTTGCTATCGTTCTTCTTATTATATTATGATCGGGATGTTTGTAAGATTGACAGGTCATGTTTTCTCTTTGGTGCGCACTTTGCATGATCTACACGTGCTCTTCATTCCTTGAAATCCGTGGTGCGTTCGTTGCATGGTTTACACGTGCTCTTTCCTCCTTGAATACCGATGCCGTCCCGATCATATGAGTCAGTAAAGTAATTATTACCTTACTTTCCCGTACTATATGCAGTTAATGCTGTTTACTTTCCCGATCTTACGTGTCAGCTATGCAGAAATTCGCTCAGTCTGTCACTTCCGTCCCGCTCCACTATTTTGTTATGGTTTTGATTGCATGCTTCTCATCCTTCTTTAATTTCTCTGCTTCTTTCTTAATCGTCTTACATGTGTCGCTCCTACTTTATTTCCTAACATCTACTATCCTCATCATTCATAAATGCAAAAATAAATGCACAATCACCATGAAGTTTGATACTGACCTCATTCTTTAGCTTCCATATTTTGTCCACAGCTTCTTGAACCGCAGAAAAGGCTAACCTTCTCCCTACAGAAAACCCCACTATAAGGCTTTCACAATTCTTGATTCCAGCAGAGAAATTCTTTGAGCAAGCTGACACTACTTTCTTTCCATTGAAATCAGTAGGGGGTGTATATTTCATCGAGGATTGAGAACATACTGATTTTGGAGTAGGAAATAGAGTTCTCCAATTTCCAGGGGTAGGGTTAGGTTTAACAATTTGGCTCCCATTTGCTTCAACTGAGGACAATTATCCTTCCCTTATAAACCATTGATTATCGCATCATCCACGGATGAAATAATGTTGTTGTTGCCTTGAGGATTTGCGATAAGGTTTACATTACTAGAGAAAATCTTTGAAGAAAATGAAGAGGAAAATTTCCGGATTCAATAATTGAAATATGTATAAACATACTATATTTTTATGGATTGAGGGAAAAAAATTAACAAAACGTGCGGGTAATATTTCAGAGTAAAAATGTTGTAATCAGATAAAATGAGATGAACTTGAATAATATCTTAAAGTAAAAATGTTTTACAAATTTGATTTTGAAATATTGAACTGATAACGATTACGAAAACTAAAATTATTTGAACAATAAAATTCTTATTTTTTTTATTAAGGTTTTTTTCTAGTCCCAAAATACTTGTTTAAATTGATATTTTTCTAAACAATTTTTAACATCATCCTTACAGTTTGTCTTGGAAATACAAGTTTTTCTAAAAATATATATACTAAGAAAAATTAATGATTGAAGACTTTATCAAGGGTATAGATGGAAAATTTTTATATATCTCTCAATTTTTTAATGTGTGTGTAAAATCATATTTAACCAATCAAACTAGGACAGAGAGTACATGTTATGACATGCTTTCTTAGCGTGTTGTGTTCTGATGTACTGTGTCACATGCTTATCCGTACCACGTGTTGTACTGTGTCATTGTGTCGATTAGTCTGGTCTAGCACATCATATGAAACTGTCGAGTTGGACTAACTCACATGCTAGACTGGGCTCAAATTTTAACGTACTATACAGGACTGTGCTCGTGTTGGCACAACCCAATTTACACATCAGGCAGACTTATTCTTCGACCATCTTCATTTAATTACAAAGAACTTTTCCGATATGTGTATGTGTGTCCCTCCTAAGCATTGATGGTGATGAAGTAACTGGTCCAAGATTATATGGTTGCATTGAGATGAAAAAGAGAGAAGAAGAAAGAAGTTGGTCATCATCAAGACCAACTTTTCTTCTTCTTAAAATCGTCATCCAACTGATTAATTTCTTGATGATGGCTTTTCATTAAATGTGTATCCTTTCTTTTTCCATCAAAGAAAACTCTGTTTCTTTGTGTTGCAACTTGCTAAGAGCATTAATGTGATGTTCATTGGAGACGTGATGAAACTTGGGAAATTTTCAACAAGGATGACGCGCAAGAGCTAACAATTGGTCCGAAAGAACAAAGATTGTGGATGACAATCTTATGTAGGGTATGATCATCTCCCTTTCAAAATGCATTAGCCACATCAGTTTTGCAACGAAAATCGAAGGCAGATAAGATACGTCTATCTTTGAGTGTACATTCTGGGCCAAAAAGTGAATTTTGGGTCAAGAACCGGATTTTAAGATAGGTGGTAAAAAATTTTGGGCCCTAGTATGAGATTTTGGGTCACGGTGCAGTGTTTTAGTCATCATATAAACTTTGAATCTATTTGTCATTATAAAGTCACAATGTGGATTTTGGATCATATGACAACTTTAGAGTCACATTGCAGATTTTGAAATATAAGGTAAAGTTCTGGTGACAGAAGAAAAATCCAATGAAGTTGGGTGCCAAACAAGTGTAGGTCACGAGGTAGTTTTTTTAATCATAGTGGATTTTCGTCACTCAGATAATTATAGGTTACATACCCCATTTATGATCACAGGTGGACTGAAGGTCATGATGTCATTTCGAATAATTTAAACAAATATAAATTAGAAGGTAAATTTTGGATTGTTAATTTTAAGCTACAGAGTGCATATTTTAGGTCAAGACTCAAGATATAAATTTTAATCACTATAATGTGTTTGGATACACTTTATAAAGTAATTTTTCGACTTTAAAAAACAAAAAAATAAAAATTAATTATGGAATAAATTTCAAAATGACCTGTATAAACAAAAAAAAATGAACTTTTGTGAAGGAGTCTTTTGTTTTTTGCTTATGACTTCAGGGATCGACTTTAGCTTCTTGTGGATTTTTAGGATATTTAGATACACACTGGAAAGTTGTTTTTTGACTTTTAGATATAAAATAGTCAAAACTTAGGTTGGAAACCAAATTGCAGAATGATTTCTATAAGCAAAAAGGTAATTTTTAGAGTGTAACAAGCAAGTGTTGGAATCTTGTAACAATAAACAATAACGTTAGATGTATCAAATAATAATAAAGAACTGAATCAAAACAACTCTACCACAAACAACTTGACGAGGATAAAATCACAAGTTTAACAAGTTGTCCTTAATACATTAGTTCGCGGGTATACTCAAGAACGAGCAATGCTAAACCCGAACGTGCAAAGATGTGTCCAAGATACGACTGCCCGATATAGCTTGTATTAGCACAACACAAGTTATCCACTCTTGAACTTAGCAACAGGGATAAGAAGAAAAAGAATAAATCTAGTGCGCAAAACAAAGCGAGAAGATGGTGAAAAGAAGACGAGATATTAGTCGCTTCTTGAATGATTTTCAACTCTGAAAACGTTTTGTATTTATAGGAGAAAAGAAACCTCTAGGGTTTCAGATTTCTTGTAAACCAAGTTTTCCAAGATAAACACGAAAAATGAATTTTTCCAAATATAAATACTAAGAGATAATATTTGGTAATGCAATTAAAATATGTTTGATAAAAGTAATAGATCTTGGTTGATGTACGCACAAGCCCTAGACAAGTCTTCAACACACGCGTAAGCCCGATACATAAGTTAGCACATGTATTGTTTGGCCATTCATGCCCACCCGTAAAGAAGACTAATCATATTAGCTTATATAGTTGATATCCCTTTTTTTAATATCCAATATGACACTAAATATTTACCTTTCATTCATTCATAAAGATGAATAAATATCCTTAGACACTTACTTCATTAGATTAAATCACACCAAGTTCCAAAAATATTTTTATTAAACTCATTTTCTCCGATAGCGAGTTGAATAGTTTAAATTTTTGGGTTGGGGGATATTTATATTAGGGAGTAAGGCAAGTTGGTTGATTCATAAAGTGTCAATAGGAATTAAATTATTAGTACCCTGACAGAAAATTGATGTTCTGTATCTTGGACCGAGAGAATTAATTGGTATTTAGTTTAAAAATGTCCGGGCCGTCTGGCTATCGGAAAACGACCTGACAGGTGATGTTCAGGACTGAACCTAAGAGCTGCTAAATACAAGTGCATGCATGGGTTAACTATCCAAATTGGGTATTTTTTGTGTCCTTTTGTAACTTCTTAATGGTTGGTGCATATGTTGTTTTCGATCAGCTTAGCCCATTCATTTAAATATAGTGGGGGCTGGAGTATGCATGATTCTACCACAAAAGGGCCCAATAGCATGATTCTAAGTGGGGGTAGGTCTCGATTGACCAGGATACTGGATCCTCATTCTTTCTTCCTCTTCTTCTCAGTCAGTGGCTAAAGTAGTTTTGGATTGATCAACTGCATTTAAAATGCCTCAAATCAAATGATAAAGGCTGCTACAGGAGACTGCTAAATTCCTGAGTTCCCAGTGTAATATAGTGAATTTTGGATCTCAATGGATCGGGATATTTGACAGGTTTATCTCGGCGAGATTTTTGAAGAAATCTCGGAGTTTTTTTTATTTGTTTAAGCAGAATCATGATAGATATTCATTAGGGAAAAAGTAAAATGTTATCTGGCTGATAAAAATGTTAGATGATTTAATCAACTTCTTTGATAAATCCAACCATGAGGTGAAGAAAAATAAAAAAAAATAAAAAAAAACATTTTGTAATTAGAAGAAATATGGTCAAATTAACATAATGCAATGGTAGTGAATTGCAAGATTATGATGAAATCGTCCGATTTATTAAAAGATTGAGAAAAAATTTGAAAGATTTCGAGTAAATTTGAAAAATCAAAAAACCTATTATTTTGAGTTGATCTGATCAAATCAAATTGAAGAATTTTTGCCAAAATTTGATACTTTTAATTGTTGTAATTATAATAAATCAAAAGTAAAATTTAAAGATTGTTTTTTAAATTTACTTTTAAGCATTACTTGAAAGTAAACATTGATCATAAATTTGATACTTTTAAGCATTACTTGAACTTTGTTGATTATAAACATTGATCACTAATTTCATATATGCGTAAACAATGATGTTTTATTCTAATAAATTGTGTTACTTATAAGCGTGAGGAAAAGAACAAACACACGCACACCGTGATGAAATCTGTAGTCATTTGAAAATAAAAATAAAAATGAAACAAATTATTTTTAGTTTTTGTTCTTTTAAGTAGACTTCAGTTGATTAGTGTAAGCAGCAAATATGTTTTTTTGTCGGTTTTAGTTTGTAATTTCTGTCAACATTGCATTTAACAACCTTCAAGTGGATCAATTTAGAAGCTTTCTTCGTTTCTTTCTGTAAGTTTCCTTTTAAGATCACTCCCATAAACATCCATCCCCGTGTGATTAAATACTATGGGGGTTATTAGTAGTTAGGAGTGTTTTGTAATTAGCCAACCTTTCTTCACTAACTAATTACATACCTGAAACAAGTAATGTAAAGTGCATTGGATTACAGATTACTTGGTTTTATCCGTTCACGCGGTGGCCGGTTACGAAAGAGTCTACGATACCACCACCACCACCAACTGAGTACTGAACCAGTCAGGTGTGAAACTAGACAATGGAGATGAATAAGAGCCGCAAAGGAGTACCACATCAATTATGGAAGTCAATGCAAAAAAGCACAACAAAACATACCAAAAAAACAAACAAAAAAACAGTCAATAGTCAATAGCACCTAGCTAATGGCAATGGAATCCTCTTCTGTTCATTCGTTTTGGCTTAGCCCCCAAAATATTTACACCAAAACAAACAACCAAGGTATGTCAAACCGTGGAAACCCAAAGATAAAAAATATTGTTTGGCTCAAGGGAAATTTGGCGTTAGTCTAAAGTCAACTCTGAGGAAAAAGATCTGTTCATAAACACAAAATATAGAATCTCTTATAGATTCAACTCGTTCAATGCAAGATCTTCTTTCCCCCTAACTAACTGCTTATACCTTGAAGATAAGAGGAAGATGCGATATTTGGATTTAAAGATTATTTGTTTATTTTATTTTATTATTTTTAAACATAATTCAAAGATATAGATTTATTCTTTTTTTGGTAATAGATATAGTTTTATTCTATCGATTAAAAAGAAATTAAAATATTAAAAAAATAATTAAAGAGAATAATTTATTTAAAAGATATAAAAATATACCGGTACAAAATGTACATCCTGTTTAAGTTTTAAGATGGACTAACTTCTTTATGTTTGAACAGAGGGATATTTAAAGTTTAGATTTAAATAGTATATAAAAAATTATTTTTAAATTTTTAGAAAATAAAATATTAATTTGTATTTTAAATTTTAAAATGATTTTTAAAAAATAAAAAATTAATTTTTTATAAAACAACTATTAGTATTAAATTGAAATATTATATTAAAAGTATTCGTTTATGTTATAATTAGTTAACCTTAAAAATCTGTTTACAAGAGACCAGTGTTGTCTCATACTTATACATTGGATATACAATATTTTAAGCAGTCTATTATTGACTTCCCCGTAAAGCTTGCAAGGTTGTAAGCTTTGACAACGTCTACAAACCAGCTTCTAAATCCTTTGGTTTTCCTTTGAAACAAGGGGCCGGGATGACGGCCGAAGAATGAAAGATTTATACAAAATGAACACCCCCTAGTTTGGCAGACATGCCAAGATGGCAAGATTGCAAGACAGAAAGTAAGGAAATAAACATGCATATAGTTTGGCAGCTTCGATCTCGTCTGGCTGCTTCATTTTCTTGTACACTTTACGTGGCTGGCGAAATACACGTTTGGCTGCTTCATGTTCGTAAACTTTTCTGATTTTCAAAGATTTGTTACTTCGCTTTATTGGATCCTTAATTAATGGGTGCTTTTTATTTGTATATTAAACGTTTTCCGACCACATCTTCATGAAATCTGAATATGGATTTATTCCCTAGTTATAGACCTAAAGAACCAGAATACTATATATATGTGACTGCAAATGAACTAATTAAGGCACAGTTAAATGAGATGTGGCAGGGTGCATACCTATGCACGAGAAGAGGCCCTAATTATTATCCAGTTGGGGGCCTGGAACGTTTTCCTACCATTTTTGATTTTATTTTTGATCAACATAGAGATTTCAGTTGAATAATGTAGTGGTGATAGTTGAAAAACAAACAAACAAACAGAGAGAATCTGTTTCTCGTCACGTCACCACAGAAAACTCTCCTGCATCTTCAAATGACAAAATCAACACCTTGATTGATCTTATTCTTGGTATAGGGCCACAGAGTTTGAGAGGTAAAACAAAAGAATTGAAAATGACAGATAAAGAAATGGCTGACATTTGAAAAGTAAAGCCTAATGCATGTATCGATATGGCATTTGACCTCATCCATGCAGACAATTTTTGTGCTAATGTTACGCGCAAATGAACGTAAGCCACTAAATCATCTGCTAAATCGTTTCTTGTTAGTGTTCCGTTGAATACATGAAAGTTGAAACTCCTTTTGGGTTTTATGATAGTAGTAGACTCTTAGCTTCCTTTGATTGATAACATAACGGTTTCCAAATTGAAATAGTTGCAATGGGTAAGAGCTTCCGTAGTCAGCTCAGCAGTAGATATACCAAACAAATCTAGCCATTCTCAAAAATACATCAATACTACCTAATTAATAATTTTCAGATCTAACAAATATAACTAAGTGGTGATACATAGAGAAGGTGGAACTGGTCGTATAACACAATTAATTACGAGATGTTGAAAAAAATGTTGTAACAAATTATTGATAAGTACTAGCTTATCATTCATTGATAGTCTCCGTTTTCCTTTTTTTTTATATAAAAATTATATTTTAATTTATTCAAACAAAAATAATTTACTTATAAAATTATTAAAAATATTAAAATATAAATAATGACACTAATTGTAAATATACCACGAAGAAAAAAAAAACCATAAACTTCAAAGTCCATTGATCTTCACTCTCTAGTCCAGTCTCTGCTAATGAGTCAATCACCATATATGCATTGTTTAAAGAATAGGAGAGCATGATTCATGATACTTGTAAAAATATACTATTAAAAAATAAAAATAAAAACTTATTTAATTTTTAGTTTGTAAAATTGATGGAGTGATAATAATACATGTCAATTATAATAACGGGTGAAGAAAGTCAATATTTAGCTTGGTTGATACCCCCATCCCACTTGTCATCTATCCTGCACCCTCTCTCTATATAATCCCCATTCACATCTCTCCAAATTTACTTCAAAAAAAACCAAAACAAACATTTCCTACTATAACCTTTTTTTATAAATTCTCATATTACCAATCAATTTCTTAACTCTTTCTAGCTATAATTTCATTTAGTTCCCAACTAAAACTGGTATCAATCATGAAGCAGACTAATAGAAACAGAGGAGGATTCAGAAACATTTTTTCATCACATTCAACATCTCCAGACAATTCAATCTCAAAATCATCGACACACTTAATTTCATCATCATCATCACCACCACCATCACGTCCATCAACACCACTCCACACATTCTCCGAATCAATCATGGAAGAAAACATCGATAACGCCGACCTTCTAATCGCCAAATGGAATTCACAGAATTCTACCGGTTTCGCTTCTGCCTCTTCCTTGTTTTACGATGATCGGAAAGAAGCTAAAGACTTCATTTCATGTGTGAAAGATTTACAGAGAGCGATGAGATTTTTTATATTACCAGAGAATTCGAATTCAGTTCTACTCGTAAGATCACAAAACCTTATGCAAATCGCTATGAAAAGACTAGAGAAGGAGTTTTATCAGATTCTATCGGCTAATCGTGACCGTCTTGATCCTGAATCAATCTCCGGTCACAGTTCGGAGAAATCAAGAGGTAGTATTTCTAGTGATTACGACGAAGAAATTGATCAATCATCTGATGAAGATGAGATACAGAGAGTGAGTAATTCTATAAATGAAGTCGAACAAGTAGGAACAGTGGCCATGAATGATTTGAAAATGATTTCAGATTGTATGATTTCGTCTGGTTATGGGAAAGAAGTTGTTAGGATTTATAACATTATCCGAAAATCGATTGTTGATGAAGGTTTGTACAAATTAGGTGTTGAGAGATTGACTGCAGCACAAATCAATAAGATGGATTGGGAAACGCTTGATTTCAAGATTAAGAATTGGGTTTACGCGGTGAAAATCGCCGTAAGAACTCTCTTTCTCGGCGAACGGATCCTTTGCGATTACGTCTTTACGTCGGAGACTAGTAGAGAGTCTTGTTTCACGGCTATTACAAAAGACAGTGCTTTGGAGCTATTTCAGTTCCCTGAGCTGATAGCTAAGGGGAAGAAATCACCTGAAAAAATGTTTCGGATTTTAGACCTTTATGATGCAATTTCAGAGTTATGGCATGAGATTGAGTCGATTTTTTCGTTTCAATCGATGTCAAATGTTCGAGCACAAGCTGTGTCGTCGTTGCTTAAGCTCGGCGAATCGGTTCGAGCAATGTTGACGGATTTTGAAGCAGCGATTCAAAAGGATTCTTCAAAATCGCTTGTCCCTGGTGGTGGAATTCATCCTTTAACTAGATATATTATGAATTACGTTTGTTTTCTTTCAGATTACACTGTAATTCTTTCGGATATTGTTGCGGATTGGCCGTTGCCGGAACATACTTCCCTGCCGGAGTCTTACTTGGATAATTCACTGGATCCAGATGACGAAGGTACGTCGTCGATTGCTGTGAGATTCGCTTGGTTAGTACTTGTTCTTCTGTGTAAACTCGACGGTAAAGCGGCGCTTTACAAAGATGTTCCGTTATCGTATCTGTTCTTGGCCAATAATCTTAACTACGTTGTTTCGAAAGTTGGGAGCTCAAAACTTCGGTTTTTACTCGGTGAAGAATGGATGAGTAAACATGAACTGAAAGTAAAACAATACTCAATAAACTATGAAAGAATGGGTTGGAGTAAAGTCTTAACATCTTTGCCGACGAATCCAACGGCCATTATTTCCCTAGACGCGACAAAAGAATGTTTATCTAGTTTCAATACAGCGTTCGAAATAGCATACCGGGCACAATCCTCATGGGTGGTAACGGATTCTAAACTTAGAGACGAGATTAAAGTTTCGATTTGTAAGAAAGTCGTACCGGTTTATCGGGAGTTCTATGATACCAATCGAGCTATATTGAGTGGAGAAAGAAATGTCGAGGCGCTGGTTAGATATTCGCCGGACGATTTGATGAATTACTTGTCTGATTTGTTTTACGGGATGAAAGTATCGGGTTCGGGTTCTTCTACCGCTAATTCTTCCCGTCATTCCTCGTCTTCGCATTGAAACCGATATGTCGTTGATGAAATGAATTGAATAATTCATGGATTCTAATTCTGATTTCAATTGTATGTTGTAAGTTTTTGATTGATATTTGTATTTATTTAATATTTTTGTAAATTTAACAAAATTAAAAATGCTAATATTATACAAGATTCAAATAATTTTATGTTATTGGGATTTTGTGTTTAATACATGTGAATCTAATGAAGCTCCAAAAAAGTCAGGTTGATCTCATAGATAGGATGAATAATGTGAAGGTCGATAAAGGCTATATTGGTCAGGCAGCTTAGATGTTGTGTGGCACTGGACAGAACTTTGTTGATAAAAGAAAAAGAAAAAGAAAACCATTATGGCAGATGGATTTAAAAATATCTCAAATACATTACATCCTCAAACAAAAAAAGTTAAATCGATATTTTACTGAATGTCACTGTATAAATAAGAATTTTACAAATAAGAAAGTTTAAATTTGATAATGTCGGTTTAAGTGTTTTATAAGAACTCTCAATCGACAAATACTCTTATAAATTTGGAGATATTGAAAGTAAAAAAAATCATTACGAAGTAATTTAAAAAATCTCTTATTCAAATAATTTTATCAAATTACCCTTGAATATTTCCTAAATGTTGTTAACAGTCGACATTGGTTAAAATAAAATCGACATAGGTAAATGCACACTTGACATTGCATAGTATCACACGATAATGCTGACTGTGGTTAAATTCATAGCAGAAATTCACACGATACAAAAACTAACAATCGACATTGATTAAAATTGAATCGATATTGAATACAACAATCGGTATTGAATTCAACCAACAAACAATACCGAATGTAGCAGTTGGTATTGCGTTCATCCACAAATCAATACCGACAATATTAGTTGGGATTGCATTCAAAATATTATCAGTGCGACTATAACCCTGTAAACCTAATTTTGACCTAATTTTTGATTTAAAACCTAAAAAATTCGATCAAAATATTATAAAAATTAAATTGATGGGAATCACTCACCTTCTCACCAAAATTTTAGAATCATCAATGAAATGACGATGAAATGAAGAAGTTATGGAAGTAAAAAAAAAGAGGAGAAAAATGGAGGAGTCGGCATTGGTAAAATGAAAGAGGATACCAAATTGATTTCTATTGGTTTTCTTTTTATTTTTATTATTATAAAGGGCAGTATGAACATTTTATCATTAAAAAAATATCCCCTTAGCTAAAATCTAGCCTCACATAATTATAACATCTCCTAATTTATATGAGTATATCCCACTTGACGGTTCTTTTATAACTATCAATTTAAATTCTTATAAAGGAAACAATTACAAAGCAGAAACCAAAACCAACTAGAGAAAGGGACAGAAGTAGCATCAAATTGTATTACGTCTGCCTGAAAGACATGAAGGAATTGTCTTATCTCAATGAGCTTTCTTCTCGTATTAAAAAGAAAACAATAAAATTCTCTATTTTTGGTGGGAATCAATGCATTCACTTAAACCTCCCGTGGTCCTTTGTTTTGTTATATAATCCATGTGTTCCTATTGAATAGTGTTGGTGCCAAACAAAGTAATCCGATGCCAATATATAAACAAGTCTCAAAATGTTGATTCATTGATATTAAAAGAAAATTTTGTTAGGTTTGTTTGAAAAATCAGAGGAGGTAGATGCAGTTTCAGTTTTCAAATTTCAATCATATTCATATACATTTTTTGTGGCAAAGTTCGACCAAAGAAAATAACAAAGTGAGGGAGACATGTATTTAGTTGATTTTAGCTTTGGTTTTTGCACAACTAACAAGAGAGAAAAAAATATTAGTTGTCTGAGCTTAAGAATTAGGAAGAAAAAATTAATTGTCTGAGCTTGAGAGTTTGGTTGGATTTATGTCAAATGGTGTTCGACAGTTTTCTTGTTAGAGTCATATTGTAATCATTATTTTTTATGATGGGAGTATTCGTGACAGGAGCATAGTTATGTATGAACAAATTGTGACAGTTATTCCTCTCCTCAATGAGCTTCCAGGACATTTTTATGTATATTTTTACTAAAGCCTTTCTAAATATATTTCTTAGCTTAGTTCATTATTTACTGTATCTGGTGGGATTTTTTAAACCCTTTCGTAAGGTGGGAACTAGAGCCTGGTTTATCCTCGCTCTAGCTTTCCCTCTAAAAATATTTTTTTTCACTACCTATTTTAAGTTGGGCCATTAAATATGTGTAAACTTTATGTTTAAGCCCGGTGTATATAAAATGGTCACACCCATTATACACTGATTTGGAAAATTTGATGAACTTGCTGATGTATCGTTTTAAGGGCTTATTGCATTATATTTTATAAAAAATTCAGATCTGTTTGAGTTGCATGTGGATGTTGTTTCATCTGGTGCATCTAGTTCTTCGAGATGTGATGATGTTGACAACAACGCTGAGTTAGTTGTGAGTGCTAGGAACCATTATTTCAAAGATGGTAAAGAGGTTGCAAGTATTCTTTTTTTCGATGGTTGGGAGAATGTTTTTTCCGATATCAGAATATGTGAATCTCCATGCCTTATGAACTCAAATGTGAGCTCATTCGCAACTTTACTTCTCTTATAACACTATATTAGATTGTTCATCGCAGTTTCATTCTTCATTCAGTGATCTACACCAAGATTTGTGTACCAAGACATCAAAAAAAGGTTCTCATATGATTGCTCGCCAATGATCTTCAACTGAGTTTCACTCGACTCAAGATTTTCATCATTGATTGCTTTAACAAGTGAGAACCACTTCTGTAGATCTTCCTAGCTGCTCCGGTTAAAACTATTATCCAGCTGGACCCTAGATTAAATCAATATAATTAACAACAATAGTTGGTGAAGTTAACCAGCTCCACGCATTACAGATAGTAAACTTCAAATCTTCCAAAGTTGAAGATTAAATAACCAAATATGCAATGTAGTGTTGCTTGTGGTATACGTGAGAGCATCAAAAGGTATTTGGATTAGAACCAACACCAGACCTGTTGAACCTGTGAAAATGTGATACAAATATAAATCAAACATATATTTTTAAATGATAGGAACACTAAATCTACAATACAACATAATATGTACTGGTTTAGGAGTATCACAAATATTTTAGATTCACACAAGACAAACAAATAAAATCATATTATAGGCAGTGCAAATAAATATGTACTGATTAAAAAATGGTATATCATACAATATATATAATAAAAATAGCATACAATATATATAACAGTACATATCAAAAGCTTAGAAAAACAATACGTATTAATATGTATTAAAGAATCATTCAAAAAATCCAAAAAAAAACAAAAATCATGAGTTTTTGAAAAAATAAAAATAAAACCAACGAGTAACAAATAAAAGAAAACCAGTGAGTAACAAATTTGATTCAAAAAATTATTTTTGGACCACACGTTAAATGAATCTTGAAAAATGAATTAATCAGTAATTCCTAATACTAATTTTCTAATTTCTCCTTTCGAGCTTTATTCCTGGCTCTGCTACTGTTTTTTGACAAGCATTTCTCATCTGCTTGGGTATTTGGGTTGACAATGATATTATAGACTGAGCGGATAGAAATTGGTTACACTTTATGCCACTTGAACAAAATTCTTAATAGAAATTATTACATAACATTGTACCATGGAGCATGTAGAAAATTCGGATCCACTAAAATTGGATCCAATGAAAAAGTAGTGGGCCTCTTTGGATTTTAGAATAATATCCATTTGCATATTATAACAATAGCATGATATCAAAATGATGATGTTGATTGAAGAAAGCTAAGAAAAGACATCACATTTTGCAAATATTTCGTACTATCTTCATGCAACAACTGTAGTTCAACGGTTAGGATAATTGTCGTTCGACTCACGGAAGATGACCAGGTACAGCATGCATCACTTTAAAGCTTGTGGTCCTCTTGCAAGGTAGGGAAGAGAGGAAAATAAATGCGTTCTTATATTCAGACACAAGATATATGAAGATGTTTTTAAATTTTGATTATTTGATGGATAGTTAAAGTGTGTCTCTTTTGAAGAGGTCCATAACCATTGAACAAAGTCTACACCTCTTTATATTCTCTTTTACGAAGACTGGTACTGTTGAAAGAGTCCTTAATGATAACATGATCGCATATCACTCCTGAAGACCTGCACAAGAAGCATTCAAGAGTCAGTAACAACCCATATGTATAGGAACAGAATTGTAACTTACCACAACTCCAGGAGTCTGTTACTCCACCTCACTTGTATAAAGCCAACTAAATTGTAAACAGAACGTATCAAATACATAAGCTTAACATGGTATCAGAGCTTTGATCCAAAATTCTTTTTTTTTTAACTCAATGGCTGAAAACAACAACAACCCAATTCTCAACACCAACAATCCCAATCAAACTCTTGTAGCATCAATGTTGCTGCACAAGCTCCATTAAAGCTCAACACAACCAACTACATCTCCTGGAAACTTCAATTCAAAACCCTCTTTGTAGGATATGACCTTATTGGCTACATAGATGGATCCACTCCCTGCCCACCACAAACAATAACCACTGATCAACATACAGTCAACAATCCAGCATACCACATTTGGAACAGGCAAGACCAACTAATCCTCAATGCAATTATTAGCTCTCTATCACCTTCCATCATACCTTTCATAGCACAATCCAAAACATCTCAACAGGCTTGGACAATCCTAGCCAATACATATGCAAAGCCATCTAGAGGCAGAATCAAACAGCTTAAACATCAACTCAAAAACACTGAAAAAGGATCTCTCACTATTCCTGAATTCATGCAGTCAATAAGAACCAAAATAGATGATTTAGCTCTTCTTGGAGCACCAATTGATGATGAAGAAATAACAGATAAGATACTAGATGGACTTACTGAAGACTACAAGGAACTGGTTTGAGCAGTCCAAGCAAGGGACACAAACATCACCTTTGAAGAATTACATGAAAAGCTTCTCAATTTTGAAGCATCTCTCCAAACAAAAATATCTGTACAGCATCATTTCCCAGCCTCTGTCAATGTAACCACCAGGCATAACGCACCATGGCGTCCTCAAACAACACAACAACATACCTGGCGCAATAAAAACAATCATTCTCAACAGTTTCAGAGAAGTTACAGACAGCCAAAACCAACACACAACAATGCATCCACACCATTACAACAACACAGACAGTTCAAGCCATATCTTGGTCTGTGTCAGATATGCAGAGTTCAGGGGCACACAGCAAAACAATGCCCATCATTCAGGCTGGTACCAATAGCTCAAACAGGAACAAGTCAGCAACATTCAGCTTGGAAACCACAGGCCAATGCAACAACAAACAACACCTGCAATCCTGCATGGCTACTTGATTCTGGTGCTTCTCACCATGTAACCTCTGATCTTGATAACCTATCTCTGCACTCACCGTACTTGGGCCAAGATGACATCATGCTAGGGGATGGCATTAATCTACTAATAACTCACATTGGTTTCACTCCTCTTCCTACCTCTAATAAATTGTTCAAGTTAGATGATGTTTTGTGTGTGCCATCAATGAAAAAAAATCTCATTTCAATATCTCAGTTTTGCAAAACTAATAATGTTTCAGTTGAGTTCTTACCTTGTTCTTTTCTTGTGAAGGAGCTATGCACATGGGCAACCCTGATGACAGGAGCAACTAAAGATGGTGTTTATGAGTGGCCACTCAACTCAACAAAGTATGCATTTTCAACCTCAAAGCTCAACACATCCTGCTGGCATCAAAGACTTGGGCATCCATCCTATCCTATTTTAAAACACATTGTTTCTACAAATAACTTAGGACAACTTCCAAAAATGTCTGCCAATTTCTCATGTAATGCCTGCAATTGCAATAAGAGCCACAAGTTACCTTTCTCTACCTCCTCCATTGTCTCTAAACAGCCACTAGATACAATCTTTTCTGATGTGTGGACTTCACCAATACTGTCGACCAATGGATTCAAATACTATGTCATATTTGTTGACCATTTTACAAAGTACATATGGTTCTATCCGTTACATCACAAGTCAGATGTAAAACAAACCTTCATAAATTTCAAAGCACTCATTGAGAACTATTTCAACACAACAATCAAAACACTTTACTCAGACAATGGAGGTGAGTACCTTAGTCTAAGAGACTTTCTATCAAATTCAGGAATATTACACCTTACTACCCCACCCCACACTCCAGAACATAATGGTTTCTCTGAAAGGAGACACCTACATATTGTTGAAACAGGCTTAGCATTACTTTCTCATGCATCCTTACCACTTACCTATTGGCCCTATGCTCTAGCAACTGCTACCTATCTCATCAACAGACTACAACACCAACATTACAGCTCCAGTCACCTTACCAAAAAATATTTCACTCTACACCAAATTATTCGAAACTAAAAATCTTTGGTTGCCTTTGCTATCCGTGGCTCAAACCATATACATCACACAAATTAGAGTCCAGGTCCACCCCATGTGTATTTCTAGGCTATTCACAAACTCAAAGTGCCTACTTTTGCCTAGACCCATCCACCAAAAAAATCTTTGTGTCCAGAAATGTCAAATTTATAGAAACACAATTTCCATATGCAACACTTTCCAAATCACCTAACAATCCTGTGGAAACTCTCATCGATACATGGATACCTCCACCTATTCAAGTTATGCAGCAAATACAGCAGCATCCACTCATTAGACCATCGACAGTGGAACCTGAACAGGAACTCATGTGTGCATCCCCTACAACAAGTGGTACTTCTGGTACGAACTCAGGTACAATTCAAACTTCAGGTACAAACCTAGGTTCATCGTTATTAGCCCAGCACACAAATAACTATCATTCTTCTCCAACCACTGTCGCACAACCCACTACACAAACCCAACAGCAGCCTGCAGAACCACCAGGTCTAACACAACAGAGGACTCACTCAATGACCACTAGGGCCAATAACCAAATCCACAAACCAATCAGAAAAATGAATCTAGTAGCACAACTATCCTCACATGATTCTTCTGAACCAACAACAGTAGCCCAGCACTCCAAATACCTCACTGGCGCAAGCCAATGTCAGACGAGTTCAATGCCTTAGTAACCAATGGTACTTGGGATCTAGTACCACCTGACTCACAACAAAATATTGTAGGGTGTAAGTGGATTTTTCGTACAAAGCGTAAATCTGATGGTTCTATTGACTGGTACAAAGCAAGATTGGTAGCAAAAGGATTTCATCAACGCCCGGGTGTAGATTACATAGACACCTTCAGCCCAGTTGTTAAACCAACAACAATCAGAGTAGTTCTAAGCTTAGCTATCTCTCGAAATTGGACTCTACGACAACTGGATGTAAACAACGCATTTCTTCAAGGCAATCTGTCGGAAACAATTTTCATGCAACAACCACCGGGTTTTTTGGATCAAGACAAACCATCTTTTGTATGCAAGCTACGTAAGTTAATCTATGGGCTAAAACAAGCACCACGGGCTTGGTATCATGAACTATGCATGTTTTTACTTCACTCTGGATTCAAAAATTCATATGCTGATACATCTCTGTTTGTTCTTAAGTCTTCTACTACACTAATATACATTTTAGTGTATGTGGATGACTTGATAATATATGGGAACAACACTAATTGTGTTAATTTGTTTATTGACGATTTAGCACAGAGGTTCTCTATCAAAAACCTTGGCACATTGTCATATTTCCTGGGAGTAGAAGTTGTAACAAATCAACAAGGCATTCTGTTGTCTCAAAGACGCTACATCATAGACATTTTGACAAGAACAAAAATGTTGGATGCTAAACCAGTACTCACTCCAATTCCAACAACACCACAGCTGACCTTACATTCTGGATCACCATTGCCAGATCCAACTGAGTACAGGAATGTTGTAGGCTGTTTACAATATCTGCTCATTACAAGACCTGATATGAGCTTTGCGGTGAACAAGTTATCACAATACATGCATTCACCAACAACTCTACATTGGCAGGTTGTTAAACGAATTCTACGTTATCTGTGCGGCACAATCAATGATGGTCTTCAACTGTATATGGAGTCTCCTCTAAAGCTACATGCCTTCTCCGATCACATTCACAACAAAAATGAGTTACAAGTATTCTCGGATGCAGACTGGGGGGGCAACAAGGACGACTTCTCATCTACCAGCACATATATTGTCTATCTTGGTCGCAACCCAATATCCTGGAGCTCCAAGAAACAAAAATAAGTTGCACGATCTTCGACTGAAGCTGAATATAGGGCTGTGGCAAATGCAGCAGCGGTCAATTGGCTGACTTATCTCCTCACTGATCTGGGAATTCAATTACCCAACTGTCCAGTAATTTACTGTGACAATGTGGGAGCAACCCAACTTTGTTCTAATCCAGTATTTCACTCGCGAATGAAACACGTTGCCATTGATTTTCACTTCATAAAAGATAAAGTCCAAAATGGTGCATTGCGAGTAGCACATGTTTCATCAGCCGATCAGCTAGCAGATGCACTCACAAAACCACTGTCAAGTTCAAGATTTCTGCGTCTCAAATCCAAGATTGGACTCCTCTCTCGCGGTCCATCTTGAGGGGGCATGATAACAGGATCGCATATCACTCCTGAAAACCTGCACAAGAAGCATTCAAGAGTCAGTAACAACCCATATGTATAGGAACAGAATTGTAACTTACCACAACTCCAGGAGTCTGTTACTCCATCTCACTTGTATAAAGCCAACTAAATTGTAAACAGAACATATCAAATGCATAAGCTTAACACTTAATGTAGAGTGAGTCCTTCAAAAAACATACCTTTGAATTTTCCAAAGGTACCTTTTGTAAAAACTATGGTATACCTCCAAAAATACTAATGGCACACATTGTTTTTGTACCTTTTGACTAATTCTTAAGATTATCCTTGACCGTGAAAGTTAGGCCCATTTCACCATTCATTAATCCTTATGCCTCAAATCACTCCACACCACTGCCATGAAACCATTTGCCCTATATTTTCTCTGAATTTCTTGTACCCAATTTTTTTTTTTGGGTCGGATATTTTCAATTCACGTAGTATCCAAAATTTCTTTTTTGCATTAGATTCTTTTGTGCTTTTGTTCGGCCCCTTTCATCTTTAATTTTGGCTCTGCTATTGTCTTTAGGATTTACGAAAAGTTTCTGATAAGGAAGGTGTTGTGATGTTTCGGTTTACCGTGAAAAAATATTCACACCCACTCTATGGAATGATCTTTGGATTATGTAGTCTTTGTTAGGGACTATTTCGATTGTTTCTTTCTTCGCTTGCTTTTGAACTTTCAATGGTGAATGAAAAGATACGCTTAGAAAGAGTTAGAGTTGAATTCCAAGTCTCCATGCATTGCAAAGCATGCGAGAGAACTGTGGCTAGAGCGGTATCAAAATGCAAAGGTGTAGAGACATTTTCGACAGATATGGCAAACCATAGGGTCATTGTGAAAGGCAAAGTTAAACCGATCGATATATTGAAAAAATTGAAGAAAAAAACAGGTAAAAAAGTAGAGATTATAGTTCCTAATAAAGGTGTTGCTGCGAAACCTAATGAAGAAGATAATTCTACAAACGATAGACGAAATTCAACCACCTTGATTTGTGATGATTGGGATAAATGTCAAGTGTTTACAATGTTTAGTGACGAAAATCCTAATGCATGTTTGATAATGTAGTATAGTATCCATGAACGTGTATTTAGATCTTTCATTAGTTTGTGTAATAATCATGCAGATAGAAATCAAATGTCTTCTCTTTGTATATATATTGAAAATGATTCACACTGAGGTATATCCCTTCTATATGATGAGATTCTTCCCCGAATGATTTCACCATTGGTACGAAAATCTGGAGCCTACTTGCCATTTGATTTGCTTCCTACAGGAACCATGAGGGCAGTAACTCCCTACTACGGAGGAATGCAGGGTCTCCGTGTACCGTACACCGCAAACCCCACTTACGCCCAATCAGTTCCATACAGCTACCAATAAGGGTTGACATACCCTCCAAATTATGCATTACCCTTACACTTCTAAAGAGCTTAATACAGTAATTTTTATCTTTCTAAACAAATGTTGTGCATTTATCTTTTGATGAGTGATTGCATCGTGCTTGCGGGATGCCTGTCTTGGACCGCGTGCGACTTATTATAGAGATAATTAATGATCATGAAAATACCAAAGAAGCTAAGCTAAAGGTATTACTCACGTCTTCTCTTGTGTTTGTTTATATTGTTTCGTTGCAGCATTATATGTATGATTTTGTCTTTGGAGTCTTCTCTTCATGGGGTATTATTTCTTTTGTAACAGGCTGAGCTAGCAGCAATAATGTGCAAGAAAACTAGGCTTCTTCATATGCGTGCTGCTGATGGACGATTTACTTTTGGCGCAGGTAAGCAGAAGTCATATGTGCAAGAAAACTAGGTTTCTTCAAACTTATTCAAACTTATTCAATCCGAGCTCTTCCAAGTCTGCCTACTCCTAGATAGGCTAAAATCCTTAATTGAACTAGATGATTGGGCTGGTTCATCTGGGAGCGTCCTAGGCCTAGGCTTCTATTTTTCACTAGTGGTGGTAATATAACAACAGTTGCATTTTGATATGTTGTCGTCATCTTAAGAATTTCAGCCTATGTTATTGTTGTTATCTATGTACTATTTCTTTCATTTATTTTGTCCTGAATTTTCTTGTGTGTTGATAGGTGTAGACAGCCTCCTATTTGGAGTGTATCTGAACTTCTAACTGAACCTTACTGGAGATTACAAGAGCGTGAAGCTTGTGAGGTCTTCACTTTAAACAGCAGCAACACATGGAAAAAAATCGATCAGGTAATCCCACCATGTTGTTTCCAAGAAAGGTGTGTGTATGCAAATAACTCCATTTATTGGAGGAGTTCTGTTGCAGATGTTCAAAGTATTCCTTTCTATGTAGAACAGTTGGCCAAAATAGACACAAGTATTGTTGAAGTCCTAGTGGCGTTTGATCTTGGAAGTGAGAAGTTCAGAGTTATTCCAGTTCCTGATTTTTTTCCTCCTCGTCACTCTCACTCTGACCTTTTTAGACCAGATGGTAGTGGTTTTGAGTTTTATCCTGTTTTATTGGAAGTGGATGGGCGTGTCGTTTCTTATAGACCGGATTCTGACATTATTGAGCTGTATGTATTTGATGATGACTGTGTCAACAAGGAGAATGCAGACGCTACTACTAATATGATGAAGTGGACTAAAGAGAGCATCGAATTACCTATCGTTTTGAAATACGCTGATATTGATATTTATCCTATTCCAGGATCAGACTGTATACTCTTGATATGTAATAGTGGTCATGCAACAATAAGGTCTCCTTGTCTTTATTCTTACAACAGAAAAAAGAAGACTTTCAAAATGATTGTATTTGATGAATGGGGCTCTTATGTTCACCGTCCTTATATGTATTCAACATTTGTGGAAGGCCTGTCTCCATTTCGGGCGTAGCGAGCCAGGAGCGAAAGCATATACAAGTCATATTGGTGCGCGTGGTTCATCTTCAGACAGATGGTAATACAAATTATACAATCTTTTATGTTTTTTTGGATTTTATGTTTTTTTGGAATTTTCATGAATGTTTCTTTTGAGTAACCAATCCAATTGTACATGTGTATCAAATAATTACTAGCGTAGACCTTCACTACGCGAACAAGATACAGAAAGCTGAGCAACATCAGCATATTTGAATTCTCATTACAATCTTAGTACATTGTTTTATTGTTATTTTTGTAGAGTTGTGTGTTTTATAAGACAAGTGACTTTTGCGACTTCTTGCCATACAATTAGGATATTTTACATACTGGTGGGCATCTTTTTCTCTCTAATCCATGGGCGAAAAGCCAGAAACAGTCAGATGCAGTGATTTGGAACTCAAAGCAATTTTTTATATTTATAATTGACAATGTTAGATCTATATGTGATTGGTATTGGTTTTCCATCAGCCTCTAGTTTTACTTGAAATTTCTCGACAGAAGAAAGGTTTTATGTTATTATCTGCTGAGTAACTCTAATATTAGCCGCGCACAAGTAGATTAGTTCTCTCAGTTTTTGCAACAACCTTATTGAATTAATAGTTTCTTGCAGCCATAGTTGTAGCAGTAGATGACTCCATATGTTGTTAACTTGTTTCCCTGTCATGCTGTCCATATGTTATTGCTGCCTTCTTGAACATGAAGTACGAAAACTCCTCAGCGAGTCAGTCTTGTGCAGAATCCTGAAAAGCAAAACTATTTGGCGACTCGATGTTATGGTGTTTCAAGAGTTTCAGATTACAAATTTAGTAACATGGTTTAAATAAAGGGTCTATGGAATTTACCCCTCAAAATTGATCACTCTTTGAGATTGAGATTAGCGCTTCAGTTTTATGAGCTATAATCATCAATTTCATGCACTGTGCCATGATGGGGATAAAACTGAAGTTCCTTCGTGATATATAAGCCCCGTAAGTGTTAGATTAGATCAAGTGCCTCCATGTCTTTAGCCGTATCAGATGTTAATTTTGATTTATCTTGCTGATTTTGTTTTTATTTCTCATCTCAGTTACATAGATGAATTTTGATTCCAACAACAACTGAACTGAAAAACCACAAACATAGCGGCAGATTCAGTAATGACAAAACACAATTGAGACTGTAAGAGCCACAACAATATACTAGCAGATACTAGACACTGGAAGTAAAACCATAAAAACAAAATCCATTGTATCAATCAATAATAATTCCACAAAAATAACAATTTAAAGCAGCAAATTAAGTTAAAAATTGATCCTAGTACGCAACAGCAGCTACAACTGCAAGAGTAACAAAACCGAACTTTCCAATAAGACCCTTAGAAATAGTCACAGCGCTGCTTTTGCTTGGTGAAGGAGCTGGAGAAGTGACTGATGATGGTGAAGGACCAGAAGGCGCAGCAGGATCGGAAGGAGAAGAAGAAGAAGGTGCTGGTGCTGAAGGTGGAGTTGGAGTTAGATGAGTAACAACCCTGATATCAACTTTCTGTCCCATTTGGCAGTCGCCAGACATTCCACCGATGTAGAAAAAGTGTCCCTTGGTCTTGATTGGAATTGTATCATTGCCAGAACTAAAGGTTCTGAATGGTGATGAAGCGTTGCATTTCTTGTAGTCTTCATATCTTACTTGGACCACATTGTGTAACTTTGAATCGTACTCGAAAACTATCCAAACCAACACCACAAACAAAAACTTGAAATTAATTCAAAACAATTCATTTTAAGAATCATGAAACAACAAAATCATCAAAAATTATTATGAATTAATACGAAGCTTTAAAAACCATCACTAATACGGATCTTAGCAAAAACATCAAGAAGAAGGTATAAGATCGGTAGCCATACCTTAAAGATCGTAAAAATGAAAGATATAGAGAAAAACGTACCAACGGAATCACCAACATTGAAGGCTTTAGAAGCAGACCATTTTTGGTAATTAGGAATGGGGTTAACAGTAGTCCATCCACTATCATCACCAACCTTGTAAACTTCAGCCACTGAAGAAGCAACACATAAAACAGCCAAAGCCATGAAAAACATAACCCTCTCAACAACACCCATGACTAAAGATTCTTATGTGATGGAATTCCTAGCAGTATAAGAAGACGATAACAAGATCTACAAAACAAACTTCGAACAACAAGAACAAGAGACTGACTAGTGTTTTTAAAGAAAGAAAGGAATGGAAGAGACAAAAGAAATTTCAGAGTTTTTTTCTGACAAATAAGTTGTAACGCAAATGCTAACAGCTAAGGAGGTATGTAAGGTGTGGTAAGTCAGGTTCAGTAGCCTTCCTTATATAATCTCTGAGAAGTGTGTATATGGAAAAAAAATGAATTTGGAAATATTTGAATCTTAATTACTCAATTGTTGTAATTAAGTTCCTTCACAAATCCTAAGAAATTATTACTTTCAAAGTTTGAACGATTTCCTTGATTTCATCGATGTTATTTACACCCATACTTTTAGTCAACAAACTATTTAATGTTTTTTTTTGGCAGATAGATTCTGATTTGAAAGCCACTACTGTGATCTCTGGAATTTAGGAAATAGATGTGTTTCCACGATCATCTTACTAGAATCAACACTTCAAACGTGGGGGCAGGTACAAACACATTTTTGGCTTTTCTTTCTGGCTAGTGTTAACATTTCAAACCAGGCAAAAGTCTATGGTAGTACCTTTGATTGTTATATGTTAGCCGAATAAAGACGACGTCGTCAGATAGTATCTGTTGTTGATGACAGCTCAGGTCTAAAGTGAAATTTAAATTTGGAATTAATTATGGTCATCAAAAAGTTTTTGATATCAACAAGGCCATAAGATACCCCTCCATAGTACTTGTCACCGTTTAGAGGAAAAAAAGAAAAAATCAAAATGTTCCACAACTTCAGCATGATATTTGTTGCTATTGTATGCTTGAAAGAATAATAATGAATTATTGGTTAATTTAAAATTTTACTTTCTGCAACACATCAAAACTGCCGGTTCCCATTTTTACAGGCAAACCAAGGCATATCCTTGCTGACGGTGACTCTAAACTATCCACCTCACCGTGATATGCAGCATCGACTATGAACTTTGCTGCAGTCTCAAATCTCATTTTGCTAAAAGGGGATACAGATCCTGCGAGTCCATATCTGCTGAAAGGTCGTATGGTACCCTCGTGAGTCATGTAATCGGCAATCAGAGATAGGTGTCGAATGTCAACGGCAATACTGTACGCCTTAAAGACACCTTTCACTTCATTTAGGAGGGTAGCCCTTGCGGCCTCCACCCCTATGTTAGAAGAACAGCGTGTATATCATTTGAAATAATCCGGTTGACATCGAGATTATCTAGCAAATTCCAGAAAGCACTGAAACCCACTCCAACTGTTTGTAGTGCAGGTTCTCCTTGATAGCCTTTTCATTTTCATAGATAGGGTCTTTGTATTCAATCGCGGAACATTTCTGTATGGTTCCTGGTCTCCTGATGTAGACACTCTTAGCTGCCTTCATGGCAATCCGTATAAACAGTTTTTGCCTCTTAGCTGCCTTCATGGCAATCCCCAAAGTGACTTTCAACTCTTTATTCTCCACCGCAGAAATCTCATTCGACGCTGCTGCCAGCCGATGAGTAATATATCTGAAACATGCTCCAAAATTTTATAAGCACAAAACATTACAGTTTCCCCCGGAAATCATATTCTTAAAACACCACCCTAGGCTCTGAACCTCCATTAACACCATGAAAGTACAGACTACAGAATGTGAACTTACTCTGTCTTTTCCTTATGCAAGGGGCAGATCATATATGAATACTAATATACATTATTAGTCATCTAGGAATTATTCCTATAGCTGTGAAGATTAATAATTTTGTAACTAAATGAGAAAAGAAAAGAAAAAATATCTCACGCCATTTGGGTTGATGGCTTTCCAATAGACTGAGCAGCAATGACACCAACAGGTTCTCCGGGCTGAGCAAGACTCGAGAGGTGTTTGAGCTTCATTAACTTCAAAAAGTCTTTTCTTTTCATGAGCTGCGAAGAATTCCGCTGCACTCTTTTTTTGAAATCAGTAATAAAATCATCTGTTTTCCCTTTAGGTGACATCGGCATGTCCTTAACATAGTCACCACATTCCATTAGTTGTGAGTCTTCACACTCACCCCAATTTTTTCCAATACAGCCTTCTGATTCTGAATAGAGAGAAAACCAGAAAACAGAATTCATACTTGAGATTTGAGAGCAAATAGACAAAAAGTATAGGAAGAAGAAAGAGAAATGGAAATACTTCGGCAATTATGTTAAATTCAGAAACGAAGCTAGTCTTGTGGACATCAACACCATCTTCACCATAGCAGAATTGGACAACAGATCCATCTGCATCACGTACAGTGAGATCATAGCAGACTTTTAGAGACTCTAGACTTTTTATAAGGCATCTCTGCAGGTATCCACTACGAGATGTTTTTACTGCTGTATCAATCAATCTGGCACCAAAATTTAAGTATTTCAGTTTACTCAGCCCTGAAATATTAAAAAACATGATATTTTTGATATAAATGTTCTCAATAAGTTTTTCATTCTGTAGGTGTTTTTCTTGAAATCAGCATCATGCCAAATAGATACAAAAATATGTTCTATGTGAGTGAAGTTAAATCAACAAGTTTTTGTATTTTGATGTATATTAGTATTATCCTTACCCTTCACGTATTTGACTACCCCTGTTAAATAGATGAAGTCATGCTGGTGGAGTTGGGTTCTATCCGGTTTCTATACCCATTAAAGGCCCATATATATCCGAATGGGCCTTAATTGGTACAAATGTAAGTCATAAGGCCTGGTCTCCTTTTAGGAACACCAGAAAGCACATACATGGCATAATATGAAATGCTTGATCGGCTGCCTGCAATTAGTTGTGATCCATTTTCTGTTGGAATATTGGCGCAGTAGTCATGATTCACCAAGGTTCATGAGTAAATCGCATAATTTATGATTTAATCTAGCGGTCTCTACACCACTAGAACCGTTCAGACTGAAAATAATTAAAAATTCACCTTCTTAGTAAGCACAAATAAAGATTTTGTTGTGGATGTTATGCTTAAACTGTCAACTAAATTACCTATTTCTAACTCTTTTGAATAGACAAATTGTAATTGAGTTGTATGTTGCTGACCTTAATTCTACAAACAGTTTATTTTCCAGTCAGAGGAATATCTGAATGGTAAAGCTAAAGTTTTAATGACTAGCTAGTATAATTCTGAGAACACTGAAAAGACTTTATTTCATAATCACATGCAGGGATGGAACTATGGGATGGACGTCTAAAATAATTTATTCAGAACTATTTTTATTTGGGGGAAAAAACCCTTACCTATGCTTAACGACTTAAAAAATAGACAAAGTCATGTTGTCCGCAGTCCAAACAGAAAAGACAGGAGAAGTATATGGAGATGGAGTGGTCTTTTACTGAATTAGTAGGCATTCCCAAGTTTAACATGTGTTGCTTTGCATGCCACTATACACGATTCTCCTTACATCTGTCTTCATTTCACCACCTATTCCCTCTTTCTCTCTTTCAATATATAAACATCCAGATTCTCTCTTACTTAGGACCTTTATTCATTCTCTCAAATCATAAAATTGAAACCCTTAGGGACTAAAAAACAATGGCGGATCGTCATTCCGTCCAAGCCCAAGCTCAAAGAGTTTCAACCACAAGACCAAGTAGTGGAACCACCATGGTAACAACTGGTGGTGGAAATACTTTTCTGAAAAGAATTCAAGATCATGCACCAAACTCAACCCAAGTTGTTGGGCTACTAACATTAGTTATACCAGGTGGTATTTTACTATTTCTCATGGGATTAACATTAACAGCAGCAGTCATGGGTTTAATCTTTTTCACACCACTGATTATCTTGTCGAGTCCTATTTGGGTACCCGCAGGTACAGTTTTATTCATTGCGATTGCTGGGTTTCTATCCATGACTGGTTTTGGTGTGTCTTTATTAGCTGTGTGTTCATGGATGTACAAGTATTTTAGAGGAAGACATCCACCGGGATCAGATCGTGTTGATTATGCTCGTAGTCGAATTGCTGATACAGCTAGTCATATGAAAGATTATGCACGAGAGTATGGTGGGTATCTGCAGAGTAAGGTTAAAGATGCTGCTCCTGGTGCTTAATTAATTTGTAGTCATAATTTACGATTTTGTGTGCGATGATGATGAAGATGAAGATGACAAAGGAATCAATAAGATTTTTTTCTTCTCGGTTTTGGTTGTTGTTGGTGTGGTTTTAAGTAAGAAGTTAATGTTAATTTTGAATGAGTTCCAAATTGTCTACAATTTTACCATTACTTTCAGTTGGAATGAAATTCTTGCTTTTGATATTACAGTAGCTTGCCCTCGGGGCATTTCAATAGCACCTTGGCTTCAACAAGCTTTGCACCCCTTTGAGTCCTTCACATAAAAATAAAAGGCTTGTAGAATTAATAGGTAACACACTCCATAAATTTAAATTATAGGGGATACCAATAATCCTTTCTAATAACTAATTCTAAAAACTAGAATCATCAAAAATATTTTAAAAATATCTTTTAAGTACTTTTTAAATTGTTACGTTAAACCTTATTATAACAAGCTAAGAAGTATTTTGAAAGGAATCAAAATCGTAAGAATCAGAAATCTTAATTTTACTTAATTTATCTTATTTTGGTTCGAATAATTAGACGCATTCTATAATAATTTAGAAATGTAATTATTTTTGAAAAATGATAAATCACTATAAATCCCAATTTATATTTCCAACTCCACTAATTTAAGATATTTAAGATCTGGAACCAGACCCGATTATCTAATCATAATCATAAGGGGTAAGCAAATGTCTATTATAAATTTGTAACCTACTAAGTAGTAACTAACGGGAAATGCTAGTTTCCCCGAATATTTTTCTGAATAGGGGATCCAGTGGTCCTCATCCAAACTCTTTATCATTAGGATGGTAAAAGATGAAGGTGGACCATTCTTTTTATCTCAGTCGGAAAAAAATTTGGGGAAAATCTTCAGAGAAATTAGCATTTCCGCTAACTTTATCAGTCAAGTTGAAGTAATTAACCAAATGGTATCCTGTCCGTTCTTTATGCTCCACCTACTAATTCATCCACTATAATACCCCTCGGCGGCAATCACAACCCTACACATCCCACTCACCCTATCCAACAACTCAATCTACACATCCATTTCCAAAACCACACATCTCTATGAACATAAACGGATTAAACAACCCCAACAACATAACACTTCCACTGAGCTAAACACTTTAAAATTCTACTCTCCAACTCCAACAGTAGAAAAAACACTGAAGAAAAACAAAAATGAAAATGGTGGGTGACGTCTTCCAGAAGGGAGATAATAACAAAACAAAACACATAAATCCAAATACCTTTTTCTTAGAGTCTTCATCTTCACTTTATTGGTCTTCTCTGTTCCTTCCATGAAACTTCCCCTTTCTTCATCACTCTTCTTTATCTAATTAATATTCTCACAACAACATTCTTCTCACTCAAAACTCTTAATATTCATTCATATCCAACCGGCCGAGTTAGTCTTCACATAGTATCATCATCTATGGGTATCGAAATCGAAAACGAAGGTATAATTTGAATTTGGTTCTGAATTTGGTTTTGGTTTTGTAAAGTTTGGATTTTGATTGAGTTTTTTTGTTTGATTTGTGGGTTTTTTTAGGGGAGAATACAGAGAAATTAGGAGGATTAAATTTGGGTAGATTATCATCAATTACGATACTTCCATCCCTTTCGACATCACCAACACCTTCACCATCATCAACAGCATCAACACCAGCACTAGTATTGTCAAATTCTGGTAAAAGATTTGATCAATCATTTAAAAAGAAATATGTGAAACAAGTTACAGGTAGACACAATGATACAGAGCTTCATTTAGCTGCACAAAGAGGAGATCTTGTTGCTGTCAAGCAGATTTTAGGTGATATTGATGCTCAGATGACTGGGACTTTGAGTGGTGCTGAATTTGATGCTGAAGTTGCTGAGATTAGGTCTGCAGTTGTTAATGAGGTTAATGAATTAGGCGAGACTGCTTTGTTTACGGCGGCGGATAAAGGGCATCTTGATGTGGTGAAAGAGTTGTTGAAGTATACTACTAAAGAGAGTATTTCGAGAAAGAATCGATCTGGTTTCGATGCGCTGCATATTGCAGCTAGTCAAGGCCACCAAGGTGAGATAACTTTGATAATTCTTAGTTGTTCTCAATGAACCTAGTAGTAGCAGCTAAAGATTGACATGCTTATATCATTTTGACTCCTGATCTGAAGCATATAGGTTTAGCAACAAGCAATGGTAGTGGAAACTGTGTTGATACTAATATATCATGACCGGCCTTTTTATTGCAAGGGATGTCAATTAGACTGTTTAGAGTGGACGAATTTGTTCCGAAATACTGCAAAATGCTACTGCCAAAAGATGTTATTCGTTTTTGCATAACTGATGTTCTCTAATCTATAGTTGAGTGTAATATTAATTTTGTTTGTACAGCTGTTGTTCAGGTTCTGTTGGACCATGATCCAGGATTAGGCAAAACAATTGGTCCATCAGGTGCGACTCCTCTTATATCTGCAGCTTCTAAGGGGCATACATCTGTTGTTTTGGAATTGCTAACGAGAGATTCTAGCATGGTAGAGGTTCCACGATCCAATGGGAAAAATGCGTTGCATTTAACTGCTCGACAGGGTCATGTAGAAATTGTAAAAGCGTTGTTGGATAAGGATCCACAGCTGGCACGCAGGACTGATAAGAAAGGACAAACTGCTTTACATATGGCTGTGAAAGGGCATAGCTGTGAAGCAGTGAAGTTGCTTCTTGATGCAGATGCAGCTATTGTTATGCTCCCTGATAAGTTTGGTAACACAGCGTTACACGTAGCCACCAGGAAAAAGCGGGCAGAGGTATTATTCTGTGCCTTTGCTGTTCCGTCTTCATGCTACTTGATTGGCTGATAACTGCCTCTGTCTTTTAAGTTGTACAATTATGTAGGTACTTTGTCGATCAGCTTTATTGATTAGTGTCATTGAGTTTAGATCATATGAGGCCCTATTACTGCCCTGCATCCTTTTTGACAATCATTATGTACCTTGTGCATGCTTGGACTGCACCCATTGTCTGCATAGTGCATTCCCCATTATGCAACAAACAAATAGACTTAAGTATTAGAAATACATGATTGCTATTACGTGAAACGAATTTATGAATGCGTGATTTACAAATTTATATACTTGTAGTATTCGGGGCCGAAAAGAAAGCAGTAATATATTTGGCCCAATTTATATCAACATGTCTTTTTTGGGCATGCTATATTGGGTTTCAGTCTGGTGAACGATATGTAGCATAGTCCTGGAAAATCTGGTTACTCAGATTTTCTCTATCTTAAATCACTACAAAAGTACTAATTTATTATGAATTGATCCTTTGAAAAATCGAGTAGGGAAGTCTCCGCTAATTGCACATAGCGAAGGTCTTGTTCCTTATTTTATTTTGCTAGATTGTATGTCACCACTGTTGTGTTGGAATATCCAAGCTTTTGATCTATTCTTGTTTATATTTTACAGTTTACCTGATAGGTTAAGTATCTAATTTGCTTGAGTATGGGCATTCTGGCATTTTTGCAGATAGTGAATGCGCTCTTGTACCTCCCTGACATCAATGTAAATGCTCTAACCAGAGACCACAAGACAGCACTTGACATAGCTGAAGGACTCAATCTCTCTGAAGAATCTACAGAAATAAGAGAGCGCTTGGCCAGCCGTGGTGCAATCAGGGCAAATGAACTAAACCAACCGAGAGATGAACTTAGGAAAACTGTGTCTCAGATTAAAAAAGATGTCCACACTCAACTTGAGCAGACCAGAAAAACCAACAAGAACGTCAATGGAATAGCCAAGGAACTCAGGAAGCTGCATAGGGAAGGGATCAACAATGCCACCAACTCCGTCACCGTGGTAGCTGTTCTCTTTGCAACCGTAGCTTTTGCAGCAATATTCACTGTACCAGGTGGTGACGATAACAAGGGGATGGCAGTAGTGGTGAATAGTATTTCGTTCAAAATCTTCTTCATTTTCAATGCTATTGCTCTCTTCACATCATTGGCTGTTGTGGTTGTTCAAATTACTCTGGTAAGAGGAGAAACCAAATCAGAAAGAAGGGTTGTAGAGGTGATCAATAAGTTAATGTGGCTAGCATCAGTTTGTACTTCTGTTGCCTTTATTGCGTCATCATATATAGTTGTAGGACGTCATTATGAATGGGCAGCTATCCTGGTTACAGTTGTGGGAGGAGTTATAATGGTAGGCGTTCTCGGCACCATGACTTACTACGTTATTAAATCTAAACGGAGCCGTTCTATCAAGAAGAAGGAGAAAAGTTCGAGGAGGAGCGCATCCCAGTCATGGTATCACTCGGAGTTTTCTGATTCTGAGGTTAATCCAATCTATGCAATTTAATACGGTGGGGGTATCCTGGTACGTAGTAAATGATCCAGTAATATATTCCTGTAGTCTGATAAATAGGATGTTAAAAACTATGAACACTTGGGGTCTGATAAATAGGATTCTGCAATGGGAAACTCATTGGAATGAAAATTGTATATTTCGCTGCAGTTATATGATCTGCAAGTACTTGAGAACTATATACTAGAGATGACCTTGAATTTGGACCCCTTTCTTTTTGTCTGGTGTATGGAACTTATATAATTGTATAGTTGGCTACATTTGAAATGATGAAAAGCAGAAGTAAATCGTAGTCCTAGAAAAATCTTCACAATCTGTCTCCGGAACCAAAATCAGATACTACTTTTACCAAAGGAAATCTAGCATTAATTTGAAATCATATGAAATCCGAGAAGAATCCTGGGAACTCTTTTTTGGACAAGGAAAGAAATTCAAAATGTGAAGAAAAAAAAAATCATTAATTTGTGATATTGTGTCATCAAGCCTTGATTTCCTTCCAAATATAATTCCATGACCCTTGTATAAATAAATAAATATCACAATCCAACAACAAGAGATACATTGGAATCATGAACAACATATTCTGCTTGAGTTTATTTTTAATAATGCTTGTAGTTGGAATTCTAAATTCAACAACAGGGAATGCTCAACCAGGCTGTGAGGATGAGACTAAAGCTTTAGTAGATCTCTGTGGAAAGTTTGTATTGAAGGAAGGTCCAAGAATCCGACCATCCTTGAGATGTTGTCGATTGGTAAGGGAGGTTGATGTAAACTGTATCTGTATGTCTGCAACTAAAGAGGTTGAGAAACTTATTAGCTTGGATAAAGTTTATTATGTTGCTGCTACTTGTCATAGACAACTTCCTCACATCAAGAAATGTGGAGTCATTAAAATTGGTGGCTGATTGATAAGACATTATTGGGTGGGCAGAAGAGCAACAACACCGAGAATAATGAATATATCAAAGACATGAAGAATTACAATATCTAAGAAGCAGAGATGTATTTGGTACAAATAAATTAAGGTGTTGCTTACTTAAAAAAAATAAAAAAAATAAAAAAAATAATTAATTATGGTGTTCAAACTCTTATTTCTGATTTTATGTATGCATGTTATATTCCTGAATTGAATCTGGTTATCGGTTGTGATGGCCGAACCAATTTGTTTATGATTTTCATAGCCACTTTGAAGCCACTTTTCTAAAAAGAATCCACATGAGAGATTCCTGAAGAATTTTGTAGGGACGTGGTTTGATTGAATGATAAATTATTTAATCCAATATTTGCGGTCTTTCGGTATTTATGTGGGTCCCACCTTGGTCTACCTCTTTATAGTTATAGTCCTCCAAAGTCCAACCCATTTGGTTTTTAGTCTCAAAAGTTGCACTATAAAATCAGATTGAGATTCGGACATAAAGCTTCTCAAGGTGGGGGACGGTGAGGCTTTAGGCCTGAGAGGACCTGTCACCGCACCACCATGGATTCCCTCTACTAGTATTATCATAACCATCGAAATTCAACTGTCAGAAACAACCTTTCTTTCATTATTAGTCTTCTTTCTCCTCTGAATCTTTCCTTTATCCTTTTTTGTGTCAATCTCAGTTGTTGCCATTAACAATTCCAAAAGCAACAAAACTCTCTGTTTCGGTTCTGTAATTTCAGTTGTATCCATCCCTATATCTTTATCTCCAAAACAATGACAGATAATACAATTTGTCTTTCTTCAATGGTTTATGTTCTGCTATTATGAAAAAAATAAGCTCTGTTCTTCAATTTCCAGGTACATAATTCTCATTTTTTTCTCAACATTTCTCTTCCAAATTCTTACATTTCTCATCTATTATCATGTAATCAACGAAACCCAGATTTTATTTTGTTGAATTTGAAGGTTTTATGCGAAAGATATTGAATATTTCTCAAAATCTCTGTTTTGAAACAGGGTATTGAATTTCGAATAAGAAGAAGAATGAGATTCAGATTCAGGAATCATAAGAACCCGGGTTTTATTCATAGTTCGATTCTCGGTTTTTTCGTGGTTGTCTGTGACTGGTTAACGTGAAAGAGAAAGTTTTAGAATTGACTAAGGGAAGACAATTGGGTTAGAAATGGAAGCACCAACGAGGCAACAAAGCTTTCGTCGTAAAAAAATGACCAAGCAATTGACGGGGAAACGAGGGGATACTCCGCTACATTCTGCGGCGAGAGCTGGTAATTTAGCTGAGATTAAAGCGATCTTCTCTGGTTCTGGAAATGAAGATATCAAGGAACTGTTGGAGAAGCCTAATCAATATGGGGAAACCGCGCTTTATGTTGCTGCTGAGTATGGTTATGTTGATGTTGTTGAGGAGATGATTAAGCATTATGATATCGGTTCGGCTAGTATTAGAGCTCGCAATGGTTATGATGCATTTCATATTGCTGCTAAGCAAGGGGACTTGGGTATTTGTATATACTAAATCTTTGTTTCTTCTTTTCGTTCGCTGTTTTTTTTCGCTGTTAGATAACATGCTTGTCTTGCCATATGGATTGAACTTTTAGTATCCTAGTGTTAGAATGCCCTAAATAGACGAAGATAATATTGTTGTACATAGAATAACTTTCTAGGCTAGAGCGAATTGGTTATGGCAACAACGATTAGTCAATGCGATGAAACAAGAATGCATTTGCAACAGCTAATGGTTAGTCTTTACTTGTATTTGATTTCTGCAGAGGTGGTGAAGATTCTCTTGACTGCCCTTCCAGGTCTTTCTATGACAGTGGATCTATCAAATACGACTGCGTTACACACTGCTGCAACACAAGGTCATACTGAAGTGGTGAATTTCCTATTGGAGCAGGATAGTAATGTAGCAAAAATTGCAAAAAGCAATGGAAAAACCGCGTTACATTCTGCAGCAAGGAATGGTCATGTGGAAATTGTGAGAGCCCTTCTAACTAAAGAACCGGGAATATCAACTCGGACGGATAAGAAGGGGCAAACTGCACTTCACATGGCCGTAAAAGGTTCAAAAATTGAGCTGGTGGAGGAGCTTATCAGATTGGATCCGTCTTTAGTCAACATGGTAGATTCCAAAGGAAATACAGCATTGCACATAGCAACTCGGAAGGGCAGGGTTCAGGTTTTGCTTCTATTTCTTTCTCTATCTTGTCACTGTGTCTATCAGGGTATAAAATCGAATGAATCGTCTATAAGTGAAATGTGAAATCCTATTTATGCAGATTGTTAGGATGCTACTAGAGCACAAAGGAACTGATACGAAAGCCGTTAACCGGTCAAAGGAAACTTCCCTAGACACTGCAGCAGTAACGGGGAATTCTGAAATTAGGGCCATCCTACAAGAGTATGGTGTTCAGAGTGCCAGTTCTCTCAAGCCTAAACCTATGGCTCGAGAGCTAAAGCAAACCGTAAGTGATATAAAACATGAAGTCCATAACCAGCTGGAACACACCCGTCAGACAAGAAAGCGTGTGCAAGGAATTGCAAAGCAACTCAACAAAATGCATTTAGAAGGTCTCAACAATGCAATCAACTCCACAACAGTTGTCGCAGTCCTAATAGCTACAGTTGCTTTTGCTGCCATTTTTCAAGTCCCAGGTCAATTTGTTACAGACCCTGACAATATTCCTCCTGGTCTGGAGCTCGGTGAAGCTAACATCGCCCCAGATGTTCCATTCATGATATTCTTCCTCTTCGACTCGTTTGCTCTCTTCATATCTCTTGCAGTTGTTGTTGTACAAACTTCGGTTGTAATTATAGAGCGAAAAGCAAAGAAACAGATGATGGCAGTCATTAACAAACTAATGTGGTTGGCATGTGTTCTTATATCGGTAGCGTTCTTGGCATTAGCATTCGTTGTGGTGGGTAAACACGAAAAATGGCTGGCAATTGCAGTTACGATTATTGGGACAGTAATCATGGCTACAACGTTAGGTCTAATGTGTTATTGGGTTATACAGCACCGAATCGAAGCCTCAAATTTGAGGAGTATCCGGAGAAATTCGATGGGCAGCAGGTCAAGATCGTGGTCAATGTCAGCTGCTTCTGATACAGAGCTTACTGATTATAAGAAAATGTATGCAATTTGAGGTTTTCTCAAAGTAAACAAAGATTACACTCCTTTGGTTTTGACTTACTGATCTTGGTGTAAGTATATAGCTATGCAGTTTCCTCGTCACTCTCTCCTCTAGTCTTTTTAACTTTTGAAAAA
>JAJJMC010004936.1:0-20313 GCA_023531435.1 Papaver californicum
ACCATATATTCTGTTTAGGATTTGAGTAGATTTCCTATTATGTTTAGGATTTCCTATCTTTCTAGATTTCCAATCTTTGTTTACTTTTTTTTTTATTTGCTTTATTATTTTTCTTTATAATTCAACCATACATGAGGAGGCTCCCTTCTATAGTGAGAGTAGTCTTTTACATTAAGAAGGAATTTTAAAGATAGAAAATCCTAAACAAAGATATGAAATCTACAAAGATAGGAAATCTAAACATAATAGGAAATCTACTCAAATCCTAAACAGAATATATGGTTGCCAAATCCTAGAGATTATTAGTTGGCAGGTGTATCAGGATTGGTGGTCTGACTACAGCCAGAACCGGTCTTCTGGCTGTATGGTTCAACAGCATGTACAAGCCTGGTGATAAGCGTAATTGGCTACACTAGGGTAGAACGATAGCCGTCTAACAAGCGAAAATATCCATGGACCAAGACAGCTTGGTTACATAAACAAATAACAACGAATTACAATTACATTGAAATATTCAATACAAACATGCATGGTAATAACACCATTCTATTATACTTAAATCTATACTTGTGTTCTTCGATTTTTACAATTAAATTGAAGTGTACTGCAAAGCAAAATATAACTTATTCAAGTACAAAAAAGCTCTGACCAAAATTTTAGTAATTCCATCTTACTACAAACCCAGTTGTTTAATTGTATTTTAACGTTATTATTATAGCAACTTGATGCTTTTTAAATTTTGTAATATGAATTTTAAAAATAAGTTAGTTTTTTGTTACTATATTTTGAAATCCGTCAATCCATCCGATTTATCCGTTTACCCATGGATATTAAATCTGTTGGGTAATAAATCGGATATGGATACATTTCTAAAATTTATCATTTGAATAGATTGGATGCAGGTCATACTAGTTGCTCACCTCTACTACCCGTAAAGGTGGGTAATATTGACGGCCATAGCAATTAAAGGGGTGTTACAAATATACAATCAAGTCGTTAAATAACCTTATCAACTAAGGTAAAAAGTAAAGAAATTTAGCGCAAACAATGAAAGATAAAAATATAAATTCAATAAATATTCATAGATACAGTGAGGGAATAAAATCCGAGATATGCGTGTCCAAAAACTATTGGAGGAGGAGCGAGTTACGATGGGATGAGAAACACTGAAACAAAGCCTTTTAAAGCAATGAATTGTCAGCTGCAAACTCGATAAAGTTTGAACCTGACAACATTAATGCATAATCAACACGTGGGTTGCGGGAAAGTAAGGAACACTGTTCAAAACAGATAGCCTTGCTGCTTGACTCACACCAGGTTGCGGGAAAGTCTGACACAATAAAGAAGTAATGATGAGCGTTGATGCACGAGGGACACGTATCAATTTCACAAGCTGCGGAACAAAAAGAACTAAAGCATGACGATTCACTTTTAAGAGCTACGTGTCAAACATGCCATGATTCAAATAAAACCGCAACATTCATCCAAATCCAAAACAGTAACTTAAATACAAGACCGCAGAAGAGCTGCAAGATGACCAGTGAGAAATTAAGGGAAACAAGCAGTACGCATGCTAAGACTTGCGGGAAGAACGATCAAGCCTTGCGGAAATTACAAATAAGCTTTGCGGGATTACATACCGCACCAGGAATGGATAAGAATAAATAGGTGGAAAGGTATATTGGTAGGACCCATCAAATTGGCTATAAATACCAAGCTCATAAACAGGAAAAGGGGTTGGAAAATCGGGAGATAAATTGGAATAGAGGCATTGAATCATAGGCAAGAGTTTAGGTATGAGACTTTGTGTAAATTTAGTTCATTTGATCCTTGATTACTATGGTCATGATTTTATAGTATGATATTTTTCTATAATGTATTATGATGAATAATATAAATGATACAAATATTTTTACCCGTGGATGTAGACAATTAAATTGTTGAACCATGTTAAATGTGGGTGTAAATTCATTTCTAATTTTGATTGATTGTTGACTTGTAAATGTTAATTTGAAATGATCTCATGATAAGGTATGGAATCTTATTATGCTATGATTTTATGATATGGTATCATACTATTATATGATTCAAATTATGTTGGTTGTGGTCCAAAGATGCAAGATTTTTGGTAATCACAGATACAACAAAATTAAAGGATCATATGCTTCAAAAAAAAGGATCATCTACTGCATGTGATAAACGAGAAAATGAAATTGAAGTTAGTTGTAGGAACGGTCGAATCAGAATCTCCCAAATTTCGACAAGTTTTTCGCCACCGACTTTATTCTTTTAACACCAGATCTTACGCACTACAAGAATATATCTAGTATCAATAGTTAAACGGTTATGCATGACGTGAGATATATAGGGACGGAGCCATGGAAAATCAGTCCGAAGGTCAAATAAAAGCTTTCGATGTTCATAAAATATTTGACCTCATTCATGATACAAAATTTTAATTCTACCATACATATTTGCATCTACAAACTATAAAAATTACTCTAAATTCAAGCCTATTCCTACTCAAATAAAAAATGTACAAACTATCAATTAATCCTAATATAAAATATAATGTGTTAGTTTGGTCCAAAAATAACATTTGGTCCTTAGGTGAACGTTACCCACACAAAATGATATCGTCAATTTTTAAAACAATATCAAAATTATCTTTTATTTCCTCTTATATTCTATCTTCTTAAAATTAAAGAAAAAAAACTTTAAAATAGCACATATCCCCAATTAAATTCAACTCGTCCTGAATGATATCTTTTTCTAGTTTCTTCCTTCAATAATATAGTCAAATACGAGTCATCTAAACTTAATTTTATTAAATGAATTCATATAAACTTCCAAGACGAAAGACTACACTATATCAGGAGTTCCCTATTCTAATTAGGCTTTTCTGGTGTCATTCTGTTTCCTTTAAAGAATTTTTATTTCAATTCTACTTTTCGTATGGCTAGCTAACTCTCTTTTTGATTTACAGTGTTGACTCCTTGAACCAAAAGTGGATTTTTATTTACAGGTTGCAGTAGTATCAGTTTAGCAGTGGTGCGTCAATCAGCAGTTGTGCTTTTCGATCAATTCCGCATATATCAAATATCCATTGTTTTCAAGTAGTTGTGCTTCTGATCCAATCAGTTTAAGTCATAGTACTCTCAGTCCTTGGTGTTTGTCCTTCTATCAGTTATCTGATCTTCTTCTCATCTTCATCTATTGTTTTTTCATTTTTAGTTCTGCCAACTTCTTCTTTGCGGATCCTTACCATTTCAAAATTCAAATTCAAATTTTCCCTTTTGCCATTCTTTTCCACCCGTTTCTGTCTCGGTTAATCCCGTAATTATAGGCTTTAGTTTTGGATCACTCCTCTTAATCCAGAAAACTCAAACTTCCCTTTTAATTCTATCGCATATTATGGGATTTAATATCCATGATTGGCTGCAAATCTTAAATTTTATTCCTAACATAACCAAAATTGGTTATTCACCTATAAGGTATTCATCAATATCTTACCTTGCTGAGTCCAAAAAGTTTATCTCGTATAACAAATATCCCGTAACCAAAAGGTGGAAACTTATATGCTGTAATTGTCTAGACATTTCAGTAATTAGTGGTTTAGTGTTGCATCCTAGAAGAGATTGTCATATTGATAATAATTACACAACCTCTTTGTTCTTTGATAATCCTGTTTGCTTGGTCTGTCTTGTTTTTTATTTTTTCAGTTTTGGATGTCATCTTAGAATTCCTAGGTTTATTTTTCATATCATGAGAATTCGTGAAATTGTCAGGGCCTCAATAACCCTACAACTAGGAATGCTTTGTGGAATTTAATTAAAAAACAAAATTCTGAAATAATCTTTTTATGTGAAACCAAGAATGATTCCACTAAATGAGTCAATACCTTCGAAGATTCAAATACCCTAATAATTGGAATTATCCATCTGTTGGTCTCTCAGGAGGTATTACTCTAATATGGAAGAGTGGTTTCCAATTTGATATTATTCAAAATACATATAAAATGGTAAGTGTCATGATTTCTGTTGATCCAAGCAAACCTGAATTCCTTGCAACTTTCTTGTACGGTTCTGTATACCATGATGAGAAACTGAAAAAATGGAATTATATTAGTGAGATTGGCTCAAGAGATGACCTGTCATGAGTTATCATTGGAGATCTAAATATTACAATGCATGCCCATGAAAGGTTTACATTCACATCACCTACTACTTCTTAGTTTTCCATTATTAAACACATTATGATGCTTCAGACCTTAATGATTTGGGATTTATTGGTTCCCACTTCACATGGTCTAATAGGCAGACAGGTGATGACAATGTCATGGCAAGATTAGACAGCGCTCTTGTGAATGGTCATTGGATATCTCTATATGCTCAAGCTAAACTTTATCATATTGAGTCTATTGGCTCTGATCATTCACTAATTATCCTGGTGACTAATCCTTTATCTCATCAAGGTAAAAAACCTTACATATATTTTAAATGTTGGTCTAATGATCCCTCTTCTCATGAAATAGTTAAAAATTCTTTTGCCAAGAACTTTAGAGGGTCACATGCTTTTCAACTTGTTAATCACTTGAGAGATGTTAAATATGCTCTTAAAAACTGGAATATTCATCACTTTGGTAACATTGACCATAAAGTGAAATATCTTGAAAATCAACTACAAGTTTTGAATAGTCAATCTCATACTATTCAAAATTTGGATGCTATTAGGAAAGTTGAACTTTAGTTAGAGCATTGGAAAAAAACTCAAAAAAAGTTTTATGCTCAAAAATCTATAATTGAAAGAGCTATGATAAAAACACTAGTTTCCATCACACATCTATGAACAGAAGGAGATATTTTAATCATATTATCTCTCTTAAATTGAAAAATGGTCAATGGTCTGAGGATAGGCAACAATATGAAGACCTTCTGACCTCTCATTTCAATTAAATTAATACTACTCCTAACCCTTTTTTAAATGATAATGTGCTCAACTGCATAAAGTCTTGTATTACTAATGAGGACAATGACATTCTTTTGAGTCCAATTACTTTGCTAGAAATAAGAGATACAATTAAACAGATGACTTGTTGGACTTCTCCTGGGCCTGATAGCTTTCCTCCAGGTTTTTATAAACAGTACCTAGAGCTTTTAGAGAATGATATTTGGAATATTGTAAAAGCGTTTTTTGATTCTAAACATTTTCTCAAGGAAGTAAACCATACTTTCATATCTCTTATACCCAAGGTCAACATCCTACTACTCCATAAGATTTTAGACCAATTTCTCTATGCAATACTAGTTATAAAATAATATCTAAAATACTCGTCAATAGAATAAAACCATCGCTAGGTAAAATGATTAGCCCATTCCAATCTGCTTATGTGCCAAATAGGCACATTCATAACAATGTGGTTATTGCTCATGGGTTGGTTCACTCTATGAAAAAGAAAAAAGATAGAGTGGGCAATGGGCCTAAAACTCGACATGTGAAAAACGTTTGGCAAAGTCGCATGACCTTTTCTGATTGAGGTACTTAGAAGATTTGGATTCTCTGAACATTGGTGTGACCTCATTTACCAATGTATTAGTACTACAAGTATACCAATTCTTCTAAATGGATTTCCTTGTTCCTCTTATAAGCTTTCTAGAGGTTTGAGACAAGGAGATCCTTTATCTACATACCTTTTTATCATATGCATGGATGTTCTTTCTAGGTACCTTATGCATGCTGAGTCCAATCACTTAATTCATGGTATGAAAGTCATTAAAGATGCTCCTAGTATCAATCATATGTTCTTTGCAGATGATTGTCTTATCTTTACTAAAGCTTCTCGTACTGAGGATAGCAATCTTATGTCTGCAATTAAAGATTTTAGCCTTATTTCAGGCCAAATGATAAATATTCAAAAATCAGTTTGTTTCTTTAGCAAAAATGTTCACCCTGATTACTGTGTTTCTCTAATAAGATCCTTCAATATCAGGCAAATGGAACTTAATGAGAAATACTTAGCTATTCCACTTTTTCATGACAGATCTAAAATAGAGTCTTGTTGTCATGTACTTGAGCAATTCGATAACAAGGTTGCCAAACGGAAAGGAAAGCATTTAACTCAAGATGGTAGGTCTGTCATGGTTAGAAATGTTTTAGACTTTTCCCCACTGTATCACATGAATAATTTTCTTATCCCTGATGCTTCCCTCCATAAGATGGAACAAGCACAGAGAGATTTCTGGTGGGGCAAAAATTTTCATAAAGGATTTTATCTTAAATAATGGGATGGAGTCTGTGCTCACAAATTAGAAGGTGGGCTTGGTTTTCGAAAACTCAAAAAACTCAATCTTGCTTTGTTAGGTAAAACGGCTTGACTTCTCCTTCATGAGGAAGATGAGATATGAGTTAAAATTCTTAGGTGTAAATATTTTAGCAATTGCAGTCCTTTGCATTATAAGGAAAACAAAAATTCTTCTTGGTTCTAGTATAGTATATGTGCTGGGTTAGATATCATCAAACAACATTCTTTCTATGAAGTCAAAAATGGTAGGAACATAAATGCTTTTAATGATAATTGGATCCAAAATGCATCATATCCGTTGTGTTTATCTCACCCAAATCCAAACCAAAATGTTACTTTTTTCATTGATCATTCTAATTTATGTTGGAACTCTGAACTTGTTAAATATTTTTTCACTAGTGATAGCAGTAAGAAAATTCTTAATACTAGAATTCCCTTTTCTGGAAACAATAGATTGATTTGGCCTCATACTAAAGATGGTTCTTTCTCTGTGAAGTCTGCATATAAGTTATTATCTAGGAGTCATCATTCTACTTCTGTCTCTAACTCTCTTGTACCTGTTTATAAATATATATGGCATGCTCTTGTTCTTCCAAAAGTACAGATCTTTATCTAAAAGTGTCTAGAAAACATCATTCCCTCGAAAACAAAATTAGCCAGATTCATGACTAACCAGAACAACTTCTGTGATATGTGTGGTGATAACCAATATGAAACTACATAACATATTTTATTATTATACTTTCTCTAAATCTGTGTGTTCTGCGACTCAACATGGAAATTTAGTTCTTCAAGATTCGGGAAGCAGTATTACTATAACTGATTGGATTATCAAATAGCTTTCTAACAACACTAATATGGATCAAATGTGCTCTATTTTTACTATTACATGGTGCATATGGAAGGAGAGGTGTTTTAAGGTTTTTTCAGGACAAACAAAATAACCATCTGAATGTAGCTAGATATGCAACTAGACTTCACAATGAATTTTCAAATATTACTGAATCTGAGAATAAACATGTGAATCCAGTAGTTACTGCCCCTACAGGAATAATTATTGCTCTGCCTAATGATACCATACTTGTATATTGTGATGCATCATTTGATACTAATTTTAAGAAATCTGGTATTGAAATTGTGATGACGGATAAAACAGGAAGATACATGTGCTGCAAGGTCATCTCTGGAATAACACGTAAAGCAGAAGAAGCGGAAAGTCTAGCATTTTTAGAAACAACAAAGTGGAATAAAGCCTTGGGTCTTTATAAAGTTTGTCTAAGGGATGATGCTAAGAATGTCACTTCATATTTGAATAAAATTACTAACCAGATTAGTTGGTTCAATGGTACAATATTAGATGATTGTTCTTTTCTTTTAAAAACATTGGTTTTCTCTAGTTTTGAATATCTTAGCTTGGATCTAGATAATATAACTGATAAAACAACTAAACTCAGTAGGAAGTATAATGTAACACGTGAATGGGGAGAAACCCCTCCTCATTTCATCTTATAAACTATGTATCTTTCTACTTTTCAATATATTCTTTTTCTAGCAAAAAAATAAGATAACACATCACACGACAAGTCAAAATTTAACAAATTTATATATTCGGAAAGCTCTCAACATTATCTATATAACGAGTACCCATTACTATTTTTTAAAGTTTTAATCTTCACAATATCATTTAACTAAAATTGGAAAATTAACTACAGTTAATTTTCAAGAATAAACACAATTAGATAGTTCATTTTCAATAATGGACATATTAGAGAGTTCATTTTACGTAAAGAACTCAACTTCACAAGTATTTTACCATTAGAATGGACTAAAGATACGAATTCAGCATCCTACAAAATAAACTATCATTACTAGTTCATTCTACAAAATGAACTATTAAAATGAAATACCATTACAAGTTTATTCTACAAAGTGAACTACCATCACGAACTATCATTGCGAGTTCATTCGACAAAATGAACTGCCATTACAAGTTCATTCTATAAAATGAATTAGAAAAAACTACCATTGCGAGTTCATACTCTACAGAATGAACTACCATTTACGAGTTTATTCGACAAAATGAATTGCTAGAATGCACTACCATTACAAGTTCATTCTACAAAATGAACTACTACCTATAAAAAACTACCATTACGAGTTTATTCTATACAATGAACTACTAGAATGAACTACCATTACGAGTTTATTCTATACAATGAAACTCTAGAATAAATTACCATTATGAGTTTATTTTATACAATGAAACTCTAGAATGGTGTTCATTCTTGAGTATGAACTACCATTATCTATACGGTGAAAAATTAAAGCTTCGAAAAATAATGAAAGCGGTATTCGTTACAAAGAACTTTTGGAATATATAAAATTTATTAAATTTTAATTTATAAGTTAAGAGATATTTAATTTTTAAGTTTTATTTCTTAGTTTAAAAATAAAATAAGAGAAAAAATAATTTTTTTAATTATTTTAATATTTTAAAAAATAAGGACCTTTAAATTAAGACCAAACGAAATATATCAGATCCTGTGGATCCGTACCCACGTGCACCCTTAGCAAAGTCTAGATATATATATTAATCTCCGTAAGCTCGATGATATCAACAACTACAATATATATATATTAATCTCCATAATTCAAGCCAAACAAATATATTAGTCCCATCCATCTGTGTACACTGTCACACTGTACATATCTTATCGCTTTGCGAAACAATATCTATTAAAAAAGCACAAGTTGATATGATCAATTCTATTTGTTTCCATTATAAAATGCACTTGAGGATACCATGTAATATGCATTATTGGAAATTTTAGGTTTCAAGAGAGAGCAAAAGAAATGGAGTACTTGAATCTTCTTCTGTTCATTTTATTTCCTTTAACAATTGTCAAATTATTTTCATGGATAACTAAATCTTCGATTACAAGTCTTCCACCAGGTCCAGTACCTCTCCCAATCATTGGGAATCTTTTGCAGCTCGGGAGAAAACCTCACGAGTCACTGACGCAACTCGCCAAAGTTTACGGACCCTTGATGTCATTAAAGCTTGGTTCCGTAACAACAGTAGTCGTTTCTTCTCCTGCAATGGCCAAAGAAATTCTTCAAAAACATGATCAGTCTTTTGCTAGTCGAACCATCTTAGAAGCAATTACGGTGTTCGATCACCATAAAGTTTCAATGGTATGGTTGCCTGCTGTTTCTTCTCAATGGCGTAATCTCAGAAAAATTACAAATTCACACATCTCTGCTACTCAAAAACTCGATTCACTAAACCGGCAAAAGTTAGATGATCTAGGCGCATACATTTCTAGAAGTGCAAGCTCCAGTTCCGTGGTTGATATTGGTCATGCTGCTTTTACTACTGTTCTTAATTTAGTATCAAATAGTTTTTTCTCTACTGATGTCGCTGATTATAATTCCGATTCTACTTTTGAAACTGCGCTTAGAGAAGGTGTGGTGGAAGCTGGAAAACCTAATATTTCTGATTATATTCCGATAATAAGTTTCATGGATGTGCAAGGTATTAAACGGCGTATGAGAAATTATTCTAGAATAATGGATAATACACTTGACAAAATAATAGATCAGAAAATGGGGCTTGGTAAAAAGACAAAGAGTAGTAATTCTGGTGACTTGCTGGATATAATTCTTGATCCATGCCATGAAAATGGTATTGAGCTTCAACGTCAGGATATCAAAGCTTTACTTAAGGTTAGTAATATTTTTGTCCTCTATAGGTCTGAACTTGTGTTTAATTATCTGGTATAAGTTAGCTTTAATCTCAAGGTTTGATGTCGAAATCTCCCAATTTTTATACATTCAGCATCACTAGCTAACTCATCAATCCTAGTTTAATCCCTGGAATAATATTTACTTTTTAATCTAATTTATGAGTTTAAAACCTTGTGAGCGTTGCTGACCGAAAAAAATTAGACCAACCATGCTTGTTAGACCAAGGACAAGACAATGTCTTCAAATTCTAGTTGCTTTTTTTATATGAGAATTTTTCTTGCAAAACTTACACGCAGAATGGTTTATGAATTAGGACTTATTGATGGCCGCGACAGATACTATATCATCAACGGTAGAATGGGCACTGGCCGAACTACTTCATAACCCATCTAAGATGACCAAGGCGCAACAAGAGCTTTCAAACATTATAGGTAAAAACAACCCAATCGAAGAATCAGATATCGTTCGGCTTCCTTATTTGCAAGCAATCGTAAAAGAAACATTACGCCTTCACCCACCAGCTCCATTCTTACTTCCTCACAAAGCAGAGATGGATGTTACAATCGATGATTTTATTGTCCCTAAAGGTAGTCAAGTACTAGTCAACGCATGGGCAATCGGTAGAGATCCTACCATTTGGACAGAGCCAACTAGTTTTAGGCCTGAAAGATTTTTAGATTCAAAAACTGATTATAAAGGCCAAGATTTTGAGTTGATCCCATTTGGGTCAGGTCGCCGAATTTGTCCCGGTTTACCTTTAGCCCACATGACGACACATTTAATGATTGGTTTACTTCTACAGTCATTCGACTGGAAACTGGAAAATGGGATGAAACCAGATGATATGAATATGGACCATTGCTCTGGGTTTTCCTTATTGAAGGCTACTGGTCTTCGAGTGATTCCTATCAAGTTATAGATGAGTTCCATCATTTGGGTATCATGCATAAATATTGGAGTCTGTTTCTGATATCAGTTTATAAATTTGTAATGAGACATTTTCATAGAAAATGCTACTGTGAGAATAAAGAAAGAGTGAAAGGAATTACGTACTACAAACTCTTTCTGCTTGTGTGCTTTAATTTACTTTATCTAATAATTGTTGTATGCATCTATTATATCCATATATAAGTATTTCCTTCTTGAAAGATGATATAAAAAAGAAGCCAAGGTTCCAAGGACTAGGAGACACCGTAAGATACATTGATACAAGTAAAGGCTGTCACTCTTATTAACCTGAGCCGAAGAACCCTTTTTTTTTTTTTTTTCTTATCTCAATGCCTAATAAAATTTTGCCATCCAAAATGTTTGGTCCCCCCAAGTCCTTTCCCTTATGATGTGTCGCATAAATACTGGTCTATGGCTGTTAAGTCGAGACTAACCGCAGACCCTTAAGGGTTCACCGGTTTAGACGGCAGCCACATCATGGGGTCAAGAAATGGGGTATCAAGTAGCTTCGGCCCGCCATATAGTTGGAAAACTTTCAATCCAGAGTGATGTACATAACTCTAGAGAAACCAACAGATTAAAGGAGTCCATAACGTGTGATGGTGCAATTCTAAACAAAATGGCAATGGTTAGGATCCACTGTTTTCCCTCCTACTTTTCTCTGTCTCTCAACGCTCTGCGGAAGATTGTACTGGATATGTGGCTCCGGATCCTCTGTCTCTAATATTGTCTGTATCCCTGTCCCAACGTATTAGAAAATGCCACGTATCATTTGAAATAACAGCAACTTGTTATTTCCGTTAAGTTTAATATTAAATACTCTCTCCGTTTCAGAAAAAGAGTTACTTTCTCTTTAAATTTTTGTTCCAACAAAAGAGTTGTTTTAATTTTTAATATAAAAAACTTTCAAAACTACCCTTATTATTTTAAGAAATGTTATTATTCTCATTATAACGATATATGTAGTATTAAACTTTTTGTTAGGGTAAATTTGGAAGTAAATTACAAAAGTTATTCTCTCTCATCCTGCCTTAACAATTGTGCAAATATGAAAAGTAATTATGTTCCTGAAACGGAGGGAGTATAATTTTATACTAAAAGAAGAATTAGAAAACTTCACTCTTCTTTCTTTTACCGAATTGGTACTGGTTTTCCAAATCATAAAACTCAAATCAGGTTAGAAAATTGAATTTCTGTTCAATCACTTGAAAATCTTTCTTCTCTAAAATTGGTGAAAGCTTGGTTTGTATTTCCATAAAAAAAAATAATAAGAAACCTAATTTTATAAGTTATCATACAAGCCAAATCAAAATCTAACCCAAAATAACCCTAGTTTTTCCTTTATGATTTTTTTCTTTCTTATAATTATCTTTCATGAGTACATAACCATCTACAATTATCACATTACTGAAACGATTCCAAAAACCAGAGAAAGAAAATTTAGACTTTAAACTTGATATTCATAACCCTAGTTAAATCTGCCTCCTTTAGATACACCAAAAACCATTCCAACTCTTGACTCATGCTTCTCCTTCCAATAACTGATCTTAAAATTTTGATACATAGAAGACATAAAATTAATTTTTCTGTTGTTAAAATTTTGATAAAGAGAATTAATTTTTGTTTTTTTGTTATTAAAGCCACACAAATATAAATTTTAGGCTCATGCCTTAAAAATAAATTATTCTTATTGTCAGGTCCAAAATATTTTTCAATTTTTGTGACACCAATAATTATTTGAAATTATAAAAAATATCTGAATAACTTGTTATGCATCTTATTTTTTCAGGGGTATAATTGGTAATCAAATAAAATATTACATGTCGAAAAATCCATGCCTTGGAATCTTAAAAATGTTATATCGTTGGAAAGCTTTTAAACTGCCACTGGCTTATGTTGAATCTGCCACTGGGTGAGGGCCGTGAGGCCTTTTGACTCAGAGATAGAGAGAATAAAATTGAGGCGCTCGCCTCACCAGAGCGAAGAAAACTTAATGAATGACAGTAGTATGACGAAACTAACGATGCTTCTTAAGGCTGCTTCATTAGGAGGAATTCCTCTCCCTCACCACCAAAATCTTCTCCTCAGATTTTCTATTTCATCTTCTAAACTCCTTCATAGAAGACTCTGCACTAAAATGACTACCTCAACAACAACATCTCTCACCCAAACTATCCATTTAAATGATAAAGGAGGAGAAACAGGAAGAAATTCTGTTGAGATTATAGCAGCTCCTGGTTTATCTAATCATGATTTCAGGCAACTCCTTTCCTTCGATTTCCTTGATTATTTTTTTAGGTTTTAAGAGCTAGGATTTTGTTTTTTCCTAGCAAGATGATTTGATTTGAATTGAAATTTATGTGATAGGATGGCAATTGAATCGTCTTTGTTTAAGAAATGGTTGGAGAATATGCAATGTGAAACTGGGATTTTAACTTATGGAGATATGTCTTTGAAAAGAGTTCTAGTCCAGGTAACATTACTTGATTCTTTTTTGCCATTCCCATTGAATTCTGTATTGATAATTATTAGCTGATTTAGGGTTTGGGTTTTGTGTAATTTGTTATAAATTGTTGTAGATGGAGGAGGGTTAGAGTAAATTATACTTCCCGAGTTTTATTTACTTTTTATTCTGTAAATGTTCGACATTGTTTAGTAGGTTTTGTATTTCGTTACAGGGTGTGGATATGTTTGGGAAACGCGTTGGTTTCATGAAGTTCAAAGCCGATGTTATTCATGATGAAACCGGAAATGAGGTATTTTCATTAGTATATCCACTATGTTCTTCTCAATTGATTTTTGTTTTAATTAAAAAGATGATTATGTCTTAGTTATTATGCGGTGTTGGTCAGTTCCCGAGTATCTATTACCAACAACATTGCTTCAGATTATTGTTTTTGAAATATTAAGATCAATTTGTTATATCATGCGTTTAGATTCATTATGTGCTAGTTTAGTTTCAAAACATTTGCGACTGAGATAGTTGTGTAGTTTGTTCTGTTTTTGTTTTTTTGAATTAACATTATCTGAATTGCATGACTGATCCAATTACTTCACCATCAGTCATCTGAAATGTATGAATTTTTTTTGCTAGGAATCTGAAATGTACTAGTGGATTTGATAAGTTATTTTTGATATCGTTGTTAGAGTTATTAACATGTCCAACTTACTTGCCAGCTTACACATCATTGGAACTATATTTCTTATTACTTTTGAGAAGTATCTTAATATTGTCTTATCAATTTGCATCTTCATTAATGTTTCATGTGTATGAGTTAGTAGATGTTTAGGTTCCAGGTATTGTGTTCTCAAGGGGTCCAGCTGTTGCCGTGCTGATCCTCTTAGACTCCGGAGACAAGACTTATGTCGTACTTACAGATCAGGTAATGTATGTAGATTTTATAAAATCATTCCTCTTGACGTACTTGAAGATCTGCATATCTCATGTGGTTTGAACTCAAGGAAACACTTCTGTGCCTTTTAGGTTAGAGTTCCTGTTGGGAGGCTTATATTAGAGTTACCAGCCGGAATGTTGGACGATGACAATGGTGATGTGATAGGCACAGCAGTTCGTGAGGTTACGTTTCTCCCTTTTTTATGCTCAGATACTCATCCACACTTACTATCCCCTATCTTGAATCACACATTTGACCCAAGTTCTAGCAACTTCGTTGTATGATGATGTGTTACAGGTTGAAGAGGAGACTGGTATAAAACTTAAAAAGTCAGACATGGTTAATCTCACAGCCTTCCTAGAACCAACAACAGGTGGCAAAGTATTTCCATCACCAGTAAGTGTACACTATAATGATGTTTCCCAGCACTGCACATGCATAATCATCCCTTTCTAGTCAATGGCGTAAATTTACTTAAACGGTTTCTTCTTCTTTATTTTTACCTGTTGATTCCCATTTTGGTATGTGAATGTGTAGGGGGGATGTGACGAGGAACTGAGCCTATTTATGTACAAAGGGCAAGTAGATAAGGAAGTTATTACAACGCTACACGGAAAAGAAACAGGCCTCCAAGATCACGGGGAATTGATTAAGGTACGCGTTGTTCCCTATGATAAACTTTGGCGCACCACAGCTGATATGAAGGTTCTGTCAGCAGTCGCCCTTTACGAAATGGCCAAGAGAGACGGGCTTCTGCCCTTGAAATGAACCTTGGTTGTAGGTTATTCTTGGCTAAGAAACACATCTGAGTATAGAATATGTGGTTTCATCAACCGCAGAAAAAGAAGATTATGTGATTTGTTTCAGACCCTCAATTGATTAACAATATCAATCTCATAAATAATGGTGAATCTTTCTCTCTTTGTTGCCTTTTATTTCACATTTGCATTTTCATGTCAAATGATCCATCTGAAAAATTAGACACACCGATCTAAGAAAATGAATCTAGTAAAAGTAGAGGTATGCAGTTGTCAGACTCCTTTGTTTTAGTTGAATTATTCAGAATCAGACTTTAAGTATTAAAGATATGTTTTTTCTTTTATAAGAAAAAGTAGTCTGAAACATAGTCTGCTCAATATTCCACTAGGGATAGGGAGGTAGGGCATAAGATTATTGGATGATCTAGTCTTGGTGTGAGACAAGTAATGATAGCACGCAGGCTTTCCCCCATCCAAGTGTTGTTTAAAATGACTTTGTTGCAAAGCACTGATATGTTAGCAGCAAGTAAGTTGTTGAATCTGCTTACGAGAGTAAAGGAAATTGCTTTAAAATTAAAGAGTCTTGGTGATTGATCTCCAAAAACTGTGATGTTAGTGAATCTTTTTTCTTTCGCCTTTGCTTACATTCCAATTAGGAGCCGAAGTGTCGGTTCCGAATCACTTTCGAATTCCACTCTGTAGCCACTCAGGCCTCAGCTCGGTTGCCATTGGAAAGCCATTTCGGTACCATTTAGCTCAAGTTGCTCTATAGAGGACCATCCAGAAGATTCTCCCTTGCTTCTCGACATTATCATGCACCATCAAAAAGAGTAAGACCTACTACCGAATCACAAATATAAGGAAGCCTTTAAATAGCAATGTTAATTCTAGGATTCATATTTTTAGGCAGGTTCCAATTGTCAATGTTTGTTATCTTAAGGTCTCCATCTTGCAATGGATCATAGTAAAGGGTTTGAGTCAGACTGTAATTAGTATTTTGAATGTTGATGAGAGAATTAATGAATTTCACCATTGTTGCAGCAGCCATCCAATTATTAAAGGATATGTAAACACATTAAAATTCAATCTTCTAACCCTTTGAAGTTAGAAGGATAGAGTCCTAATTGTCCATGAGTCTAGTAAGATGGGTGAAAAACCTACTTTTCTGGATGTATTTTTTTTTTTGTTTAGTTTGAAATTAGTCATTTTACTGGCGCATACTAGTTTGCGAGTTCTTAACTCAGACTACAAATGGTGAACACGGCTCTTATTCTCTCTTGGTAAGAAATGGTGACTAAAATTGCACATTTTGGTTTATGCGCTCCAGTGCTTTCAATTTTTCTTCTTCTATTAACGAAGGCCCAAATGGGCGAAGGGCTACAGGTCTGCCTCAACAACTGGTAGTAACCAAATTGGAGGACATGACCATGCTTTCATTGTTTCCCCCACACTAGTAAAGCAACTGATATCAGACCATATATGATGAAAACAGGAAAGGTATTGAATGTGGTCACATGGGGGACCTTAGTTGGATACAAAAAGGTTATGAATATTCCAAAAATAGAACAAATAATGCAACCAGGCAGCTTTTATTGTTGAATGGAACTTTAATAGAAGACAGAAAGTGTATATGTACTGAGATGGTAACAAACAATTATTGAAGCTAAATTGTTAGCTATATGTATTAAGCTGTGGTTTTGTTTGAACTAATTGCTTTACTTGGTTGCCAAAATGGATCAAAATGAAGACCGATGAATGATAACACCGGCAATCCTCTTGATTCCTTGATTAAGATCTTTACTCTCTTGGCATGAACAACTCCTCCTTCAAGCCTATGAAGCCTCTTGTAACCGATTGTAGTTCCTTCGACAACCTGTTTACCATCCACGTAAATCTCGTACTTCTTAATTCTCTGCCCCAGGCCGATAGCTTCTTGAATTCTCAAAACATTGAATTTCATTCCTCCCTTGTTATCCCCTAGTATTTCAATCCAGTGCTTGTCTTTTGGGTTATCTTCCGGTGTCCAATATGACCATATATGATCGCCATTTAGTACGTTTTCCGGTCGGAAGCTTTCTCCTTTCTGGCTGCTCGCTTTTATGACATTTCCTTCAACCAAATTAACACTAAAAATTGTATCAATTGCTTTTCGAAATTCTCCTAGACGTTGAATATCAGTTTCTGACACAAGCCCTGTTGTATTAGGAGGTACATTTAACAAGAGCACACAATTGCTTCCCACTGAATTGTAGTATATATTGAGCAGTTCACTTAACGGCTTGGGCTTCTCTGATTTGTGCCAAAACCAACCGGCTCTGATCGATACGTCACACTCAGCAGGCAACCAGTCTGTTCCTTTTGGATCACCTGTGTTGAGATAGCTGCAAAAGAAACATAAGAAAGGTCAGGTTTTCATGTCAACTACCATACATCGTCGCCATCGGGAGGGTGTTCTGCGTGGTATGGATTCTTAAGAACAAAGGATCCGTTGGTCGTTCGTCTCAAAATGTGCCCAACAGGAAGGTCTGACCATGGGAAAGCAGAATTTAGTACGGATATTACCTGACAGTGCTGCCCTCTCCAATTTTTAGTGCAGTTTGATTGATTGTCGACCAACATGTACTCCCAGCATATCCCTTTTCATCTCCAACCCATCTAACATAAGGACCAGCATCCGAGAATATACTGATAGAACCTTGCAGTTCTTTAACAATTGGAAAACCAATCTTGGAAGTAGTACGACATATTAGGCGCATTTGCTCCTTTCGCTCCATCAAACCAAATCTCTTGAACCTTTCCATATCTATCGAATAGTCAGAGAAGAAAGCAACAGAAATGGAATTCACATTAGTAATATCGATTAAAATTTAATATTCATAATTGAACAATTTTCCTATCTGTGTAGCCCTTTCATTTCATGCTCACCTTGTAAGCAATTCCTGCAACTGAGCCAAGTAGTACTCGTTCATGTCCATATCTTTTATCATGCCTATCCCATGGAGAGATACAATCCAATATCGATTCCTCGAATCTTTGCAGCACTAACAAATTCTTGAACAACATCTCCCTTACCATCCCTCCAGGGACTACTTATAACAGAATGATCAGTGTACTGTGAGGGCCATAAGCAAAACCCATCATGGTGTTTTGCAGTAAGAATTACTAATGAAACTCCAGAATTAGCTGCAACATCCATACATTGATTCGCATTGAGACCAGTTGGGTTGAAAATGGATGGATCTTCTTTACCAGTTCCCCACTCTGAATTAGTAAAAGTATTAACTCCAAAATGTAAGAACATTATAACTTCTCTTTGTTGCCATTTTAATTGAGTTGAAAAGGCAACGGAAGGATCGGCAACGGCGGAGTTGGCATATGCGTCCGCTGTGGTTGAAACCCATATTGATATGAAAAATGCTATTACAAAATCATGAATCCTGTGAACCAATTGAGAGATTTTCCCATTATCTATGTCTCTCTTCTATCTCACTGTTCTTCTTCCTACCCTTCTTCTGTTTTTCTTTGTGGGTGGAGTGTAGGTTCACATGAATGTTCTGCTAAAGAATCTTTTAAGTGAAGCCAAGAAAAGAAAACAGTGGTACATCCCTACAAGGGTCTTTCTTTGGTTGATTCTGTTACTATTATTGCAGTCATGAATACCGTTTGTGGTTGTCATTTTTTATCATGGGTAGTTCCTTTTTATAAATGAATGCCGTTTTCTGTGGAACACCTAAGACAGACAAACCTTTTTCTTCTTTTCTGTGAAGATTGGCAGGTATAAATAGACCCCTGCACGTAATTTAAGTGCTAAATATGTTGCTAGCAAATTCTATTATTGTTGTATAATTGTTGAGAGTTCTATTTCAATATTTCATACGGAACGGTTATTTTGACTTAAGGTTCCTGACTTAATTTCAATATACAAAGATCACTGAAGGTATCTCGTGCGATTCTCTAACAAATTAGGTGTATTAAAAAAAAATAGTTTTAAATTTTAATTTTTACTTTTATTTTTTAATAGCTCACATCAGCTTTATTGAGCACCTAATTCGTTTAGTTGGGGGTTGAGATGCAATTTATGTTGGAAAGCCGAGCACTTAATTGACAAGCTCTTAAATTTCTCGTCAAATCAGTTGAAGTATGTTGTTATGACCGATGAATTGGTGAGAATGATAGTGATTGTCAATAGTTGTGGATGATATGTGTTTATGCTAAAAAATCCTTTTGACTAAACAACCAATCAAATTTTTGGATACAATTTAAATAACTAAGATCGAGTAATAAAGAAAAATCCTCTTATTCATTTCATAAAATCATTTATGAACAATACCATTCATCACCCAGGTTTTGCAATTTTTGGGTTTATAATCCTTACACTTTTCAATTTAAATACAGAAATTCTTACATAATACTACTATATTCCATAGATTCGTACCTAAAAATATTTTCTTTCTCTTTCTCTAATTCTCCTTCTCTCTTTTTTTTCCCGTCCCCCTCTTTGTTGTTTGATCTTCTTCTATTTATAGATCTATTTTTTTGGGTCGCTCTTTATGCAACGTGTCATTTTCTACAGCCTGGTCATCGTTTCTGGATCAATTCTTCTCTGGGTCGATCCATCTTGTTTCGATGTATCTATCGTTATCGTACTCTATCTTTATTTGGTGCGATCATTTAGATGACAGATCACTCTTAATTGCTTCTTGATTCGATACTTTATATATCCGACACGTGTTTCCTTATCTTTAAAGACTTCTGTGACCTCGATCATAAGATAATGGAGTAATTATTACAATTCACTTTCTCGATCATTAAAATAATAGAATAATTATTACCTTTTACTTTCTCGATCATTAAAATAATAGAGTAATTATTGCATTTTACTTTCTCGATCATAAAATAATATAGTACTAATAACTTTTTACTTTCCCGATCAGTTATCATTTAATGTTGTTTGTTTTATTCGTACTTTCCCAATCATCTATCATTTAATGCTGTTTGTTTTATCCGATGTTGTTCAGCTTTCTCGATCTTATGTGTCATTCATGCAGTTTATCGCTCAGATGTCTGGAAACGTCTCGTGTCTTTTCGAAATTTGATATCTTTAATAGTGATCCTGTGTTTCTCACCTTTTTTAATCTGGTTGCTTCTTAACTTGATCTTCTTC
>JAJJMC010004942.1:0-17500 GCA_023531435.1 Papaver californicum
TATATGGGTTCGCGTTGCATTGCCATTCGAAATCAAGATATAGGTATTGGACTTGTCAACCGATTCATAACTTTTCGAGCACAACCAATATATATTAGAACCCCCTTTACTTGCAGGAGTACATCTTGGATCTGCCGATTATGTTATGGTCGGAGTTCCACTCATGGTGATCTGGTCGAATTGGGAGAAGCAGTAGGTATTATTGCGGGTCAATCTATTGGGGAACCGGGGACCCAGCTAACATTAAGAACTTTTCATACCGGTGGAGTCTTCACGGGCGGTACTGCAGAACATGTACGAGCTCCTTCTAACGGAAAAATAAAATTCAATGAAGATTTGGTTCATCCCACACGTACACGTCATGGACATCCTGCTTTTCTATGTTATATAGACCTGTTTGTAACTATTGAGAGTCAGGATATTCGACATAATGTGAATATTCCGCCAAAAAGTTTTATTTTAGTTCAAAACGATCAATATGTAGAATCAGAACAAGTAATTGCCGAGATTCGCGCGGGAACATCCACCTTAAATTTTAAAGAGAGGGTTCGAAAACATATTTATTCTGACTTAGAGGGGGAAATGCATTGGAGTACCGATGTCTATCATGCACCCGAATATACATATGGTAATGTTCATCTTTTACCAAAAACAAGTCATTTATGGATATTGTCGGGGGGGTTGTGCAGATCCAGTATAGTTCCTTTTTCACTCGGCAAGGATCAAGATCAAACGAATGTTCATTCTCTTTTTGCTAAACGAAGATATATGCCTAGCCTCTCAGTGACTAATGATCAAGTGAAACATAAATTTTTGAGTTCGGAGTCTTCTGGTACAAGTGGGCAGCGGGTTCTTGATTATTCCGGGCCTGATCGAATCATATGCAACGGTCATTGTAATTTCATATATCCTCCCATTCTCCACGAGAATTCTTATTTATTGGCAAAGAGGCGAAGAAATAGATTAATCATTCCCTTTCAATCTAATCAAGAACGAGATAAAGAACGAATACCCCGTTCAGGTATCTCAATTGAAATACCCATAAATGGTATTTTCCGTAGAAATAGTATTCTTGCTTATTTCGATGATCCCCGATACAGAAGAAACAGTTCGGGAATTACTAAATATGAGACTCTAGAGATGCATTCTATTGTAAAGAAAGAGGATTTTTTTGAGTATCGAAGAGCAAAAGAATTTAGGCAAAAATACCAAAAGAAAGTAGATCGCTTTTTTTTCATTCCTGAGGAAGTGCATATCTTATCCGGATCTTCTTCCATAATGGTACGGAATAATAGTATTATTGGAATCGATACACGAATCACCTTAAATATAAGAAGCCGTGTAGGGGGATTAGTCCGAGTGGAGAGAAAAAAAAAAAGGATTGAACTGAAAATCTTTTCTGGAGATATCCATTTTCCTGGAGAGACAGATAAGATATCCTGGCATAGCGGCATCTTAATACCACCGGGAACAGGAAAAAAAAATGCCGCGGATTCAAAAAAATGGAAAAATTGGATCTATGTCCAACGGATCACACCTATAAAGAAAAAGTTTTTTGTTTTGGTTCGACCCGTAGTCACATATGAAATAGCGGACGGGATAAATTTAGCAACGCTTTTCCCCCACGACCTGTTGCAGGAAAGAGATAATGTGCAACTTCGAGTTGTCAATTATATTCTTTATGGAAATGGAAAACCAATTCGAGGGATTTATCACACAAGTATTCAATTAGTTCGAACTTGTTTAGTATTGAATTGGAACCAAGATAAAAAAGGTTCGTCTATAGAGGAGGTTCATGCTTCTTTTGTTGAAGTAAGGGTAAACAACCTGATTCGCTATTTCATAAGAATGGACTTAGTGAAGTCCCCTATTTCGTATACCAGAAAAAGAAATGATCGGAGGGGGGCAGGATTAATATGGATCCCGGATAATGGATCAGATCGTACTAACCTCAATCCATTTTCGTTTTATTCCAAGGCAAGGATTCAACAAGCATTTACCCAACATCAAGGAACTATTCGTGCGTTGGTAAATCGAAATAAGGAATCCCAACCTTTGATCATTTTGTCATCATCTAATTGTTCTCGAATGGGTCCATTCAACGGTGTTAAATATAATGACAGTGTGACAACAAAAGAATCAATGAAAAGGGATCCCCTAATTTCCATTCGAAATTCATTGGGTCCTTTAGGGATTGTGCCTAAATTTGTGAATTTTTCTTCTTATCATTTAATAACTCATAATCAGATCTTGGTAAAAAAATATTTGCTACTTGACAATTTAAAACAGACTTTCCAAGGACTTAAATATTATTTAATGGACGAAACTGGGAGAATTTATAATCCCAATCTAGGAAGTCACATCATTTTGAATCCATTAAATTTGAATTGGTTTTTTCTCCAGCACGATTATTGTGAAGAGACAGCGACAATAATTAACCTTGGACAATTTATTTGTGAAAATGTATGTATATCCAAATATGGACCCCGCCTCAAAGCGGGTCAGGTTCTAATTATTCGTGTTGGCTCTTTAGTAATAAGATCGGCCAAACCCTACTTGGCTACGCCAGGAGCAACCGTCCATGGACATTATGGTGAAACCCTTTCTGAAGGAGATACATTAGTTACATTTATCTATGAAAAATCGAGATCAGGTGATATAACGCAGGGTCTTCCAAAAGTGGAACAGGTTTTAGAAGTGCGCTCGCTTGATTCAATATCAATGAACCTAGAAAAAAGGGTTGAAGGTTGGAACGAACGTATAACAAGAATTCTTGGAATTCCTTGGGGGTTTTTGATTGGCGCAGAGTTAACCATAGCACAAAGTCGTATCTCTTTGGTTAATAAGATTCAAAAAGTTTATCGATCCCAGGGGGTGCAAATCCACAATAGGCATATCGAGATTATTGTGCGTCAAATAACATCAAAAGTTTTGGTTTCGGAAGATGGAATGTCTAATGTTTTTTCACCCGGAGAACTTATTGGATTGTTGCGAGCGGAACGAACGGGACGAGCTTTGGAAGAAGCGATCTGTTATAGAGCCGTCTTATTGGGAATAACGAGGGCGTCTCTGAATACTCAAAGTTTCATATCCGAGGCGAGTTTTCAAGAAACTGCTCGAGTTTTAGCAAAAGCCGCTCTACGAGGTCGTATCGATTGGTTGAAAGGTCTGAAAGAGAACGTTGTTCTGGGGGGGATGATACCTGTTGGTACCGGATTCAAAGGATTAGTGTATCATTCAAGGCAACACAGCAATATCCCTTTTGAACTAAAAAAGAATAACCTATTCCGAGGGGGGTTTAGAGATATTTTGTTCCAACACAAAGAATTATTTGATTCTTACATCCCAAAGAATATCCACGATCCATCAGAACAATTATTTACGGGATTTAATGATTCCTAAGAGCGGATTAATCCTTTTAACTTAACTTTAAACTATCTGGTCTAAAGATAATAGTGAATAGAAAGGAATTTATGGCTTGGCCCGTGTATCAACGGCCAATCTCTGGTAAAAGGTTCCATCGGAACAATTCTTTATTTAGTATTTAGGGTATCTCATCTCTTAAAAAAAAGGGAAGCGTGGGGAGAAATGACAAAAAGATATTGGAACATTAATTTGGAAGAGATGATGGAAGCAGGAGTTCATTTTGGTCATGGTACTAGGAAATGGAATCCTAGAATGGCACCTTACATCTCTGCAAAGCGTAAAGGTATTCATATTACAAATCTTACTAGAACTGCTCGCTTTTTATCAGAAGCTTGTGATTTAGTTTTTGATGCAGCAAGTAAAGGAAAGCAATTCTTAATAGTTGGTACTAAAAATAAAGCAGTTGATTCAGTAGCATCGGCTGCAATAAGGGCTCGGTGTCATTATGTTAATAAAAAATGGCTCGGTGGCATGTCAACGAATTGGTCCACTACAGAAACGAGACTTCATAAGTTCAGGGATTTGAGAGCGGAACAAAAGAAGGGAAGACTCAACCGCCTTCCGAAACGAGATGCAGCAATGTTGAAGAGACAATTATATCACTTGCAAACATATCTGGGTGGGATCAAATATATGACGGGGTTACCTGATATTGTAATCATCGTTGATCAGCAAGAAGAATATACGGCTCTTCGAGAATGTGTAACTTTGGGAATTCCAACGATTTGTTTAATCGATACAAATTGTGACCCGGATCTCGCAGATATTTCGATTCCAGCCAATGATGACGCTATAGCTTCAATCCGATTAATCCTTAACAAATTAGTATTCGCCATTTGTGAGGGCCGTTCTAGCTATATCCCAAATCGTTGATTAATAATAAGATAAGTCAATTACTTCGAGAACTCCATAGATTTTTTGAATCGGTTACTATATTCTGAATACCAAAAAAGAGATAAAAAAGCTGGGGATATTATGTGATTACTTGATATCCGAAAAATATGATTCAAGTAGACGAGTTGAGAAAGAGATAGTGGAATCAAAATAATTCCTTTTTTAGTTCTATTTCTGCCAGAGGACAATATGAATGTGCTACCATGTTCCGTCAACACATTAAAAGGGCTATACGATATATCCGGTGTGGAAGTAGGCCAACATTTCTATTGGCAAATAGGTGGTTTCCAAGTCCATGCCCAAGTCCTTATTACGTCATGGGTCGTAATTGCTATCTTATTAGGTTCAGCTGCTATAGCTGTTCGGAACCCACAAACTATTCCGACCAATGGTCAGAATTTCTTCGAATATGTCCTTGAATTCATTCGAGACTTGAGCAAAACTCAGATTGGAGAAGAGTATGGTCCTTGGGTTCCCTTTATTGGAACTATGTTCCTATTTATTTTTGTTTCTAACTGGTCAGGGGCTCTTTTACCTCGGAAAATAATACAGTTACCTCATGGGGAGTTAGCCGCACCTACGAATGATATAAATACTACCGTTGCTTTAGCTTTACTCACGTCCGTGGCATATTTCTATGCGGGTCTTACCAAAAAAGGGTTGGGTTATTTCGGTAAATACATTCAACCAACTCCAATCCTTTTACCAATTAACATCCTAGAAGATTTCACAAAACCCTTATCACTAAGTTTTCGGCTTTTCGGGAATATATTGGCTGATGAATTAGTAGTTGTTGTTCTTGTTTCTTTAGTACCTTCAGTGGTTCCTATACCTGTCATGTTTCTTGGATTATTTACAAGCGGGATTCAAGCTCTTATTTTTGCAACTTTAGCCGCGGCTTATATAGGCGAATCCATGGAGGGTCATCATTAACTAGCTTTTCTGATTGATATTCGGGAATTTAAAATAAAGGAAAGAGATCTAAAAGATCTTTTTCCTAAGATTCTTGGCCGATTGATGTCATACCCCCACTTCTATTTGTTCATTCAATTACAATATTAGAATTATATTAGGGTTCATAATTTGAATCCAAATTGTTATGCTATCTAACTTTGATTGTGATTAAACAAAAAACGATGTTTCTATAGAACGATGGATTGGCATTTAAATTTTTTTAATTCAAGGATTGTCCAAAATTCGAATTAATTCCATGCAATTTCATCAACCAAATCCTGATATTGTATTGATATGTAATGATTCGGGCTAATGATAATGAACCAACCAACCCGCCCATTTGGATTCATACGGGATAATGATAACTAAAGGGCAAAGAGGAAGTGACAAATGGGCTTCATAAAAAATAGGTTAGGGGATCGACTTAGGTATATGTAATGGCTATAAACCTATTGTTGTGTATGTTTTTTCTAGAATTCGAATGCATATAGGATGAGAATTCAATAGTTGGTTTACACTATGGAAGAAACATATGTATATGTGATATTAGATATTGACTAGTTATATATGAACTATCCATAGATCTTATTTCCTTTACGATCCCACTCTGAATTTCGATGAGGATTCCAATAGAAGTCCTTCCATTTCGTCTGTGACGAATGAATAAACACATGAAACCAAGAGCATATAGTATAGAAGAGAAAAATAACGAAGAATTGAAAGAATGCTTTGGAACTAAGAAATGGAAGAGCTTTATGGATTGCTAATTGATAAAGACTCGATGGATGGGAACTAAAAACGAGAAATCGAAGTAGTTCTGACGATTCAATAATATAATTACTTCAATTGGATATATGTTAGTAATGGAATCATAAGGCATTATTTATTGGTTGATTGTATCATTAACCATTTATTTATTTTGGTGCGAGGAGCTTACCATGAATCCACTGATTTCTGCCGCTTCCGTTATTGCTGCTGGATTGGCCGTAGGGCTTGCTTCTATTGGACCTGGAGTTGGTCAAGGTACTGCTGCGGGACAAGCCGTAGAAGGTATTGCGAGACAACCAGAGGCGGAGGGTAAAATACGAGGTACTTTATTGCTGAGTCTGGCTTTTATGGAAGCTTTAACAATTTATGGCTTGGTTGTGGCATTAGCACTTTTATTTGCGAATCCTTTTGTTTAATCCTAAGAATTTGAAAGTTTTTTTCTCCATTTTATTGCCCTGGATTTCCTACCTGCTTTTTTGAATTCTATCAAGATTTTACTCTTACAATCACTTTTTTTTGAGACAATATCCGTGGGAAGGACTGATTTGAGGATGAGGAATTAGCAGACCTACTCGCTTTCTTCCTTCCCGTTCTTAGTCCAACGAAACCCTTTTTTTTTAGAAAGCGTTGCAAAAGATGAGGTATTTCACGACTGACATGAGATCTGGACCTAATTCTAATAAGTGTGTTTTTGAGTGGGAACCTCAAATGAAATAAAAAAAATGCAAAATGGAATAATAAAATCTATGTAAAAAAAAAGGAAATCAAAAATTAATCAAACAATAAAAAAAGGGACGAATTGATACAAACTCTGTTTTATTTTGTTAGTCCTATCTATAAGAGGAGATCATATGAAAAATGTAACCGATTCTTTCGTTTCTTTGGGTCACTGGCCATCCGCCGGGAGTTTCGGGTTTAATACCGATATTTTAGCAACAAATCCAATAAATCTAAGTGTAGTACTTGGCGTATTGATCTTTTTTGGAAAGGGAGTGTGTGCGGGTTGTTTATTTCAAGAATAGGCTGGATCTAACCAGCTGCACTTTCTTTTTTCTTTAGAACTAAACTAAGTAAATGAAGGGTGCACGATCTCGCGAATTACTTCTGAAAAAGTAAAGAAATCATATGTAAGAACCATAGCATTTCGCGACTCATTGGTAAAGTAAATACACTTTGATTCTCTATCAACCAATAATGTGGAACTATTAACATGGTTAAAGCTAAACCGTTTGAAGTCTAGGCGCTACATGGTACTCTTTCTACCACTATGTTAGTATGGAAATGGTTTCAAAAAAAGTTGGCAATTTATTCGATATAGAACACTCATATCGATAAAACGATTTGAACCTGTTACTGGAAAAAGGAAGGATCCCTTTTTTCAATGCCGAATCGACGACCTATGTATTAAAGTAAGAAGCATTTTTTGGATTTTCAGAAAAAAATATAAACAACTTTGCCGATAATTACAGATTTTTGTCTGGTCGGAAGAGTCCTCCAAATATTATGGTCGTGGATCAATGATCCGTTTTGATATTTTGGAATACGAACAGAGAAGAGAGGATAGGCTCATTACATAAAAAATATGGAATCCCCTATAAGTAACTGAGCGTGAGAGCCAAATGAATCGAAAGATTCATGTTTGGTTCGGGAAGAGATCGTGGAAGTTTTGAAATGAATGGGAAGAGAATCTACTTTCATTAAGTGATTTATTAGATAATCGAAAACAGAGGATCTTGAGTACTATTCGAAATTCAGAAGAATTACGTGGAGGGGCCATTGAACAGCTGGAGAAAGCCAGGGCTCGCTTACGAAAAGTGGAAATGGAAGCCGATCAGTTTCGAGTGAATGGATATTCTGAGATAGAACGAGAAAAATCAAATTTGATTAATTCAACTTATAAGAATTTGGTACAATTAGAAAATTACAAAAACGAAACCATTCAGTTTGAACAACAAAAAGCGATTAATCAAGTCCGACAACGAGTTTTCCAACAAGCCTTACAAGGAGCTCTAGGAACTCTGAATAGTTGTTTGAACAGCGAGTTACATTTACGCACCATCAATGCTAATATTGGCATGTTTGGGGCGATGAAAGAAATAACCGATTAGTCTTTTGTACTGCAGGCATTATTTTTTTCCTTTGCTTTTAAAAAAGAATTAAGAAAGACTCATGGCAACCATTAGAGCCGACGAAATTAGTACTATTATCCGTGAACGTATTGAACAATATAATAGAGAAGTAAAGGTTGTGAATACCGGCACCGTACTTCAAGTAGGCGACGGTATAGCTCGTATTCATGGTCTTGATGAAGTAATGGCAGGAGAATTAGTAGAATTTGAAGAAGGTACAATAGGCATTGCTCTTAATTTGGAATCAAATAATGTTGGTGTTGTATTAATGGGTGACGGTTTAATGATACAAGAGGGAAGTTCTGTAAAAGCAACGGGAAGAATTGCTCAGATACCTGTGAGCGAAGCTTATTTGGGTCGTGTTGTAAATGCTCTGGCTAAACCTATTGATGGTAGGGGTGAAATTTCATCTTCTGAATCCCGGTTAATTGAATCTCCCGCTCCAGGTATTATTTCAAGACGTTCTGTATATGAGCCTCTTCAAACGGGACTTATTGCTATTGATTCAATGATCCCTGTAGGGCGCGGTCAGCGAGAATTAATTATTGGGGACAGGCAGACCGGTAAAACAGCAGTAGCCACGGATACAGTTCTGAATCAAAAAGGGCAAAATGTAGTATGTGTTTATGTAGCTATTGGTCAAAAAGCATCTTCTGTAGCTCAGGTAGTGACTACTTTCCAGGAACGGGGGGCAATGGATTATACTATTGTGGTAGCCGAAATGGCAGACTCACCTGCTACATTACAATACCTCGCCCCTTATACAGGAGCGGCTCTGGCTGAATATTTTATGTACCGTGAACGACATACTTCAATCATTTATGATGATCCCTCCAAACAAGCACAAGCTTATCGTCAAATGTCTCTTCTATTACGGAGACCTCCAGGCCGCGAAGCTTATCCAGGAGATGTTTTTTATTTGCATTCACGCCTTTTGGAAAGAGCCGCTAAATTAAGTACTCTTTTAGGTGAAGGAAGTATGACTGCTTTACCAATAGTAGAGACTCAATCTGGGGATGTTTCGGCTTATATCCCTACCAACGTAATTTCCATTACAGATGGACAAATATTCTTATCCGCCGATCTATTCAATGCCGGAATCCGACCTGCTATAAATGTGGGGATTTCTGTTTCCAGAGTAGGATCTGCGGCGCAAATTAAAGCCATGAAACAAGTAGCTGGCAAATTAAAATTAGAGCTGGCTCAATTCGCAGAGTTAGAAGCCTTTGCACAATTTGCTTCTGATCTCGATAAAGCAACTCAGAATCAATTGGCAAGAGGTCAACGATTACGTGAATTGCTCAAACAAGCCCAATCGGCCCCTCTCACCGTGGAAGAACAGGTAATGACTATTTATACCGGAACGAATGGGTATCTTGATTCGTTAGAAATAGATCAGGTAAAGAAATTCCTCGTTCAATTACGTACTTACTTAAAAACGAATAAACCTCAATTGCAAGAAATCATATCTTCTACCAAGAAATTTCCGGAGGAAGCAGAAGTTCTTTTGAAGGAAGCTATTAAGGAACAGATAGAACGGTTTCTACTTCAGGAACAAGCATAAAGAAGTTGATTACTCTTAGTAAATCGTCGAGAAACGTTTCTTATTTAAATCATTCCAAATATCTTTCTTGACATAAAAAGATAAAAAAATAGATGGAAATAAATTGCGTCCAATAGGATTTGAACCTATACCAAAGGTTTAGAAGACCTCTGTCCTATCCATTAGACAATGGACGCCTTTTCATTCCGTATTTTCTCTTTTTCGTTTTCCTTTACTATCTTCCTATTTGTAAAAAAGGAACCAGGTTCTTTTGTGAAAAAATTGAGGGAATAAATATGTTTATTTACTTTAATGATGCGTATATCAGAATTAAAATGGAGCGGGTAGCGGGAATCGAACCCGCATCGTTAGCTTGGAAGGCTAGGGGTTATAGTCGACGTCGATTCAGCCTTTCTTTTTGACGTCTCTAATTCAAAACCGAACATGAAACTTTGGTTTCATTCGGCTCCTTTATGGAAAATGGATAGATTCCAAAATCTAAGTTGTAAAAAAAATTTTGACCCATAACACCTATGTTAGCTTTTTTGTCTGAATGCATTCAAAACAACTCGCTTTATAGATGATCCCTCTAGAAGGGGGTAATTCTAACAAATACTTCTAGTTATTTCGTTCTCTATTTCTACTGTGCGAATCCTGAGGAAAAGAGTTGTGTTTCCACCGAGCTGAAACAATATGTTGATGGCCCTAGTAAAACAAAGTCATCATTTAATAGCTATTTCGCTTCAATTTCCCTTCTACAAAGAAAAAAAGGAAGATCTAGTTACGATTGAAATACACTTTTTTCTTCATCCATGGACCCTTTATTCATACTCATTTAATTGGAAGTTTTGATCCAACTAAAAAAAATTATGCTTCGCAATTCCATAATCCAATTTTCCATTTTAAATTGACCCTTGGATACAAATCACGAGAATGTATATTCTTCCTCAAATCTGTCATTGAGAGGTAAAGGATAAAATCCTTTTAAGAAAGAAAGTTTTTGATCGGAATACAAATTAACCGAAAGACCCCTTAACTATTTAAGGGATTAATAGAACGAATCACACTTTTACCACTAAACTATACCCGCTACAATTGATTATTGTATATGAATGGAATCTTTGTCGAACAAGGGAATCCTACATAATCAAGATAGGATCAGAATAGAATTATTAAATTGGAGCGTTGACGCTTTTTGTCGGGAGAACTTGATGAGGTAGGAAAAGAAGTCTTATTAAACAAAAGGGTTATATCTTTTTATTTTGCTGGGCTGGGGGGTTCTTTAAAGAAAGAGCCACTGAAGTCACAAAAAATTGTGTAAGAATCCGTAGCTCCGTTTTTTCAACCCTCCAATCCTTTAGAAGAAAATACAAAATTTTCTCAAAAAAGAGAGAAAGTTTGACTCTTTCATTTTTTGAAAATACCCTTTCCCTATTTATTTTATTCATATTCCGCCGGTAAATTTTAGGAATTCGAGCCAATCAACTGGATCTAGTATAAAAACCCGGAGTCTTTTTTATGGACTCAACTCAAGTCTTCAAATAAAGACTGCCCTTGAAGAAATAACGAAATTAGAGTTATAATATTAAGAAATAGGATAGGTCCCTCTTTTTCCAAATTGATAAAAAAAGCAAAGACACTTCTATCCTATACCATAAGATTGGAAATAGTCTTACGTGTTCCTGTCGTTGTTGTTTCAATAACAAGTATTTTTGTTTTCAAATCAGAGAAATGAGTTGATCCATCATTCATTGCGTTGGAATAAAGTAAGAAATGGCCCGGCTAGGTACTGACCAGGCCGGGGAATAAAAGGAGCTTTCGGCTAAAAAAGGGGGGATATTTTTTTTCTTTCTATGGAAGATATACCCATTATCGAAATGAAATTCGAGTTGGATTGCTAATCCAATTTGTATCTATCTTATCTATCTATAGAATAAAGTGAAAGAAAAAATAAAGACTTTTTGGCTTCAAGCGTAACCGTAACATAGTAATTTTTTCAATTTGGAGAGATGGCTGAGTGGACTAAAGCGGCGGATTGCTAATCCGTTGTACGATTTATTTGTACCGAGGGTTCGAATCCCTCTCTTTCCGTTTCCTCCGATGACTTTCTTTTTTTTGCATTCAAAAAAAGATCGAGACCTTTTCATTGCATTTTATCTTATTTTCTCATAGTTAAATGTCTGGAATAAAAAAAAAAAGAAAATGAATAAACCAACAAGCAAGAAAAAAGCTTTTTCCTCTTTTTTATTCCTCACGTCCAGGATTACGTCCTGGATCATTAGATAGGAATCCGAAGATAAAAAGAGAAACAAAGAATATCAATACTGTGTAAACAAAGAGTTTGAGAGTAAGCATTACACAATCTCCAAGATCATTTTTGTAAAAAAAGGGAATAGACTATCCTTTTTTATACCACATATCCTCTTTTTACACCAAGAAACGAAGTAGTTTCTCGAAAAGAAAGTAATTTTTCGAAATTCGTTTGTAATAAGATTCTTTCGTTACGGAAACGCTTTTTTATGACACAATTCTATATTATATTGTGGGGGACCCTAAATTGAATAGGGCCCTTGAAGTAGAAGGTCAAGTTGGGGAGGTGATCAAGATTTCTCGCAATTATCCAAGAATTCAAATGTTTGGATCGAGGGTTCAGAATATAAGACTTAGCTGATCTTATTAATTGTTAGACTCTTTTTTTATCAAAAAATCATACATGTTTGTAGGACAGTAGTAAAAAAATATCATCGAAAACTTACAGCAGCTTGCCAAACAAGGGCTAAGAGAAGAAAGAGCACAGGTATTACTGGCATAACATCTACAATTGGATTAAAAAAAGCATAAGCCTCGGGCAATTTGGCGAAGAAAAAACTACTCGAATGAAGGGCAGAATTAAGACAGATACAGATCAAACTAAAGATATTAAGCATAACAAACATTTCCTTCTTGGAGATAATTGTATTTTGATTGAGTCATTGATATTAAGGAAAAAAAGGAAGAAAGTAAGGTAGATTCAAATTCTTCTTTTTTTTTACTTGCTCAATCACAAATCCTTCAATTCTCAACCGAGAACAGAAGGAGTCATACTTTCATACAATATCTTAATTGAATTCTATGTAATGATCAATAAATTAAGTTAAATTCTACAACTATATGCATTAAATCCTAGCAACAATCTACTCTATTCCATAGAGATTTGGGTGGGAATTGACGAATAAACAATACGGATATTAGTGTTTATTGGTGTCAAATATAAATATAAATGGGGCGTGGCCAAGCGGTAAGGCAACGGGTTTTGGTCCCGCGACTCGGAGGTTCGAATCCTTCCGTCCCAGAGCAGTCCAATTAGGTTCAAAGTGTAATGTTGAATAAAATCGAATCTTTTTTTCTGAGTTCTACTGATTCTTTTCTGAATCATATCTTACCCTTTTTCTCGCAAAACAACCCAGGGCAAATGACATGCCGATAGAGCGAGATCTATTTCCTATCCTACCTGGCCAGGAAATAGCTCAATAGTTGAATTCAAAAATGAGATGGGCTCTTCCGCGTCTGCCTGTTCCATCGATATTCCTAGTTGCTTAGAAAGACTTTATGGTCTATATCCATAAAAAAAAAAAGAACGCATTCAAAGTGAAAATGCGAAAAAGCTCTACCTTACCCCCCTATCACTAAAGTAAATAGTGGAGTCCAGTTATTAGTTATTAATTCTCTGTGGATCTTGGAAGTCTAAACTAAACAAGAAGGGGCTCTTGGGACTAATTGAATTTTCATTCCATCACCGAGATAATGATTCATTCAAAATAGATGGGTGATTGAGTCGGAAATGAGATATCTATTAAACCTTTTTAACTACAGGCTATGATCTGATTACTAAATCCTTTAATTGATTTCACGATCAAATAATCAAAATTCTATTGAAATAGAAAATTTGAAAAACGAAACGCTTTTCATGATGTTTTATCAATCTTTGGTTCTCGAAGAGATGTGAGATTTGTTAACTTTAATTCTATCAACTCATTTCTGGCCTTTCCAGTTCATTGGACTCGTTTCTTTGGTTAATACTTAATATTCATTTTGTTCCGGTATTAGAAATATAATGAAAGACCCTTCTTTTTTTTAGTTAGGTGTTTTGTTTTTAGCTTAGTTGTTCGAGAAAGGTTGAATCTTTCATGATTGATGGTCTTGAACAATCTGTTCTGTTGAAGATGCAGATTAAAGAAAAGCGTTTTTTTCTTCATTTTCTTTATTAATTCTTTTGCTCATAGAATAAAAGATAGGGTTAATTAAATTGAATCCTTTGCGGAGACTTCTCCAGAAAAAAGGACCTTTCCATATAGAAAAAGAAAGTATGAAAGTATAGATTACTATGTACCGATTGAACTAATGACTATTCATGATTCCATATTGAATCAATTCCATACCGGCTCCAAACTAGAGGAAAGTTATGGTAAAACTTCGTTTAAAACGATGTGGTAGAAAGCAACGTGCGACTTGAAGGACATGATCGGTTGTGGATTCTTACATCCACCATTTTATATAGGAATGAAGGTGCTCTTGGCTCGACATAGTTTGTTCTGTTCCACTAGAACAATCCCTTTTTGCTGGGTTGTAAATAGTACATGATGGAGCTCGAGTAGAAAGTATTGATTCATTTCTCAGGGGCAAGGGTCTAGGGTTAGTGTCAATCAATAAGTCGGAACAACTTCGTAAGTATATCTTCAATATAGAAATAGAAAGGATCCAATTCGAGCAAACGTTTCAAAAAAAGGAAATTCTTTTCTTGGAATTGTCAAAAAACGAAACTATTTTGATCAAAACAAAAGTGTATCGCATGGGAATCAATCCTTCATCTGATTCTTCGATAGAAAGAAATCACAAAAGGTATGTTGCTGCCGTTTTGAAAGATTAAATATCACCGAAGTAATGTCTAAACCCAATGATTCAAAGCAACGATAAAGGATCCCGGAACAAGAAAACACCATTTTCTGTTGTCTCAACAATAGGTTCGGTCAGGGCGAGGAATAAAAAATGGACTCTAAACAAGACAAAGCAAGGGGGTTAGAGACAGCTCAATAAATAAAATGCCTAAGCTTAAGGATTTTCCTTTGAGCTCTTTGATAATTATACAACTTGAGTTATGAGTACGAATGTTTTTTCTTTTCTGCGGGAAGGAAGAAAAAAAGGAATTCAAAAAAAGTCTAATGGATTTTATTATTTTCTCAATCTATTTGGAACTATATACATAAATTCAAATCATTCTTTCTCGAGCCGTACGAGGAGAAAACCTCCTATACGTTTCTAGGGGGGGCGTTGTTCATCTACATCTATCCCAATGAGCCATCTATCGAATCGTTGCAATTGATGTTCGATCCCGAAGAGAAGGAAGAGATCTTCGAAAAGTGGGTTTTTACGATCCGATAAAGAATCAAACTTATTCAAACGTTCCCGCTATTCTCTATTTCCTTGAAAAAGGCGCTCAACCCACAGGAACCGTTCATGATATTTCAAAGAAGGCAGAGGTGTTTAAGGAACTTCTTCCCGGTAATCAAACGAACTTTAAATAATGAACAAAGATAAAGAAAGTGAGGGTTCCATAATGTGAACTTCCTGGAATTTCTTCTTTTTTCACTCTTTTTTTTTTGTTCTATTTATACGAATTTACTATTAGATTGCTTTCATATAATCCCATATTATCGATTCTCGAATATTATCGATTCTCGAAATAATGAAATATTTTTTCTTGATATGGTTTGGTTTTTGTTAGGATGACACCAAGAAAAGGGGGTTAAGCTTGCTTATTGTCCCTTTTGTTATATTCGGGTTTTGTCTTTTTTTCTTTATGTTTTCAACGTTCATATTGACAATAGTGTATTGAACAAATATAATTGGATCGTGGATAAATGGATCTATTTATCCACGTCCCATAAGTTTTGTTTTTTACTTCAAAAAAAGTGCTCGTTAGATTTGCTGTAACACAAGAGGACCCTTTTTTATGAAAAAATAGACAAATAAAGGAGAATCTCTCTTTTTTTATCTGGGAATTTCTTCTATTTTCATATGATTTGTTCATTTTTATATTCCGAATCGGTCCTAAAAACCTTTTGTCGATTTGTTGCTAGTTTAATCCTTTGATGTGGCCGTTCAATCTAATCTATTTCTTTTTTTATTTCGATCATATCTACACACCATAATTACATTATTTGGGTTGCTAACTCAACGGTAGAGTACTCGGCTTTTAAGTGCGGCTAGATTCTTTTACACATTTGGATGAAGCAACGGATTCGTCCATACCATTGGTAAAGTTTGTAAGACCACGACTGATCCTGAAAGGGAATGAATGGAAAAAATAGCATGTCGTATCAATGCAAAACTCTGAGAATTCTTCATCCTTACCAGATCGGTACAAAATATTGTTTGAATTCTTGGAGCGTGACAAAAGAAATTCACGGATGGGTCGAGTGAATAAATGGATAGAGCCATACGGCTCCAATTATAGGTAAATAAAAAGCAACGGGCTTTTGTTCTTAATTTGAATGATTACCCGATCTAATTATACGTTAAAAATATATTAGTGCCTAACGCGGTAAAAGGTTCTCCTATAAGTGGATTATCTATTTTTTTATAAATCCTAACTATTCACTATATCTTCATTATAGTATGGAGGGGAGACGAATGTGTAGAAGAAGGGGTATATTGATAAAGATTCATTTTTTCCAAAATCAAAAGAGCGATCGGGTTGCAAAAATAAAGGATTTCTAACCATTATCAATTGGATTAAAAAAGGGAGGATCCGTTGATTAGCCTATCTGTATCCGAGGTGTCTAGTCTTTTATTACTATATACCTTGTTTTGACTGTATCGCACTATGTATCATTTGTGAACCCAAGAAATCCTTTGCCTTTGTTTCAAATCGAATTTCAAATGAAGGACTTAGAAGCATATTCCAAAATAGATAGATCTCGGCAACAAGACTTCCTATATCCACTTCTATTTCAGGAGTATATTTATGCACTTGCTCATGATCATGGTTTAAATGGATCAATTCTTTATGAATCCGTGAAAAATGTAGGTTATGATAATAAATCCAGTTCACTGCTTGTGAAACGTTTAATTACTCAAATGTATCAACAGAAACATTTTCCTTTTTTGAGTTCGACAAATGTTTCTAAACAAAAAAATTTTGTTGCGCACAACCCAAATGTTTATTATCAAATGATATCCGAGGGGCTTGCAGTCATAGTAGAAATTCCATTTTCACTACGATTAGTATCTTTTCTAGAAGGAAAGGATAGAAAATCTCAAAATTTACGATCAATTCATTCAATATTTCCTTTTTTAGAGGATAAATTATCACATTTAACTCATGTGTCAGATATACTAATACCCTACCCTGTCCATCTGGAAATCTTGGTTCGAATCCTACGCTCTTGGATACAAGATGTCCCCTCTTTGCATTTATTGCGATTCTTTCTCCATGAGTATCGTAATTGCTATAGTCTTATTACTAAAAAAAAAGAAATTTCCTTTTTTTCAAAGGGGAATCAACGCTTTTTCTTCTTCCTATATAATTCTCATGTATATGAATGCGAATCCATATTCTTTTTTCTCCGTAAACAATCTTTTCGTTTACGATCAACATCTTTTAGAATCCTTCTTGAGCGAATAAATTTCTATGGAAAAATGGAGCATCCTGTAGTAGTGTTTAGTAATTATTTTCAGACCTTCCTATGGTTCTTCAAGGATCCTTTTATGCATTATGTCAGATATCAAGGAAAATCCATTCTGGCTT
>JAJJMC010004942.1:22500-31546 GCA_023531435.1 Papaver californicum
CCGAATTTGGAGTATCCTCCTTTCACGCGATTCACAGGGTTCAACAAGCAATCGATATTTCACGATCAAAGGTGTAGTACTGCTTGTAGTAGCGGTCCTTATATATCGTATTAACAATCGAAATATGGTCGAAAGAAAAAATCTCTATTTGATGGGGCTTCTTCCTATACCTATGAATTCCATTGGACCCAGAAATGATACATCGGAAGAATCTTTTTGGTCTTCCAATATTAATAGGTTGATTGTTTCGCTCCTCTATCTTCCAAAAGGGAAAAAGATCTCTGAGAGTTGTTTCATGGATCCGAAAGAGAGTACTTGGGTTCTCCCAATAACGAAAAAGTGTATCATGCCTGACTCTAACTGGGGTTCGCGGTGGTGGAGGAACCGGATCGGAAAAAGGTGGAATTCTAGTTGTAAGATATCTAAGGAAACCGTAGCTGGAATTGAGATCTCATTTAAAGAGAAAGATATCAAATATCTGGAGTTTCTTTTTGTATCCTATACGGATGATCCGATCCGCAAGGACCATGATTGGGAATTGTTTGATCGTCTTTCTCTGAGGAAGAAGCGAAACATAATCAACTTGAATTCGGGCCAGCTATTCGAAATCTTAGTGAAACACTGGATTTGTTATCTCATGTCTGCTTTTCGTGAAAAAAGACCAATTGAAGTGGAGGGTTTCTTCAAACAACAAGGAGCTGAGTCAACTATTCAATCAAATGAGATTGAACATGTTTCCCATCTCTTCTCGAGAAACAAGTGGGGTATTTCTTTGCAAAATTGTGCTCAATTTCATATGTGGCAATTCCGCCAAGATATCTTCGTTAGTTGGGGGAAGAATCTGCACGAGTCGGATTTTTTGAGGAACGTATCGAGAGAGAGTTGGATTTGGTTAGACAATGTGTGGTTGGTAAGCAAGGATCGGTTTTTTAGCAAGGTACGGAATGTATCGTCAAATATTCAATATGATTCCACAAGATCTATTTTCGTTCAAGTAACGAATTCTAGCCAATTGAAAGGATCTTCTGATCAATCCAGAGACCCTTTCGATTCGATTAGTAATGAGGATTCGGAATATCACACATTGATCAATCAAAGAGAGATTCAACAACTAAAAGAAAGATCGATTCTTTGGGATCCTTCCTTTCTTCAAACGGAACGAACAGAGAGAAAATCAGACCGATTCCCGAAATGCCTTTCTGGATATTCCTCAATGTCCCGGCTATTCACGGAACGTGAGAAGCAGATGAATAATCATCTGCTTCCGGAAGAAATCGAAGCAATTCTTGGGAATTCTACAAAATCAATTCGTTCCTTTTTCTCTGACAGATGGTCAGAACTTCATCTGGGTTCGAATCCTACTGAGAGGTCCACTAGAGATCATAAATTGTTGAAGAAAGAACAAGATGTTTCTTTTGTCCCTTCCAGACGATCGGAAAATAAAGAAATGGTTGATATATTCAAGATAATTACGTATTTACAAAATACCGTCTCAATTCATCCTATTTCATCAGATCCGGGATGTGATATGGTTCCGAAGGATGAACCGGATATGGCCAGTTCCAATAAGATTTCATTCTTGAACCAAAATCCATTTTTTTCTTTCTTTCATCTATTCCATGACCGAAACAGGGGGGGGTACACGTTACACCGCGATTTTGAATCAGAAGAGAGATTTCAAGAAATGGCAGATCTATTCACTCTATCAATAACCGAGCCGGATCTGGTGTATCATAAGGGATTTTCCTTTTCTATTGATTCCTACGGGTTGGATAAAAAAAAATTATTGAATGAGGTATTCAACTCCAGGGATGAATCGAAAAAGAAATCTTTCTTGGTTCTACCTCCTATTTTTTATGAAGAGAATGAATCTTTTTATCGAAGGATCAGAAAAAAATCGGTCCGGATCTCCTGCGGGAATGACTTGGAAGATCCAAAACCAAAAAGAGTGGTATTTGCTAGCAACAACATAATGGAGGCAGTCAATCAATATAGATTGATCCGAAATCTGATTCAAATCCAATATAGCACCTATGGGTACATAAGAAATGTATCGAATCGATTCTTTTATGGAATTCAAAGGGATCAAATAGGAAATGATACTCTGAATCATAGAACTATAATGAAATATACGATCAACCAACATTTATCGAATTTGAAAAAGAGTCAGAAGAAATGGTTCGATCCTCTTATTTCTCGAACCGAGAGATCCATGAATCGGGATCCTAATGCATATAGATACAAATGGCCCAACGGGAGCAATAATTTCCAGGAACATTTGGAACATTTCGTTTCTGAGCAGAAGAGCCGTTTTCAAGTAGTGTTCGGTCGATTACGTATTAATCAATATTCGATTGATTGGTCCGAGGTTATCGACAAACAAGATTTGTCCAAGTCACTTCTCTTTTTGTCCAAGTCACTTCTCTTTTTGTCTAAGTCACTTCCTTTTTTCTTTGTGAGTATCGGGAATATCCCCATTCATAGGTCCGAGATCCACATCTATGAATTGAAAGGGCCGAATGATCAACTCTGCAATCAGTTGTTAGAATCAATAGGTGTTCAAATCGTTCATTTGAATAAATTGAAACCCTTCTTATTGGATAATCGTGATACTTCCCAAAAATCGAAATTCTTGATCAATGGAGGAACAATATCACCGTTTTTATTCAATAAGATACCAAAGTGGATGATTGACTCATTTCATACTAGAAATAATCGCAGGAAAGACTTTGATAACACCGATTCCTATTTCTCAATGATATCCCACGATCGAGACAATTGGCTGAATCCCGTGAAACCATTTCATAGAAGTTCATTGATCTCTTCTTTTTATAAAGCAAATCGACTTCGATTCTTGAATAATCCACATCACTTCTGGTTCGATTGTAACAAAAGATTCCCTTTTTATGTGGAAAAGGCCCGTATCAATAATTATGATCTTACGTATGGACAATTCCTCAATATCTTGTTCATTCGCAACAACATTTTTTCTTTGTGCGTCGGTCCAAAAAAACATGTTTTTTTGGAGAGAGATACTATTTCATCAATCGAGTCACAGGTATCTAACATATTCATACCTAACGATTTTCCACAAAGTGGTGACGAAAGGTATAACTTGTACAAATCTTTCCATTTTCCAATTCGATCCGATCCATTCGTTCGTAGAGCTATTTACTCGATCCCAGACATTTCTGGAACACCTCTAACAGAGGGACAAATAGTCAATTTTGAAAGAACTTATTGTCAACCTCTTTCAGATATGAATCTCTCTGATTCAGAAGGGAAGAACTTGCATCAGTATCTCAATTTCAATTCAAACATGGGTTTGATTCACACTCCATGTTCTGAGAAATATTTACCATCCGAAAAGAGGAAAAAACAGAGTCTTTGTCTAAAGAAATGCGTTGAGAAATGGCAGATGTATAGAACCCTTCAACGAGATAGTGCTTTTTCAAATCTCTCAAAATGGAATCTGTTACAAACATATATGCCATGGTTCCTTACTTCGGCAGGGTGCAAATATCTAAATTTCACCCTTTTAGATACTTTTTCAGACCTATTGCCGATACTAAGTAGCAGTCAAAAATTTGTATCCGTTTTTCATGATATTATGCATGGATCAGATACATCATGGCCAATTCCTCAGAAAAAATTGTGGGCGATTCTTCCACAATGGAATCCGATAAGTGAGATTTCGAGTAAGTGTTTACATAATCTTCTTCTGTCCGAAGAAATGATTCATCGAAATAATGAGTCACCCGTTCCATTGATATGGATACATCTGAGATCACCAAATGCTCGGGAGTTCCTCTATTCAATCCTTTTCCTTCTTCTTGTTGCTGGATATCTCGTTCGTACACATCTTCTCTTTGTTTCCCGGGCCTCTAGTGAGTTACAGACAGAGTTCGAAAAGATCAAATCTTTGATGATTCCATCATACATGATTGAGTTGCGAAAACTTCTGGATAGGTATCCTACATCTGAACTGAACTCTTTCTGGTTAAAGAATCTCTTTCTAGTTGCTCTGGAACAATTAGGAGATTCTCTAGAAGAAATACGGGGTTCTGCTTCTGGTGGCAACATGCTATTGGGTGGTGGTCCCACTTATGGGGTCAAATCAATACGTTCTAAGAAGAAATATTTGAATATCAATCTCATCGATATCATAAGTATCATACCAAATCCCATCAATCGAATCACTTTTTCGAGAAATACGAGATATCTAAGTCGTACAAGTAAAGAGATCTATTCATTGATAAGAAAAAGAAAAAACGTGAACGTTGATTGGATTGATGATAAAATAGAATCCTGGGTCGCGAACAGTGATTCGATTGATGATGAAGAAAGAGAATTCTTGGTTCAGTTCTCCACCTTAACGACAAAAAAAAGGATTGATCAAATTCTATTGAGTCTGACTCATAGTGATCATTTATCAAAGAATGACTCTGGTTATCAAATGGTTGAACAACCGGGATCAATTTACTTACGATACTTAGTTGACATTCATAAAAAAGATCTAATGAATTATGAGTTCAATAGATCCTGTTTAGCAGAAAGACGGATATTCCTTGCTCATTATCAGACAATCACTTATTCACAAACCTCGTGTGGGGCTAATAGTTTTCATTTCCCATCTCATGGAAAACCCTTTTCGCTCCGCTTAGCCCTATCCCCGTCTAGGGGTATTTTAGTGATAGGTTCTATAGGAACTGGACGATCCTATTTGGTCAAATACCTAGCGACAAACTCTTATGTTCCTTTCATTACGGTATTTCCGAACAAGTTCCTGGATGACAAGCCTAAAGGTTATCTTATTGATGATATTGATGGTAGTGACAATATCGAGATTGATGCTAGTGACGATATCGATGATGACCTTGATACAGAGCTGCTAACTATGACGAATGCGCTAACTATGTATATGACGCCGAAAAAAGACCGATTTGATATCACCCTTCAATTCGAATTAGCAAAAGCAATGTCTCCTTGCATAATATGGATTCCAAACATTCATGATCTGTATGTGAATGAGTCGAATTACTTATCCCTCGGTCTATTAGTGAACTATCTCTCCAGGGATTGTGAAAGATGCTCCACTAGAAATCTCCTTGTTATTGCTTCGACTCATATTCCCCAAAAAGTAGATCCCGCTCTAATAGCTCCGAATAAATTAAATACATGCATTAAGATACGGAGGCTTCTTATTCCACAACAACGAAAGCACTTTTTCACTCTTTCATATACTAGGGGATTTCACTTGGAAAAGAAAATGTTCCATACTAATGGATTCGGGGCCATAACCATGGGCTCCAATGCACGAGATCTTGTAGCACTTACCAATGAGGCCCTATCCATTAGTATTACACAGAAGAAATCCATTCTAGACACTAATACAATTAGATCCGCTCTTCATAGACAAACTTGGGATTTGCGATCCCAGGTAAGATCGGTTCAGGATCATGGGATCCTTTTCTATCAGATAGGAAGGGCTGTGGCACAAAATATACTTCTAAGTAATTGCCCCATAGATCCTATATCTATCTATATGAAGAAGAAATCATGTAAGGAAGGGGATTCTTTTTTGTACAAATGGTACTTCGAGCTTGGAACGAGCATGAAGAAATTAACGATACTTCTTTATCTTTTGAGTTGTTCTGCCGGATCGGTCGCTCAAGATCTTTGGTCTCTACCCGGACCCGATGAAAAAAATGGGATCACTTCTTATGGATTCGTTGAGAATGATTCTGATCTAGTTCATGGCCTATTAGAAGTAGAAGGCGCTCTGGTGGGATCCTCACGGACAGAAAAAGATTGCAGTCAGTTTGATAATGATCGAGTGACATTGCTTCTTCGGTCCGAACCAAGAAATCCCTTAGATATGATGCAAAATGGATCTTGTTCTTTTGTTGATCAGAGATTTCTATATGAAAAAAACGAGTCGGAGTTTGAAGAAGGAGCCCTCGACCCGGAACAGATAGAGGAGGATTTATTCAATCACATAGTTTGGGCTCCTAGAATATGGCGCCCTTGTGGCAATCTATTTGATTGTATCGAAAGGTCCAATGAATTGGGATTTCCCTATTGGGCCAGGTCATTTCGGGGCAAGCGTATCATTTATCATAAAGAGGCTGAGCTTCAAGAGAATGATTCGGAGTTCTTGCAGAATGGAACCATGCAGTACCAGACACGAGATATATCCTCCAAAGAACAAGGTTTTTTTCGAATAAGCCAATACATTTGGGACCCTGCAGATCCATTCTTTTTCCTATTCAAAGATCAGCCCTTTATCTCTGTGTTTTCACGTCGAGAATTCTTTGCAGATCAAGAGATGTCAAAGGGGCTTCTTACTTCCCAAACAAAGCCTCCTACATCTATATATAAACGCTGGTTCATCAAGAATACGCAAGAAAAGCACTTCGAATTGTTGATTCATCGCCAGAGATGGCTTAGAACCAATAGTTTATTCTCTAATGGATCTTTCCGTTCTAATACTCCATCCGAGAGTTATCAGTATTTATCAAATCTGTTCCTATCTAATGGAACGCTATTGGATCAAATGACAAAAAAAAATTTGAGAAAGAGGTTGTTTTTCCCGGATGAAATGAAACATTTGATTCATGTAAGAGAAGAGGAGAAAGATTTCCCATTCCTTAGCCGGAAAGATATGTGGCCATGAAAGAGGGATTAAGTGGAACAGAATTGACCGGGTGGTAGAGTCGTGGAAAGACTTGTTTCTTCCATATTTTTGACCTTAGCTACATGGAACAATATGCTACTGCTGAAAGATAGAAGAATTGAAATCTTAGATCAAAACACTACGTATGAATGGTATGAACTGCCTAAAAAAGAATTGTTGAACGGCGAACAACCAGAGCCTATTACTCACTACATCAAAAAATTTCCATTAATGAAACATGTAAATCCATTGGAAAAGAAAAAATACGCATGTCCGATGAAATGGTTCTTGCTATCTGCTCCAATAATGAATCATTTCATTGGTTTAACTGAATAACTAACTAAAATAGATATACCTTTCTCTTCGTCTCAAGTCGATGGATCTTCTCAATTGAAAGATCTCCTATATGGCTAATACACATTCCAGTTGGCCGAGCCTAATTCTAATTGTTTTGTTCCGAAGCAAAGATATCCACGGGGCCGGTTCGTTTCGTCCTATTCAGATATTCACACGACCAAGAGGTACTGGATTTTCTTGCCCTGAAAGGGGAAGGAAGGCTGGAATGCCAACAGACGTCTATTATCGAATTCACTCGATCTGATAGTACCCACTTTGGGAACGTCCAGTGGCTAAAATCACTGAATGGGTAAGTCGCCAATCCCTAAAACGGACTATGTAATGTATTTTATCTGCTGGCTTACGGGCGGGCATTTTATCATAGGTTTCTATTGTATCAATTTACCCCTGTGTGATTCCTGTTGAAGCATCTACTCGGGGGGTGGTGCAGTGCAGACGATTTCAAAGTGGACTCCCCATTCATTAGATAGAGAAGAACTCCAAAATTTAGTGATCCGCTGCCGAACTTATTCCAATTCCAACAGCGCGGACTCGGCTCGTAGGGATCGCCGGACTACTTCGTATCAACAGAGACTCGGTCTATCAATATCGATTCGATCCGAGATCTCTTATTGAATTACTCATTCAATGAGCATTCTCAATATTATGCCTTGAAGAGGACTCGAACCTCCACGCTCTTCAGCAAGAGATTTTGAGTCTCGCGTGTCTACCATTTCACCATCAAGGCATCTTGAAAGTGAATCGTATTCCATGAATATGATATCGATCTAGTGTGATGTATGGGAATATATGACAAGGGTGGAGTGTTGGAGTATTTCTATCGATCGGTCATGTCATATAGGCCCGAGTCGGACATCCAATTGCTTCGATTTGAATTATCCGGAGAATGCCTTAGATATATAAAAAAGATGTACAATCAAACCTACTTCTCGATTCAATAGAAGCCCCAAGAAGTGAATATGGTACTCAAATAACGAAAAATATGTAAAAAGCAGGTCCGATTACGCCTATTCCTAATCCTAAATGGAATGTAACTACGCAGGGATCCATATGTAAACATAGTATCTATTTACATATGCTCGAATACCCCCTTCTCATAATGAGAATGTACATAACCCTATTCCGGTCTTGTCCGGTATGGAATGAACTTATAATCATGGAATCAACTCCATCATCAGATTATAAGTTCATAACCCCAGCCCATTCCCATTTTGGGCGGAAGAGATCTACTAATTCTTTGATTCCAGTTAGTAAAAGGGATCTTGAACTAAGAAATAGACCCTAGAAGCTAAAAAAGGGTATCCAAGTCATTTTCGATTAAAAGAGAAAATCTCCCAAAAAACTCAATTTTTTAAATTTTACGTGTACTAACCACTACGAAATTTTTGGAAAATCGTCTAAAAATCTCATTTTGTTCGTAGATTCTTCGTTTGAATTCCGGTTTACACAAATGATGGATCGTTGGAAATCTTGTGACTAGAATATATATATACACTCATAACACTAGTATTTCTGATGCAAAACAAACTTTGTTTGATATTTTGTTTGGATTTTCTCTTGCATGTCACAGTAGAAGGTGAAAGCACGAAAAAGGCACCAATTCTCCTCATTGAAGTTTTAATTCATGTGAAACACATTGAGTTAGAATTGCTCATGTAATCCCTAGTCATTTTCGAGCAAAAGAGAAAATCACCCAAAAATCTCAATTTTTCAAATTTAACGTATACTAACCACTAAGAAATTTTTGGAAAATCATCTAAAAATCTCATTTTGTTCGTTGATTCTTCGTTTGAATTCCGGTTTACACAAATGATGGATCGTTGGAAAGCTTGTGACTAGTAGATATATATACACTCATAACACTAGGATTTCTGATGCTAAACGAACCTTGTTTGATATTTTGTTTGGGTTTTATCTTGCATGTTACAGTAGAAGGCGTATGCACGAAAAAGGCACCAATTTTCCTCATTGAAGTTCCAAGTCATGCGAAACACATTGAGTTAGACCTGCACA
>JAJJMC010004955.1:1015-14260 GCA_023531435.1 Papaver californicum
GAGAAACTTCTTGAGCAAACCGAAGCAAAAATATGATAACCACCACATATAATTGAACTTGACAACCAATACAAGGCTTAGCAAGTCTTTAAGAATGTATATTGAAGATTAATACACAAAACTGAAGGAAAATAGTTCAAATTTAACATTTGTTTGTTTAAAATTACAAAAGAGAACCTTATTGAGCAAACCGAAGAAAGAACATGATAACCACCATAAATTAATTAACTTAACAACCAATGCGAGGCTTAACAATTCTCTAAGAATGTATATTGAAGATTAATACATAAAAGTGAAAGAATTTTTTTCAAATTTATCATATTTTGGTTCGAAATGAAAAAAAGTGCATTATTGAGCGAATTGAAGCAAGAATATGATAAACACAATAAACGACCAATACAAGCCTTAAAAAGCCTCTAAGAATGTATGTTACATATAGATACACAAAAGTGAAGGACAATTGTTCAAATAAACATATTTTGGTTATTCAAAATGACAAAAGAGAACCTTATTGAGCAAACAGAAGCAAGAAAATGATAACAACCATAAATAATTGGAATTAACAACCAATATAAGCCTTACTAAATCTCTAAGAATTTATACTAAAGATTAATACACAAAAGTGAATGAAATTGGTTCAAATTTTACATATTGTGGTTTGAAATGAGAAAAAAGAATGTTATTAAGTAAACCGAAGAGAATGTTATTAAGTAGACAAGAGCAAATACGGTTCGTTCCCACGAGGAGTTTGGATTAAAATATTTTTTTTCGGTTTTTTTATAAAGAATTTAATTAACTAATGAATTAAGATTATTTAATAAAGTTTGAAAACAATAAGAGGAAAACGTTAAGGTTCCGGGAATCCGTTGTATATTAGGGTTTAATTGCGTTCGTCATATAGGGTCTCGATTTCAAAAAGAATTGTTTCTTATCAACGTAAAGTAGAATTTCGAAGTACTAAGTATACGGGGCATAAAGAGTCAAAGTATATTCATAAAACAATTTCATACAAGGTTTCAACGAGTCTTTCTACTAATCAAACAATGAACTATACGTGGCATAGAACATGAAAAATCATCGAGACGGTAAAACGTTGAGAGAGAGACAAATTAATGATATTTATTCATATAATTGAAAACCCTAGTTTTAAAACACAAATAAAACCATCTCTACAAGTTCATCCTTTCGCCCTAACAAAGAGAATTAGCCCAACATGGCTTTCTCAAAAGCCATGAAAATTAATAAAGAAAAATAAACTAACCCTTTAATCCTATTCCCGGCTTCGTCAATTCTGTCTGTACGTAAGCTCTGTCTGTCCAGGTATTCTGCCCAGCGTCTGCCAAATCCGTCCGAGCTCCGGGAGAGATATCTATGAGAAGGTGTACCTAAGGCTATATATAGCATACAAGAAGATCCGTCTCCGTGTGAAACTCAGATTCGATAGAGTAGTTTTCTCACCGACTCCAAACGCACTTTCCGTGTATAACACGGATTACCGCCTCCTTCTAAAACAAGGTTTTCTCACCACAATTCTTCTTTCCCTTGCTTGTTGCTCAAGTTTGTTGAACTCCTCACAGCCATCAAGACATCACTGACCAGATATCACTTTCGTGAACCATAACCAACAGCCTCATCTGCTACCAGTCTTCACACCCTCATGATCCCCATTAAATCTTCTTCTTAGCTAGTTATTCTCTGCCAAAATCACGAGCCACTTCACTGCCTGAGTTCAATCACAATCTTCTCCATCGATAGAATCTCCACCTCATAACCAGCAGCAAACTCAGAACGTGTTCAAACTCAGTGGTAGATAACAAAATCTCATGCCTAACCCATCTACTCCATCTCTTCGAGTAATATCACCATCATCACGTCAGCCATGACTGCCAACACTCTTCAAGCTGCCATGAAACCATTAAAACCCATTCTCAACTGCACCTTCACCTAGTTCGAGCTACCACTGCTGCTGCTTCCATCGACTCCAGCAATCCAAGAAAACCCCTTAAGCCATTACAAGCCGAGTTCACCACCAACAACTTTATACCATCTCTGTTTCTGTTTCTCTCAAGTTATTAATTCATCTTGACTGCAACTCAGAACCACTATCAACTCAGACCCACTTATCACCAGCGATGTTAGAAACAGCTACAACTCCATCAAACAGAAGTGTACCACTATTATCAATCTTCACTGCATCACAGAAAACCCACCTTCAATGGCTTTCTCAATCACCGAAACATCCACCATTACTACAACTTATGCCATTAACTCTATCCTGATTCTCCATCATCGATCATCAGAGACGCAACCCACATACCATCATCATTACTGCCAGTCCATCACCGAAACTCATCATCAACTTCTCTGCTCGAGTTGGGAGGAAGAAGGTGGCAACCCTTATCAACACGGCTGGGTGTTGTAGTTATATTTGAAAGTTGGCAGCCCTGAACGAACTGGATGGTGCCTTACAAGTATTTCAAATATCTGGGCAGCCCTTATCAAATCACGAAGTGCCAATATCCGGTTCCCTTGAAATGATCATTTTGCCCTTAATTCTTGTTTCGCTCGTAACTTTCTCATACGAAGTAAGAATGACCTCGTTCTTTCGCCGTTGGCTTCGTAATTTAATTATCTACAAAATGGAGGGTAGAAATCCTGGAATAGACTGAGATCCTCTGGGTCTTTGGAAATTCTTCGCTTGTAAAGCTCTATTTCACTTGTAGACGTGAAAGGAAGAGGAGGAGCATCAAGATCTAATATTTACGTGAAAGGAAGAGGAGGAGCATCAAGCTCTGGCATTTACGTAAAAGAAGAAGAAAAGTGACCGATTTTGGTCTTCAAGCAAGAGTCTCACATTTTACTTTTTGTACTCAGCCTCCTACGTTGAGGGTAAAATAGTAAAACACCATCTTTTGACAAGAAGCAAGACGTCGAATTTTGATAAGAGACAAGACGTAATTTTTTAACAAGAAACAAGACGTTCATATTTTACTCTTTATACTCAATCTCACGCGTTGAAGGTAAAAGAGTGAAATTGTTAATTTTTGTCAAGCAGCAAGTCGTGTGAACTTTGATTTGTAATTGAAGGTGTGCGAATTTTTCCTTGAGGGTAGTCATGCTAGGTTAGATGCTTGGCCAAGGTGTTCTCGTTGGAAGCAAGAGTGGTAGAGACGTCTCCCTCTTCAAAAATTAGGGTTTGAAAGTATTTGGCTAGAAGGAAAGAAGCCAAAATTTTACTTTTTTGCTAGCCTCACATGTTGAGGGGAAAATAGTAAATTACCAAACATTTGGTGAGAAGCATGATGTCCATGCTCGGAGTGAAGTCGTGCAAGCCTTTCTCTAGAAAGCAAGACGCACAAGCAAGAGCTAGACGTGTTAAAAATTAGGGTTAGCTTTCGTATTTTCGAAATTAGGGTTTGGAATGGCTTTTGACACACTTTGAAACGTTTACAAGTATTGCAAATTTATTTTCAAACCCTAATTAGGGTTTGAAATACCTTTTGTCACATTTTTGCAATGTTATAAGTGTTGCGAATCTATTTTCAAACCCTAATTAAGGTTTGAAAATGCCTTGACATGCTTTTGACACGCTTATGAGCGTTGCGAAGCGTTTCAAAACCCTAAATTGAATTATTTTCACTCATTCGCGTTAGTTGTCTCTTTAAGCAAAGGATTAATGCGACTGAGGTGAGATTTTATCTAGTAGAAGCTATGAAATTGTGTCTGTCATAATTTTGACTTTGAATTTAAGCACAATTGTGGTACTTAAATCAAATAAATCTATATACATAGAGTTATATAGGTGTTTTAATAGATTAATATTGTAAGAATATTAACATAGGTAATTTTTGGGCATTCAGCTGTGGAATATAACACCAAAATAATGCTCAGATTGCTCTATACTAGTGGGAAATCCATCTAGGAGCTTGAGATTTTATGTAAGAATGATAAAATATCTGGGAATGTTGTAGCAAACACCAGTGATGTTCTAATGATTTTGTATAGTAATGAATATTGATTCAATTCATCAATTTGATCATATATGTAGTTGGCCGTACATACAGAGAAGGACATGGATAAGCGCCTGAGAGAGGGTAGGAATAAACGCTTACTCAAGAATTCTTTTTGAATAATTTTTTAAAGTTTAGTATTTCTCGTCTTGAAATATAATTTACTATTTTATCCTTGTCAAAAAACCACCATCTACACTACTCAACTTAGTACATTGTTAGCAAATGGGCAATGGGCCGTTCATAAAACCATGCGCCCCACTAATACCCAAAGTTCACAGTGCCTAATATATAGTGGACTCCCTAATGTGCGTCTCGTATTCAAACCCATAACTAAAAATGGTATCCATACATCTCTATGTCCACCAAGTCTTTCCATCCAACATGTCAGACACTATTTCTAGCCTTGTTCCCAAGTCTTTTCATTAAACTAAAATACTAGGCTTAAATGAAATTGTTTTAACTTTGGCAATGATATTGGATAATATTAAATAGGTAAGAATAATATTTTTTATAATGGGAAACGATATTTAGGTTTTTGATTTGAAGCGTCGGTTTTAGATCATTCAATCCTAGGGGGTCTTAATGGATGGAGAGAAACTATAAATAGCTAGCTAATTCTTGAGATTAGGGGAGGATAAAATTTCAGAAAACTTAGGGTGACGAGCTATAATCGAGTGTTAGAAAATTATTTGGTGTTTGATTGGGATAAGGTGTTTTTAGATATGACTTCTTTTGGATGTTGCGGCGTTATTGATAACATTGATATTGCTACATGTGAAAGCAGGTTAGTGTCGTGTCGTGTCCTTATATAGTTTACTGATTAGGTGTTTACCATGATGTAATGAGATGTGCAATTAAAATTGAATAACCATTCATTATTTAGTCCATCACGTGTTGATTTCCTTTAAGATTATTTTATTATTTGTCTTATATCATCACATGATTTAGTGCTCCTATGCTAATGTGTTTTGCATGGATGGATGTTTGCAACTAATTGATACGAAGAAGTACCGCGTAGTAGAACTAATTTGGATCGATTTTGGAAGTGCATACTATGTGAGCTTTGTTATGTTAGCTTGATTGACCGATACATGTGTAGGAGTCAGTTTATGGCGAGGCTTCCTACCACTAATGTGTAATCAGTTTTCCTATCTAATAAAAATTTTGTTCTTATAATTTTCATTTCAGGGCAGGGGTGGCAGCGTGGAAAGAGGCGCCTCTGGTCTTTCTGGATGACGATGAACGCTCCCTACGGCCAGCGGACATCCTTGTATATAATTGGGAGAACGGCCGGGATGTATGTTTTGATGTCACCGGAGTGTCCCCTTTCACAGGTGGCGGGAGAGTCGCCTTTTCACCCGGTCAGGCCATCTCGAACGTTATTTCACGGAAACGCACCAAATACCTGGATAAATGCGAGGCACAAGGTTACGGACTTGGTGTGTTGGCCTTCACAACTCTAGGCGAACTAGGAGAGGACATGATAATTTGTGTAAAGAGGTTGCAAAAATGTATAGCTAGCTTTGATTACAACCACGAAATCGGTAACTTTATTTTCTTCAGATTAGGGTTAGCTATCCAGAAGGGAGTGGGAGCCCAGCTGGTGGCTCGGCTTCCTTCCGGTCCTGTGTAAATACCCTTTTCATCCAATAAAATTCTCTTCATAATAAAAATAATAATAATAATAATAATAATAATAATAATTTGGGTGATTGGTATAATTTTAATTAATTATCTTTTGAACCCTCACTTGGAAAATACTTTCACATATTCAGGGATGCTCACGGTTACATAAAGCTTGATTTTGGCTAAGGGGTATTTTTTATTAATGATGAAATATTCATACTTCCCTTACACTAATAAAAAGAAGAAGAAAAAAACATATTTGGGATCCCCCCTAAATTTTTTTCAATGGCTATCCCTCTAATTTCTTCAAGCAACAGTCGGTATTGGTATGTTGATTAAAGCAACAGTTGGTATTGGTATATTGGAAGCATGTAACAAAGAATGCAAGCTTCCATTAGAGAAGCAATCATAAACTAACAACAATTCTCTTTTCGACGAGAAATAACCTCGTAAAGTCGATAAATTTTTATGCCTTAATTCACCAATTACTTTCAAAAATCCATCAATTTTTTTATTCTTTCGTTCTCGAATTCTCTTCACAACTACTAAATATCCATTATTCATCATAATTTTGTATGTAGTACCAAAACTTCCTTTCGCTAGTAATTCAGCTGAAGATTTCAGTAAATCATCAACACTAAAATCCAAACACCCATTAAAAAAAACCATTGTGCCTTCTTCTTCTTTTTTGCTAAAATTCTTTATACAAAGAATAAATCCCACAAAACCCATTAAAATTATTAAGCAAACATATGAAATTATGATCAAAATAAGTGTTTTTTTACTTAATTTCTTAGCTTTCTGGTTTTGGATGGAACCAAAACTGGAATTGGATCATTCTGACCTCAACTCTTTAGGAATTGAAAGATTAATATGTCTCTGACTCAATTTTCTCAGTTCTGTTAATTGAATCAGAACTTCAATTGAACCAGTAAGGTTTTTATTTTGAAGAACCAGTTGCGTAATTCTGGTTCTTTCAATGTTACAGGTAATACCAATCCAAGAACAAGGGTCTGAAGAAGATGAAGAATTAAACCATGAAATTAAGGTTTTTCTTAAATGGGTTTGAAGACTTTTTGAATCGTAATAATGTTTCAAAATCTAGGTTTGATGAAGAAAGTGAGAAAAACAAGAAGAAGACGAGGATAGAAAAGGAAGTGGAGTTGCAAAATAACTGTTACAGTCGGTATCGGTATATTGATTAAGATAACACCGGCTGTTATAACCGGTATTGGTATGTTGATGAAGCCAATACCGATTTTTTTTCAACCAATGCCGATTTTATATTACCCAATGCCGATTCTCAAGGCTAATTTAGCCATTGCCAAAATTATTTAGACAAGGGGTTCTTCAAATTACTTCATAATGTTTTTTTTTAGTATCCCCCAATTAGTGAGAGTATCCCCAATTGAAGGTTCTATCTTTTTGGCAGTGATAATAATAATAATAATTTTTTTCTGCTTTAAAATTTGAGTATCTAATATTTTGATTTTTACAGATCATAGCTTTACGAATTGATTTTTTATTTATTTATGTACTTTTGTGATCGAACCCCTTAAAATCCCGGTTATAAAGTAGATGCCAATCTTTTAGATTGGACGGGCTAGGTGTCTCACACCTTCCTAGTTCGTATTTGATTCCTGAATATTTTCTTTGAATTTCGGACCAGTATTTATATTGATCAGGTCCCAACTTCAAAAGTTGGGTTATGACTTCTTTTAATAATCATTCTAGGTGCATTCCATTTTAGATATCTAAGAAATCTATTGGGTCTCATCCGTGGATTTTGTCGGTATCTACAGTTTGTCCTTTACTAACACTGAGGCCTTTTCAGCACAACTGGCTCACGAGTTGACAAAAAAACTCTACAGTTAAACGTGCTCGGGCTGGGGAGCAATCCAGGAATAAATGACCTCCTAGGAAACTAATGTTGGATGACCGTAGCAATGCCCGTTGAAAACGCTAGTCCACCCGATAACCGTAGTGGCTAAGTAGGGAAAGTATCAGTTGAGAATCATGTCATTACATGTTATCACTTTTGTCTTTTCATAATTATCTCTCTTGTATCAAAGAAGGAACGCATGTGTAACTTACTATATAAATGAGAAGCAAGACTGCCATTACTCATGTACACATATATGAGCATATGCTTCTTTTTCTCCACGCAATATCCCACCATATTCACATGGTTTCCCTGGTGCAATCTCTCAAGTTAAGAAACCTGAAATTTAAGAGAAAAACAATGTAATATCTTATAAAGTTACCTGGCAGTAGATACCTTTATAATAAAAACAGATGATGAAATATAATATCAATATCTACTGCTAGAACATAAGTTTCCAAATTTATTAAGTCAAAATACTTAAAAAATAACCGGATATCTCCAAAAATATCTAAGGAAAAAACTGGTATCTATTAAAATATCAATGTTTATATCGACTGATTATTTCTAAAAAAACTAACAGAATAAATGGACCTTACCTCAATGCTACAATCGGCCGCTATGAATGTCCATATCTATCGATTTTGGGTTGATTCTTCATGGATGAAGAATACAAAAAAAAAAGGGTCGTCGTGTATATGTCATATCAGCCGATTGTTTTTTAAGTTCAAACGAAGTCCAGAAATCTAAAAAAAAATTCCATTTTTTGACGATCGCAAGCTACAAATTTAAGTTTCTTCGTAAAATTTATATATGATTATCCAAAATCAAATGATTCCATATTTTTCATATTTTCTTCAATTCGTTGATCTTATTCTTCAACCCATATACTAACCTAATTCTCTAACATTTTATCAATAACTCTAACTAACTAAACTAATCTAATAACTAATTGAATTAATTAATACTAATTAATCAAGGATAAATTAATCATTTAACAAAAACATATGGATATGGATTTTTTTAAATTACTTCTAAATAGTTTTTTATATCTTTTTTTAAAAGCCTTAATTAATTTTTGTAAGCCTCAATTTAACGAGTTTATAAAAGACGAATCCATCTCCGGCATCTGTATACGGGGATTCTAGATTTCTTTCAATGTGGATTTTTTACCAACTGATCTAGCAAAGAACATGATAACCACCACAAATAAATGAACTTAACAACCAATACTAGGCTTAACAAGTCTCTAAGAATTTATATTAAATATTAATACTTAAAGGTGAAAGAAATGTTTTCAAATTTATCATATTTTGGTTCGAAATGAAAAAAAGTGCATTATTGAGCGAATTGAAGCAAGAATATGATAAACACAATAAACGACCAATACAAGCCTTAAAAAGCCTCTAAGAATGTATGTTACATATAGAAAAGTGAAGGAAAATTGTTCAAATTAAACATATTTTGGTTATTCAAAATGACAAAAGAGAACCTTATTGAGCAAACAGAAGCAAGAAAATGATAACAACCATAAATAATTGGAATTAACAACCAAAATATATGCCTTACTGAGTCTCTAAGAATTTATACTAAAGATTAATACATAAAAGTGAATGAAATTGGTTCAAATTTTATATATTGTGGTTTGAAATGACAAAAGAGAATGTTATTAAGCAAACCGAAGCAAGAACATGATAACAATCACAAATTATTAAACTTACCAACCAATATAATCCTTATTAAATCTCTAAGAATTTATATTGAAGATTAATACACAAAAATGAAGGAAAATTGTTCAAATTTAACAATTTTCGGCTCGAAAAGGCAAAAGAGAACCGAATTGAGCAAACCGAAGCAAGAATATAATAACCACTAGAAATAATTGAGCTTAACAACCAATACAAGGCTTAACAAGTCTCTAAGAATGTATATTGAATATTAATACACAAAAGTGAAGGAAAATAGTTCAAATTTAACATTTGTTTGTTTAAAATTACAAAAGAGAACCTTATTGAGCAAACCGAAGAAAGAACATGATAACCACCACAAATAAATGAACTTAACAACCTATGCTAGGCTTAACAAGTCTCTAAGAATGTATATTGAATATTAATACATAACAGTGAAAGAAATTTGTTCAAATTTATCATATTTTGGTTCGAAATAAAAAAAAGTGCATTATTGAGCGAATTAAAGCAAGAATATGATAAACATAATAAACGACCAATACAAGCCTTAAAAAGCCTTTAAGAATGTATGTTACATATAGATACACAAAAGTGAAGGACAATTGTTCAAATTAAACATATTTTGGTTATTCAAAATAACAAAAGAGAACCTTATTGAGCAAACAGAAGCAAGAAAATGATAACAACCATAAATAATTGGAATTAACAACCAATACAAGCCTTACTGAATCTCTAAGAATTTATACTAAAGATTTAATACATAAAAGTGAATGAAATTGGTTCAAATTTTACATATTGTGGTTTGAAATAACAAAAGAGAACGTTATTAAGCAAACCGAAGCAAGAACATGATTACAATCACAAATAATTAAACTTACCAACCAATATAAGCCTTACTGAATCTATTAGAATGTATATTGAATATTAATACAAAAAAATGAAGGAAAATTGTTCAAATTTAACAATTTTTGGCTCGAAATGGCAAAAGAGAACCGAATTTTGCAAACCGATGCAAAAATATGATAACACTAGAAATAATTGAACTTAACAACCAATACAAGGCTTAATAAGTCTCTAAGAATGTATATTAAGGATTAATACACAAAAGTGAATGAAATTGGTTCAAACTTAACATATTTTGGTTTGAAATGGCAAAAGAGAACCTTCTTGAGCAAACCGAAGCAAAAATATGATAACCACCACAAATAATTGAACTTAACAACCAATACAAGGCTTAACAAGTCACTAAGAATGTATATTGAATATTAATACACAAAAGTGAAGGAAAATAGTTCAAATTTAACATTTGTTTGTTCTAAATTACAAAAGAGAACCTTATTGAGCAAACCGAAGAAAGAACATGATAACCACCACAAATTAATGAACTTAACAACCTATACTAGGCTTAACAATTCTCTAAGAATGTATATTGAAGATTAATACATAAAAGTGAAAGAAATTTGTTCAAATTTATCATATTTTGGTTCGAAATGGCAAAAGAGAAACTTCTTGAGCAAACCGAAGCAAAAATATGATAACCACCACAAATAATTAAACTTAACAACCAATACAAGTTTTAAAAAGTCTTTAAGAATGTATATTGAAGATTAATACACAAAAGTGAAGGAAAATAGTTCAAATTTAACATTTGTTTGTTTATAATTACAAAAGAGAACCTTATTGAGCAAACCAAAGAAAGAACATGATAACCACCACAAATAAATGAACTTAACAACCAATACTAGGCTTAACAAGTCTCTAAGAATTTATATTGAATATTAATACATAAAAGTGAAAGAAATTTGTTCCAATTTATCATATTTTGGTTCGAAATGAAAAAAAAATGCATTATTGAGCGAATTAAAGCAAGAATATGATAAACACAATAAACGACCAATACAAGCCTTAAAAAGCCTCAAAGAATGTATGTTACATATAGATACACAAAAGTGAAGGACAATTGTTCAAATTAAACATATTTTTGTTATTCAAAATGACAATAGAGAACCTTATTGAGCAAACAGATACAAGAAAATGATAACAACCATAAATAATTGGAATTAACAACCAATATAAGCCTTACTGAATCTCTAAGAATTTATACTAAAGATTAATACACAAAATTGAATGAAATTGGTTCAAACTTAACATATTTTGGTTTGGAATGGCAAAAGAGAACCTTCTTGAGCAAACCGAAGCAAAAATATGATAACCACCACAAATAATTGAACTTAACAACCAATACAAGGCTTAACAAGTCTCTAAGAATGTATAATTGAATACTAATACACAAAAGTGAAGGAAAATAGTTCAAATTTAACATTTGTTTGTTTAAAATTACAAAAGAGAACCTTATTGAGCAAGCCGAAGAAAGAACATGATAACCACCACATATTAATAAACATAACAACCTATACTAGGCTTAACAAGTCTCTAACAATGTATATTGAAGATTAATACATAAAAGTGAAAGAAATTTGTTCAAATTTATCATATTTTGGTTCGAAATGGCAAAAGAGAAACTTCTTGAGCAAACCGATGCAAAAATATGATAACCACCACAAATAATTGAACTTAACAACCAATACAAGGTTTAACAAGTCTTTAAGAATGTAATTGAAGATTAATACACAAAAGTGAAGGAAAATAGTTCAAATTTAACATTTGTTTGTTTAAAATTACAAAAGAGAACCTTATTGAGCAAACCGAAGAAAAAACATGATAACCACCACAAATAAATGAACTTAAAAACCAATACTAGGCTTAACAAGTCTCTAAGAATTTATATTGAATATTAATACATAAAACTGAAAGAAATTTGTTCCAATTTATCATATTTTGGTTCGAAATGAAAAAAAAGTGCATTATTGAGCGAATTAAAGCAAGAATATGATAAACACAATAAACGACCAATACAAGCCTTAAAAAGCCTCAAAGAATGTATGTTACATATAGATACACAAAAGTGAAGGACAATTGTTCCAATTAACCATATTTTTGTTATTCAAAATGACAAAAGAGAACCTTATTGAGCAAACAGAAGCAAGAAAATGATAACAACCATAAATAATTTGATTAACAACCAATATAAGCCTTACTGAATCTCTAAGAATTTATACTAAAGATTAATACACAAAAGTGAATGAAATTGGTTCAAACTTAACCTATTTTGGTTTGGAATCGCAAAAGAGAACCTTCTTGAGCAAACCGAAGCAAAAATATGATAACCACCACAAATAATTGAACTTAACAACCAATACAAGGCTTAACAAGTCTCTAAGAATGTATAATTGAATACTAATACACAAAAGTGAAGGAAAATAGTTCAAGTTTAACATTTGTTTGTTTAAAATTACAAAAGAGAACCTTATTGAGCAAACCGAAGAAAAAACATGATAACCACCACAAATTAATAAACATAACAACCTATACTAGGCTTAACAAGTCTCTAAGAATGTATATTGAAGATTAATACATAAAAATGAAAGAAATTTGTTCAAATTTATCATATTTTGGTTCGAAATGGCAAAAGAGAAACTTCTTGAGCAAACCGAAGCAAAAATATGATACAAATAATTGAACTTAACAACCAATACAAGGTTTAACAAGTCTCTAAAATGTATATTGAAGATTAATACACAAAAGTGAAGGAAAATAGTTCGAATTTAACATTTGTTTCTTTAAAATTACAAAAGAGAACCTTATTGAGGAAACCGAAGAAAGAACATGATAACAACCACAAATTAATGAACTTAACAACCAATACGAGGCTTAACAAGTCTCTAAGAATGTATATTGAAGATTAATACTTAAAGGTGAAAGAAATGTTTTCAAATTTTTCATATTTTGGTTCGAAATGAAAAAAAGTGCATTATTGAGCGAATTGAAGCAAGAATATGATAAACAAAATAAACGACCAATACAAGCCTTAAAAAGCCTCTAAGAATGTATGTTACATATAGAAAAGTGAAGGACAATTGCTCAAATTAAACATATTTTTGTTATTCAAAATGACAAAAGAGAACCTTATTAAGCA